>OX387218.1:15940896-16540896 GCA_947561695.1 Tyria jacobaeae
GGTTTTTGCGCAAAGAAATAAGGTGATTATATAATTATAAATAAAAATAACGAAAAAGATTCCGAAAAAGTTTAAGAAAGTGGCCGGGTGTTCTTTGTGTCAAATTTGAAGTTTTTATTTTATAATTGCATTCGTTTGTATCTGTGTGTCAACGTAACTTTGTGAACTCCGTCAGTATACAACACAACGCGTGAGATTGTTATCTGCGCTGAGGGGGGTCCGGGTGTCTTACTAAAGCTGTTCCAGGATTCATCAAATTTTAGGCGCAGAATGGCACACCTTGTGGTTTTTAGTCAGTTTTTTATACATATTATAATTTATAATTAGAAAGGAAGGCAAGCATCCAGCTTAGTTTCGGGTATTGGGCAACAAAATAACTTTGATATTGTATATGAACACTTTTCGAGTATGTCACACTGATAGATTTTAGTAATTAATGAACAGAATGATATAGAAGCACATGCTTCTATATCATTCCGTTTATTATTGTTTTTAGGGGTTCTTGTTTAGGGATCTCTTCTACGCTTTCGCCTAAAACCAGCCACGACATCTTCATGGTTCATAAAACGATTTCTTCTAAGTTTATTTATTATTATTTTAAAATAAATAAAAGTAAGACAATAATCTTTTATCTTCTGGAATTATTCTTGAGAAATGATCCGTCCGTCCAAAGAGGCAGTCATCTTCTTCCCTTGACTTCTCCCCTGCTTTACTTTTGCGCATATTGTTTTTTGGTTTCGGGTTCGTAACAATATATCCAGCTTTCATCACCTGTGACGATAACATACAGCATTCGAGTCACCTCCGTCATACTTTTCAAGTATTGAGCGACACTAATGCAAACGACGGCGTTTTTGACCTTCCGTCAAATTATGAGGTATCCGTCTGGTACAAAGCTTTCTGGCGCCTAAATGCTCATGTAAGACTTTTTGTACTTGACACGTACTAATGCCTGAAGCCCGAATTTGTTAATAAATCACCCTTCTATCAGCTTCTATCATTACGTTATCTTCAGTAATCGCCGTAGAACTAAGCCTTCTCAAAAATCATCGAGTTTGCTTCGACCAGGCTTAAAATTTTTAAACTAGTTGTGGCACGAGATGGAGCTTCGTACTGAAATGCCAATGGAAGTTTATCGTAACATTGCTGTTGAGTAAGACCGCAACGAAATTCGAAATAAATCCTTGAGCGAAAAAAATCTCTAGTCATATTCATTTCGATGCATAACATACACTAAGCGCATAAAAGTGCCGCTAAATTGTAAAAACAAATGACATATGCATTCATTACACATTTACAGATTCCCAAAGAGTTCCTAATTCGAAATTTAAAAAAAATTTCATCGGCTGCTTTTCTTGCTGGCCTATTTAAAAAACTTTCAGTGTGATACACGTATTTATGATGTTCTTTGGTCACGCCCTACAGCCTAAATTGCTTGATCGATTTCGGAAAGTAGGGTTTCATTTATATCGTTTAGTATTTTTATATAATTTTACTTGTATCCCTATTTATAATAATAATTTGTAATATTTTGATTAATATGCGACCGTGTCAACTGGAAACTCAGTTGGTCTGTTGTTAGCATACTTAAATATTGAAGGTCAAATGTAGCGAAAATCGTTTTTTTTTAGAAATATCTCGCGTTTGCCTAGAAGCGAATTTGCATTGATATAAAAGATGTAAATTGTTAAATTCTCTATAACTTTGAACTTAAACATTGTTTTACGCTTAACAATTTTGAGGTACAGTGCGCAGCGGAATTATTAGTTAAATATAAAATAAGTAAATACGCGATTATCGATTGATCTTGCCATGTGGGATGTGTCGCTGAGCGGTTCATATTCTTCGCGATATATCTGAAAAGAGAATACAATGTATAATAATATTGACAACTAAAAATTAGTAGGCATTAACACATGTATATACAGAAATACATTCACGCCTATGTCCCCGAAAGGGTAGGTAGAGGCTATCGACTCTGATCTCTCTCATCGCCAGCTTTTTGTCAACCATAATTTAGTACCATTTACGTAATAGGGGGCAACCCTATTGCTGTCATGCGGACACTGTATGACTATATCGACTGTGTGATAAATACCAGTCCGATACATTTAAATAATGATTTCATCCACTAGCATATTTAAAGGTTAATATATAATTTAGGTATCTACTGTACCTAACGTTACTTCAATAAATTCTTTATTGTTTATTCATAAATGGACTCGGGCACTTCTTGGTCTTTCCGCAGCAAAATGAAGTCATAATAACAAGAAAATGTGCGAAGAACTTTTAAAAGAGAAAGCACCAAGGACTCGGACGTTGAGTAAGTTTATGAGAAAATTGGCAAAAAGTGAACAACATTTTGCATACTATAAAATTGGCAAAAAGTGAACTACATTTTGCATACTATAACCATCAACTAATCAAAACATATTTAATGAATTAGCTATTAGTCCTACTCACACAATAATCAACTATTAGTCGCATTTTACGCCACCTACGAGAAAAGGGATTGGTGGCCCTATTCTACTTAACCCGAACCTGTACCCAGGTATGTCCCGACCTAACGGCTGATAATACTGACTAATGACTGAATAGAAGAAATTGGCAAGAAGAGATTCGGTGCCTTTGACTCTTAAGAGTAAAAGAAGAAAAAAGCTGATTTCCTCTTGGAATCAATCCATCTGAGTGACAAGTTCATCCACCCATAGAGTCTATTACACACACAAACACATAATACACTCACGCCTGTTTACAGTTTTAGTCTTGGTTTTCATTTCTGTTCTTCCTGTTTCATTCTTAATAATCAATCAACTAAAAATACACAAAATAAACAAAGAATACAGTACATGTATTACATATATGCTTCAACTTCTGTCTTTCTGCATTTTGTATCAAAGGCCTGCGTTTTATTAATGCATACATTTAACTTAATGTTTTTCTACTTTATGTTTACTCATGAAAACGTGACAGAGTTGTTTTTTTACCTTTTGTTAGTTTCGGTTACGTTTTAACATGTGACAACTACTCTCTACTTTCACCGCCATAAGTGTGTGACATGCGAGTTTTGATACAACATGGTGACGAAGTAAGTTAAGACAACTGTTACAGTAATAAAAATCACATCAATTTACAGCGGACCGTAGTCATTAATACAACGATACTAATAAAATATTTGTTCTGGTATCATCTTCTAAATGTTCTGTGTATTGACGTCATGAATTAACTCGTTATGCGAATATCTATACATACATAGGTTTACAGATTGTCTCAGAAAATGAAATACTTATTTGAAACACTGAAAATATATATCTCTCGCATGCAGTTGCAAAAGAAATTGTGTAAAAAACAATCAACTTTACACTTTAAAGTTATAGTATAAAAGGTAGGTTTTATGGATTTGCTCAAAAGCGAATTAAATATTTGCAAAACAAAAAAAAAGTACTTAAGATTTAAAAAGTTGGAATGTGTAAAGTTAAATATTTAAAATATTTAATTTTACACATTACGACTTTTTCCGACTTTATGCTAGAAATGTAAATTTTTAGTTTTTAAAATAATGTTTCATTTTCTGGGACACGTTGTAGGCACATGTATACTGTTGTTATGATTAAATATATGTGTTGTATTTAATAAATAGTCTTTAATGATAGATATATACGACCCTGACCTTAACGAGCTATTAATTACACTCTAAATCCAGTTGTTTAATCGTATAAATATTATTTTCCTTCAAATGCAATTCCTTCTACCCTTTCTTCCCTTTCCCAATTTTACGATATAATTACCAAATTGCCTAATTGGCAGGCAGAGGCCCCCTGTTCCGTGCACACTCAAGGGGACCGTGGGACTAAATTATAAAATAAAATGTTCACTTTTTGCCAATTTTGTCTTATACTTACTCATCATAGGTCAGTCAGTGCCAGTTATTGCCTTAACCTCAGAGTCCTTGGTGCTTTCTCTTTTATAAGTTGTTCACATATTTTCTTGTTATTATGACTTCATTTTGCTGGGGAAAGACCAATAAGTGTCCGAGTAGTCCATTTATGAATAAACAATAAATAATTTATTAAAATAACATTAGGTACAGTAGAAACCTAAGTTATATTTTAATCTTTGAATATGCTAGTGGATGAAATCATTATTTAATTAATATGAATAAACATATTGTTTTGTAGGTTTGTCAAACCGCAAGAATAATAACGGGGTTATACAGTCACCAATGTAAAATGTATATGTGTAGTAAATAAAATACGTGTTTATTACTTTAGAAGATTCACTTCACCGGATAGTAGTGAGTAGGTAGTCTATCTACTAACGACCGACATGAACAATTTAGAATAAACTTCATTTACCTAAGTTAGTCAGTCTTAACTGCAACGGTCAAAATAACAATATGTATAGCCACCCCATTACGTCCCGTGGCTGTCGTGAAAGCCACTGAGCCACTGAGTTGACGGCAATAGTTATGTATGCCTGTGTTAAGTTACCTCTACCAAATATTCATTGCCAAATTGTAGGTGTTTAATACACCTCTTAAGAACGTGAGCGTATGTACATATGTAAGATGGCAAAAGTAAGCGATTCTTATTCAAAGACTATCTATGAAAGCGCGTTTGGAAATTTTACACAGAATATTTTAAAACCTGTCTCCAAAGACATCAATCAACACGACGATTACGGAAGAGGATTTTTTTTTTAAGAAATCTTTTATTGGGCTAGTGAACTAGTATAAGTCCATCATACATAAGCTAACAAAAGAACAAGTCCTATTGAGACCTAAGAAGTATTTATATATGTATGTATGGTACTTATACCGACAGAGCATAGATATTTTTATAGTTCTTATTACTATGTTTGCCAGCCATATTTACTTGAATATAAATAGTATAATTCTATGTTATTTATATATTTGATAATTACTAAAAGTGCTTACATACTTAATTTTAATTTTGACAGCAGCCTTAATCGGGTAAAGCTTTGACTAATGAATATACATTTCTCTCATAGGTTTATTTTTAGTTCTATTGTTTTTAAATACATTATTAACTATATATTAATATGTATAGTGAAATTAATGTAAGTAGCACATAAATATTTTGTTTTCCACACATATATAAGTCCTTATCTCTAATACGTATAGGTATGTTCATCTAAGTTATCCAAACATAATTTCTTAGCCGCCTGTATAGTATGTGAAGAGGCCTCAATGGGTGAACCGAGTGACTTGACCTTTAAGTTATACGTATATAAATTATAAATCCATTTACACGCTATGCCGACCTTGTCGCTTGACCAGTTTTTTGTAGGTCTAGGCAATACATGTTAAAAATTTTACGTTTAAAAATTAAGACACTTATCTTTACCAAGTATCTATATATGACTTTATATAATTCACTTTAAAAAAATGAGATTGTCAGAACCTATCCAAACTCTCATCTAAACTAACCTTGAAGTGCAACATTTCCAATAAAAAAAGAATCATCGAAATCGGTTGGCGTGATTTTGAGTTGATCGTCGTTAAATTTGCATAATGTATATACTAATGCAAATTGAAATGGGATCACATGAAACGCACCACCTTAAAAAAAACATCAAACTCGGTTGACATAGTCGAAAGTTCTGAGGTAACTGACATAAAAAAAAATGCAGTTCGAATTGAGAACCTCCTCCTTTTTGAAGTCGGTTGAAAAGATAATTAAATCTAATGAAAAAGGTATACAAACCCAATTCAATGAATTTTTTTATTGTAATTTTGTATTACCTTAGTAGTGGAATATTTTCTTCAAATAAAACTGGATCAACCTTGAGTACAATCAATTCAATTAAAGAAGGAATTATAGAAATTGATGCATAACATAATTCGTATTCTTCATCCATTAATTTTTGACCTTAGTGTGTGGAATATTTGCTATTTGAATTTAAATAGGACTAAACTGGAAGCAAGTCCATACCATTTTTTTACAAATAGGTTTAATAAAAGACGTAATTATATAGTATGATAAAAAACGACAACAAATTACAAACGTCCTCCTCTTTTGAAAGAAAGAGAGGGTGTGTAGGTAAATTTTAGCTGACTTAAGGATGAAGCAAGAAATTCGGATTATTACACTTGTTTATAGTCCAGTCAATACAAATGAAAGTGTATTCAACCTGTTCAATGTCAAAACAAAATGAGTCACTTAATCCACAACTATGACAACGGCAAGTAAGGAGACGTACCCATACTACGTGACCGTTTGTATAATTTTTTAAACCCCCTTTTGTGACCACTCGTAGTAGTCGAGAAGTATGGTTTAAATAATTTGGTTTAATTTTAATTGAAAGTTAGAAAAATATATTTTGACTCACGCTTGTTACGCCCAGAATGCATGCATACCTATTACTACAAGTGAAATAGTATTATCAGGAAGAAAAAACTTATTGTAACAGAAAATAAATTATCTAAAGTAGAAGTATTCTTTTCTTTTATATATATTTTATGAATATAGCTAGGTGAGATTTTGCTAGAGATTATTGACCTCGGGACAAAAATCTAAGACCTCGCTCCTCGCCCCTCTAACCAAGCGTGGTATTTTTAAAGAACCTCCCCCCCCTCCATGATCGGGTCACGTAGTATGGGTACGTTCCCTAAATTCTCCGTTTGGCAGATACACCATACATCAGCTACTACAAAGATACTCTTAAACGTGAAGAAAAATATAAAAAAATATATATTAGGTATACACATGTAAAGGGTTTTTCAACAAGAACTTTGTTTTTTAAAAAGAATAAAACAAAGAATTTAGATGAAGATGATTCAAATTTTTATTGTATCACAAAGAGTAAGGTTTGGCAATTATGAATGAAGAATAATATCTGGCAAATGTCCACCATGACCACGCCTGCAGATCGATTTTTTCATCAATTTTTTTTTATCCTTAAATGGTAAAAACATACCTGTTATACAAACACGATAGCCAAATAGATTAAATTTTAATATAAAACATTAATATTCCTTGAACGTTACCATACATAATATTTACAATTAACTGGTATTATTATTATTTTTTGTTTAATTAACAAAAATACATAATAATTGAAGCATTTCGATTTTGTGATAAGAAGTGTATTCTACAAATAGGTGCCTATTGAATAATATAATACCCTCGTTATACACTAAATGCTTAATAAATGTTACAGTTACTGTATACTTATTCACTCAGCGGAAGTGACCACAGAACTAATTCTTCTAAATTAGAGCTAGGATTGATGGGATACTTCATTTAACTAGGTAGGTATCATTAACTTATTACAAGGTTTATTGTGTAATGATAACTAATATCCATGGTAGCCTTGATCTCAGTGGTCAGATGAATTGCTCAAGACATGTTAATTAATCAAACAAGTCAATCTAGCTGCGTAGGAATGTTTTTGTCTTACTTTGATAGGTATTGGTTTCTGAGTAAGTAGAATTATTCGACTTAATATCATTCAGTTTTATATTACAGGGATTTAGTACTTAGTAAAATTAGGCCTTAGTTTTGATTGTGAGTCATACGGATACGAAAACACAATATTCCTCATTGCGTTGAACGATGTGATTCCCCAACATTCTATATACGATACTTTAACCTATAGCTACGTTTCACTATAATAAAAGTAAACTCAAACCAAAGGTCTCGTGATTGTTGAATGCGCTACATCCTATTGGCTCACCGCATTTACGTCATTTGATGCGACCAATGGCGCAAGGGCATAAGATATTTTTAGAACGCTAACGACTTGAAGTGGGGATGGAAAATTGTATGCCTCGTCACGACACTCACGGCGCTTTGTATTGCACAATATTTTTGGAGCTTGCACGGAGTGCGCGTAACGGTTGTTGCTACTCTTTTAATTTAAATAATTTCATAAAAGTCAATATTTAAGACAACGTGTGTAGTTAATCTATCGGTCGCATATTTCTCTTCATTTGTTGTGAGAAAAGCGAATTAATCACCAATTGCAGGCGTTACAGTATATGTTCGTAACGAGGTAAGTGTTAGAACTATTTTTCATAGGAATTTAATATCGCGTTTTATAATCGTGAAGTTATGTTATTTAGTGTTCTTAAGAAATTAAAACTATTTAAATTCAAACTTCGAAGACACGAGATCTCTTGAATATACGTATATGAAAACTATTAAAATAATATTAGGTAAGCAATTTCCTCAAATTTAATATTGTGCAACACTTTGGGCTACTTTAGACTTAAATAAGTGATAGTGGAGGTTGTCTCTAACTTAAACTTTACAATGATGTATTGGTAAAATGGTGATAGTTATTTGGAATTCCCATATAAGATAGCGTTAACAAAGGGAGCATGTTTCGACATGTCCGAGACCTGAATTGAACTAGCTACTACAGTCACGTTGTCATGACGTCCGTCTCGTTCACCAGCAATACTATTCTAGAAAATGCGCGGAAATGAAAAATTGTAAAATATTATGTGTATTATGTATTTGTACGTAATTAATAAATTAGAAAAAAATGTATTAGCTATTCAGTAAATTTCTATAAGATGTCCTATCGCTTAAGAACCTCTTGTCATTGAAAATATTATGAGAAGGCTAATAAATTTTATAAATGGTACCTAACATTCTCATAATATTATAAGTAAGATGATATTAGACCTAATATTGCTTTCGTACAATTTCTAGAACATGTTGGTTGACGACTAGAATTAAAGATAGGTAGTAAAACTATTAGATAACTGTCCTATTAGTTTATTGTACTATTTAAAATTAATTGGAAATTAAGTTGCCTTATTGAATGGTGCCTACTGTGATACTGATAACATAATATATGGTAATAACCAGTAATCCTTGTTATATGTATATATCATATTACGTATTATACAATTCTGAACCTTATCCGTATTAATAACTACTAACAGGTTTCCTCTCTTACTTAACGACAAAAAAATTAGTAGATATGCACAAATGCTTACCTTTTTCACGTTAAAAGTTTAAGATCTAACATATTTTTATATTTCCATTTGGTTTGTTAGATCGTTGAAAATAACAGTTGGAAGTTTGCCAAATTCCTGATATTTTGACTCTTAGAGAAAACGTTCTTAGTATTTTGCTGTCTTCTATGCATGACAATGTTGACTTGGGTGTATCAATATTGTCGTAGGCGTCCCACCTATATTAAAAACTTACAGTGATGCAATGTACTGTGGGAGTAACGTCTATAAACTACTTATTATCCAAATAACTTATCACATCTGTTTTAGATGTCGTATCAAAGTCAAGGAATTTTCCGTGCATATCATTAGAGATAACTGGGTTAGCGTAATAATATCATTTCATTGATAAACGTTCTTTTTGTTACAGGCATACATTAGGCAACATTATTTGGTTCGGGGCCTAAAGAGCTAAGATTTCATTAGGAGCTCAAGAAGAGTTCAAAGAAGTAAGTAATAGCGTTCACTTCCCTCCCCAAATTACCCTCTTGTATTCACAGATGCTGATGAGTTGGACCCTGAGGAAGTGTAAAACAGAACAACAGAAGCACGAAGAATAATACCTTTTCCCCATTAATCATTTGTTCCAGAATTTATGAACTGTTTCCTTGGGAATAACATTTGCAAGAGAAAAAAAATGATAATCTAGTACAAAAAACCAAAAAGAAAAGAGTAAAGATTTCGGAAAATCGTAATACAAAAGGAAATAATAAAGTATAATATAATATACATATTTATATGTATAAAAGTTGATGTGGTCTATCATTATTACATTATTGACCTTAATTGATTAATTGACAGTAATTATGTGCATAAATGTGAAACAGTATCTATCGCGTTCGAATCTTAATCAAAACATTTACTATAACGCCAAACCTCATAAGATCACCCATGACTTCTTTTTTTAATCTTTGGTCATTTTCCTAACATCACCGTCTCCTGCTCTTAAACATTAGTGTTACCATGCAGACATCCAGAACACTAACGAACACCAAAAACAAGAAAACGTTGGTGTTCATATACACAGTAGGTACAACGATAGCGTGGCGAGCGACTATCTATAAGGACAAAATGTTGCTCGTCACTGCTAATCGATTTTTTATTTTACAACGCTGTTGTATTAGAAATACTCTATCTTTTCATTTACTTTTAGATATAAGTACCTAGTTAATTACAATTAATTATTATAGTTCCTAATTTACTAGTATATTTGTACGATAACTTGATAAGCTTAATTAAATAAGACCGAGAAACCAGTGTTTCCAGTCATTATTAATTTAAGGCTTTGACTAACTTTTATTGTAAGTTACTTTTGTACTTGAGCAGTAAATATCGAGTACAATAAGACAGGAAAATTCTTTTTCTGACGCCATTTCTTTGGCAGTTCCAGACAGCAGCGTTCTGAATTCACATAGTCGTAGGTACCACAATCCAGTTTTTTAACTTTCTAGTGCAACTAATTAAAGGGCAGGTGACTTCGTGTTGATTGCATAACAGCTGGCAACTTAAAAAAATACAGTTGAACTTGTCTAACTTTCAGTTTATATATTAATATTTATTCCACATATTTAAATATTTATGCAATCATCATTCCTTAAAACGATATTTATACAACTTCATTATATGATACATATTATGTACACTCTTCAAACACGTATCTATTCATTGGAGTTCCGGTCTCAAGGCTTTGGCCTCGTTGTGATACCTACTAATTGTGTAGGTGTGGCTTGTCTTTGATCACTTCTCATTTATATTCATATGCATATTTTGTATATCATTTTTCCGATCTATTTTAAAGTACATCTCGTCGTGCTTTAAAAATTTGGATCATTATTTATATTTTGCAATTCATTCTTAACCCTCTTTAATCCACTATCTCCTCCACCCTGCTTCATATAACTATGCACATTGTGTTACGTCGTATCATTTTTGTTTGTAGTTCTATACAAAATGGTTGCTCAAAAGATCACCTGTCCGAGTCGGAGCCTCGATTTCGGAAATCAATATCCGATCGAACCAAACACAGAAAGACATGGTTTTTTCGCAAACGAGTCTCAAGACTCAAACTGTTTTGAAAGTGGTAAAACTAGATCATTTAAAGACCGAGAACAAGCAGCAAGTAATCGGTTCAATCGGAGTGGCCTCGAGCAGCGACGGATATTCAAACGCAGCGCCGGATTCGCCAGTGCTCACCAGCAACTTTTCAGAGGTAAGTAGCAGGTCGACAACCGTGAGTACATAACATTTAATTAATAATTCATTATTATATTAGATAATATTAAGCTTATTTTAGTTTGGCCTTCATAAAAAAGAAACATGCTCACGTTGTGTAAATCTACTTTCAGGTATCATTGAAATCGGAGCCCCTGTACGACAGCGCAATGTTTCACGAAACGGACTACGAGTTCTTCCAAGAACTGGCTCCCTTGTATTACGTTCCCGAAAAGGAAGAAGTAGTACAGACCATTGGTGAGCATTTGAAAATCCGAATACACATATCTAAAGAAAAGAAAATACTAAATTAGATCACTTTTTATTAATTTTACAATTAATTTGAATAACTACTCTGGCCACAGAATAAAAGGTTGTGACCAGTGTCTTATGATCAAAAAAAAATATTAATCCAAGATTTCAATATGAGAAATGTTAACGTTGTCTCTACTGTCTAAGCTAGAAATATTGTTAATTTAAGAAAAAATATTTATTCTGCAGATTCATTTAAGAAAACTGAAGAAAAGGCGATTAACATTGACACACCACACATCCCATTCTCACCGCAAGCTTGGGAACAATTAGACGTTAACTCTCCACAGCCACAGCCAGGCTTCTACAATAGCGCACCATTGTCGCCTAACGACAAATTTGCACAGTTAGATCATTTGCTCCATTTCCCTGAAGTTGATAGAGGTAACTCAGTTCAAAATCAGGAGAGATTTTTAAATACGGATAGCCTAACCACGGCTTTTGGAGACTCAACGTCAGAAATTGTCAGCGACATGAATTCGTGGCAAGCGGCGGAACAAGTGGAGTGGGCCAATACAACTGACACTCACTTCAACATCATTTACACAAACAACACATTGATGCCCTTCCTCAACGGAGACGACTCGGTCGATTTAACCTGTGGGACGGTCGTCCCTGGCGAAGTCGAGTTTATCGACCTAGTTTCTCCAGACCGAAACATGAATAAGGAACAGGACTCGGTGATGGTGCAACTTCCTATCCAGCCAAAACGAAATGAAGGACTTTCCGTAGATGTATCAGTTCGTGCCCCGGCGTGGTCACAGGACATCAGTACACCAGTTATTCTAAACCAAGTTATTTCATTAGAAAAAGAAAACTGCTCAGATATCTTGGTAAGTAACAAAACAGGTAGCATGTCGAGACCTTTTAATACCGAGTAGTATTTAAAACAAGATTGAGAATTTAATGGACAACTTTAAAACCATAACTTATCTTTGTTACTACAGGGACCACCTAAACCATGGCCAATGGAGAATACACCTACAGAGGTCTTCACTGAGTTTAAAACGTCACCTCAGGTAGACTATGAACCCATCACCCCTAAGAGCGAATCTCATGTGGAGTCTGATCACGAAGACAACAAGTCTTACACCAGTAAGAAAAGAAGACGTGACAGTGAAGACTCAGATGAAACTTATACACCATACACCGAACAACCTCCAAGAAAGTACAAGAGACGAAAGCCAAGTGTCCCCATCAAGGATTTAATTATTGCACTAGAAAGTCAACCAAAGGCTCGAAGGGGACGGCCACCTAAAAGGAGGGAGAGCACGGTGTCTTCTGTGTGCAGCGTAGATGAAAACTCATCGTCTACCTCCACACAAGAATATAGATATAGGGAATTAAGAGATAAGAATAATGAAGCATCCAAGAGGTCACGAATGAATCGGAGAGTCAAGGAGAAACAAATGGAAGAACTAGTTGTAGGGTTAGAAGAGGAAAATAAAAGGTTAAAAGTTCGAGTAGGTGTTTTAGAAGAGATGACAAAGAAATTAAAGAATGAATTATTGTCAGCTATTCTAAAGAAATGAATTCGACATAATGAGATTTGCTTTGGTCAAAATCTAACTCTAACTCCTTGAGTTAAGGCTTATCGTTGTACTAATCTATTTTCATAGATATTTATGCGTATTACAAATTACAAAGTTACTCTTGATTGTTTTCAATATAAGACGTAACGATAGTTTAATGTTATTTGTTTGCCTTCTATGATAGTTATGGATAACGTGCAAGGATGCTGTTTTTATATTTATAGGGTTGTATTTTATCAATTATTCAGTTCAATTAGTTGTTATCGGTGGTATATCACAAAACATGGAAAAAAAAAAACTATTAAATTAAATTGTTGCAACTATGTGCAATGTGAATGATTTTTAAAATTATTTTGCAATTATATTTTTTCTTAAGTTACTTGCCATAATTGAATAAAAGTTTTTAATTGAGCCTGCGCACTTATTACAAATGTCCTTTTATACGTATGATAATAAAATGGCAACAACCTTGAGCAAGGACTATGTTACAAAATAATTACATGCCTAAATATTACCTACCCTACATATTGTCCCTTTTTTGAAGTCTAGATGAAAAGCTAGTTCCTCCAATTTATGTATTTCACTTAGCTTTCATGATTTTTGACCGCCTGCACTTGAAGCTTGGGCCTACGGTGTCTTTTTTGCGCTTTAAAATACCATCGGGTCGTCGTCGGTCATCGGCGACAAACCGCCGTTCGGTCTATTTCAAGGCATAATTTCTAATTCTCTCCCAAAGTGTCTAAATATAGAAAGCCTGGAATCCTCAAGATTATTTAAAAACTTGCTGCTAATAGGAAGTTCGTCGTATTGTCCTCATTTATAAGGGAAGTGCTCGTCGAACCACGTCCACGAATAGGTAAACTTCCGGAGCCGGTCAGGTGCTACGACTACAAAAGTCGAGTAAACACGCCGGCTGGAGACCTTAAATGTGGTCAAAAAAGGTCATCGACAGATCTAAACTAACCCTTTTAAAAATATAGATTCCCTCAAATATTAAGTTATTATCGAGATTTGCACTTTGTAGTGTCCGACCGAAACCGAATTTCGGCATCGGTCTTAGTTTCGGCCGAACCGAAACTTTCTTACAGGAATCATGTTTTGAGGATAAAATAAAGGAAATGTTATATTTTTATCAGTCAGTTTTTTTTCTTTTAATCACGTAGCTTTAAAAATGCTTTAAATTGTAACTTCCATACTTATTAAAGTTGTTACCTAATATCAAAATAATTATAGGTAGGTACTTAATATTTAAGAAATAAACAACTCAATATAAATCACTTATGTTAAAAACAAATCAACTTCTAAACTTAATTCGTCATTTTGTATGACACTTCAACAAAAAACTTAAAAGCTAAACGACTAAATTATAAAGTAATCGTAATATTGCAAAACGCAACGATCTGATACTAATAATGTCAAGTAGGTATCTGTAATTAATTGTTATTTCTTATTAATATTCAATTCTTATATTATATATAGGTAAGCAACAATAGTTTATCAACGTGTACGCCTCGCAGATTGCTCCTTCTGTCTAAATAATTTGTCCAGCAGCACTAAATAATTGTTCACTGGAAACACTCGTGGGTGGAGCTGATAAGAATTTCAGTGCCACCTTTCTCAAAGACAGAAATGGACTAGACTCCCAGTAAGAATAAATATCTGCACTTTGTAACCTAGGCTCTGACAAGTATGCTTGAATAGTTATCTTAATTTGGGTTAAACAATCACTCTTCTTCACACTTGAGGTTTCAATTGAGTTACAAGTAGATTGATTTATCATGCGGCGTCCCAAAGCCCTTCTGCTTTTCGGTAGACGCTATTCTAGATGAACAAGATGACTGGGGTTCTCCAGAAGTTTTCATTTATTGAATCTCTAATATCGTTCGTGCAAATCCTCAATGTCAACTTCATCAGAATTCAAATATGTTCTTTTAAATCTTGGATCCAGTAATGTTGAAGTTATTAGAGCAGGATGTCCTTTGACGTATGCAAATCGTCGATTCATTGATTCATGCAACCGTGTTTTCATGTTTCTCATTATTTCGCTTTCATTTTCTCTAGTTTGCAGCTTTCTTTTTAATAGTGATATCAAAGGAATTGCAAGGGAATTGCATTGCGTTATCATGTGACAGATCAAGTGTAGGTGCATAAAAAAAACTTTAGTACTTCAGTAAGATTCTTTATAATTTCCCAGTTCGAAGGCGAAAGAGTTTCAATGCGGCCATGCTCCAAGCTGTATAAATATATGGCAGTTTTTTGTTCAAACAATTTTGCTAACATGTAAGTACTGTGCCATCTAACTTCAATATCTTGAATTAATGAGTGTACTGGTAATCCGCGTTAATTTTGACATTCAGTGAAATTTTCTAGAAGCCTGCTCGTTCCGTTTGAAGTGCTCTACTATATGTCTGCAAGTTTTAGGGACCTGTTCATGTTCTTCGTCCAAAAACAATGCATCTTTTATTACCAACTGTAATGTGTGTGACATGAAGCCTAAAGATTCAAATTGACCCCGCATAGCGCTGACCATATTTTTTGCATTGTCACGCAAAAGTAGAAATTGTTTATTACTGATATTCGCCCGAACATGACCGAGCAAAGAGCGGGAATTCCCAATTGCAGTTTCGGTTTCGGTTGTAGTTTCGGCAGGTTTGCCGCCGAAACCGAAACTAACCCGAAACTAGATTTTTTTGCCGAAACCGAACGTTCGGTCGGACACTAGCACTTTGGTTCAAGTTCAATCATACTGACTTCAACGACCAATTTAAGACCTAGCAACAAGTTGACAACTTCATTTCCATTTATATTTTTGAGGAACTTAGTCTTATCCCTCAGACTTTGTTTAAAGAATTAAGTACATGAAATATATAACCACTAAACAGGCACGGTCGCAGCCTGCATCTTGGGAGGGGGTCACTAATATAAAATAATTATAGTAAATTAGAATTTGTGGCAGACATTATAAAACAAATCGAAGTCTTCTATTTTTATCTCGTATAAAACATATCGTAATAAATTATTAAAATTACTCTTTAGTTCTTCTTCTCTAATGACTCTTTGAGTTGCATTGACACCCGTCCATAGGCGGCGGTAGTTACTTAACATCAGGTGACCCATTTGCTCGGTTGCCCCCTATCCATTAAAAAAAAGCTAAACATTTTGATAAGTTGCATTTAAACAACGGATTCTATTGATGAACACTGGCCTTAAAATAATTTAACTTAAAAATAGATCACATTAAATAAAGGAACTTTCATAATTAGACTTTCAAAAAACTCGTACATCTACATTAATCGATGTTTGAAAAAATCATAGAATTAATAACTTCTAAGGCCATCTTTAAATTCAATAATCATTTTTATTTATTCTCTCACACAGAATTTGTTACAAAAATCAACTTAAGTCCGTGTATACATTTCAAAGTAGTCATAATCTCTGTGAGAGACTGGCTTCTGGTACTGGTACTAGGCAGGGCCTGTATTGTCAATCCATTATTTCCCGCCATGAAGACACTACATTGAAGCCCAACTGAGCAAAATCAAATGTATCGCTCCAAGTATCTCCATGAAATATTAGAGCAGTGTCATCAGCAAACGTCACAATTTTACCATTCTGAATTTGTAGATTACACAAATCATTTATGTAGGTAATAAATAGTGATGGGCCAAGTACGATGCCCTGCGGCACACCAAAAGCAATTGGCAGATCCTTACTAGTGGTTTCACCAATCCGTACACTTTGGTATCTCCCAGTGAGATAATCAGAGAACATCTTATGCTGTACATCGCGGATCCCTGGTTTTTCCAGTTTCTCCAGCAGGAGTGAGACAGAGACCGTGTCAAAGGTCTAAAAATATTGCAATTACTTTTTTTTGTTGTCTAATTTGGAAACAATGTGATTAGTAAGTTTAAGGACAGAATCGTTAGTAGAAGTGCCTGCTCTGA
This sequence comes from Tyria jacobaeae, assembly GCA_947561695.1. Lineage (NCBI taxonomy): Eukaryota > Metazoa > Arthropoda > Insecta > Lepidoptera > Erebidae > Tyria > Tyria jacobaeae. The sequence goes on from OX387218.1 coordinate 15,957,885, forward strand.
AGCCAAATTGTGCTTCCGATAAAAGGTTTTTAGTCGCGAGGTATTTAACTAAATGCTTATTCGATAGTATTTCCGCTAACTTAGAGATGGTTGAAAGGATAGAAATAGGTCTATAGGTGTTGATACAGCCTGTCTCCACTTTTATACACTGGAATCACTTCAGCAAGTTTGAATTGGTTGGGAAAAAATCCTGTACTAAACATAAGTGAAAATGAACGATAAGGGGGGCACCAGGCACTAAGTTGTGATGGTAAAGTTTTAGGAAGATGCCCGAAATGTGCTCCCGTCCAGTGTGGTGTTTACTTTTTTAGGGCTAAGTATACAAGTACGAACTTCAGATTCACTGGTAGGGATTCAAACAAAGGAGAATGGGCTCGGATCAAAGTACGATTCCTACTTTACAGGCCCTGGCCAAATTATTAGACGCACTATAAGATTTTCTGTAAAATGTTAATTATCAGGTGATACTGTACTGCTATATTGTTTTTTACTAGATAGTGTGTATTTTTTAAATTGTTAACTTAATTATCTATTATTTAACACAAAAAAACATCGTTATTATGAAAAAAAGAAGTATTTAGTAACTCTTGAAAAGAAAATGACAATATTGTAATTAAATATTAATATTTTATCGAGCTACCTTTAGCCTCTATGAGAGCTTTTATTCTATGCGGCATGCTATCAATGCAAGACTGTACTGTTTCCTGAATTTGAGGATGATCACATTGATTGACACACTTGGATGTTCTTTTCTAAAAGCTGTATTTTGTTAGTGATCACTTCTTTAGTCACTTCTCTTTTTATCAGCTCCCACACATTTTCGATTTGGTTAATATCAGGACTATTACCCGGCCAATCCAACAGAGGGATAATAACACAAATCCTATTTGGGCTTAAAAAGACTAATATTAAATTCTGTAGTAAAATTAAAAATTAAGTAGTTTGATTAGTACTCGTGGGACTACGAGTATATAGTTCTTTTATACTTGCAATGTTTGCTGCTGGTAGAAGATCTTAAATTATGGAATTCTATGCGCTGTATACTATTACCTTGCACGAGACTCGGGTCAATCGGTGCTCGGCTTCTTGAACGCCCCCTGAGATCTTCTACAAAGCCATTGGAATTCGTTTTCAGGTTCATAGTTCTTATTTGTCTCTCTTTTATGCCTTGGGTATTGATATTGATTATTGCTTCTTTGGCCATCAACATTAAAATAAAAAGCTGTGATTTTGGTTTACGAGGATTGTAAATTCAATAACAATTATATAACAAGCAGTGACACTTGGGTTTATAATTATGCCATTAACAACAACATTTACCAATCATTTACTTAACAACTAGAATTTTAAATACCTACAGTTTTTAAATGATTAGTAAATGCCGTTGTTAATGGCATAATTATAAACCCAAGTGTCACTGCTTGTTACACTTGGGTTTATAATTATGACAGACAATTGTTATTGAATTTACGTGTTCGGCTGGTTATGGAGGCGCGATAAAGGACCTTCTTGTTCCGTAAAATAGTTTCATATGATAGTTGTCTTTTATTTATAGTTAATATATGTTTTTATATAGGTCTTCCATTAAAAAAACATTCATTTTTTTGTTTTTACACATTACTAACATTCTTGTTAACCCCCCCAGCTAAGCAAAATACTTGTGTTAGGGGTGGGTTTAAAGCCCTTAAGCCTTAACTTTAAATTAGGAGTGGCATGCTATAAGTATATGTACCATAGCAGCAATAGCCTATACGGGAGACCATTAGACTGCCATATAGTAAGTTAGACACAAGTTTTTTAAAAAACCTTCCACTTCTGAGGAACGCGGACATCTATGAATATTTTTTTTTTAAGACCCACCTTCATCCAAATGCAGTGAAATTCTTGTCTGCTCCTTCCACTATTAAACAATTGTTTAGCGTAGTGGGACAAATATAGATTGGCGACCTAAAGCCGTTTAACGTTTAAAAACAAAGTACGCGAACTTCTCCTCACTGAATTAGCAGAATTTGTAGACATATGTATATATATAAAACTGTGTCTATATTATATAATACTATACATACTACATGTATATTATTTGCTTTAAGATTACAGGAAATTTCAGATGTTTTTATAGTCCTATCGCTTTTATTCACCACCTCAAGGTTGACCGGTAGAGAATACCCTAGGCATTGAGCCCGCCTATGTACACGTGTGCAAAATGTTTAAAAAAAAAATTGGTGAAAACGTTGATAAATTATTATTTTTAGCTTATAATAGACTTATAAGCTTATAATTTGCTAAGACAAAACTGATAAAATCGCGACTCCAAGATGCTAACGTAAAAGCTTCTGAGCGCACCGTGCGAAGAAAATTAATAGAATTAGATTTTAAAGCCTGCCGCCCCGCCAGGAAGCCCAAGTTAACAGCTACCAAAGCGTCTGAACTGGGCCAAACAGTGGCGCGATAAAGATATAGTATTATTCTGGAGATCGGTAAGTTTTATTTATATTTTATATATAATTTCATCAAAAATAAAACAAAATAGCCGAAATAGCGCCGATTTTTCTAATTTGTGATTCTACTTTTGGCAGGTTTGTTTCAGTAATGAAAGCACATTTTGCAGAATAAAGCTTTGTATGTGCGTCATCGTCATGAAGAAAAGTTTCATCCTGACTCATCGTCATTTCGACTGTTAAACACCCTACAAAAGTGATGATTTGGTCAGTCATCAGTGAAAAGGGTACTGGACGCCTGTACGTGGTAAAAGGAATGATGAGACAAGATCAGTACAAAGAAGTCTTACGAAATCAGTTGATTCCCCAGATCAGAGAATGGTTTGCAAATGGGGAACCATTCATTTTTATGCAAGATGGATCTCCTTGCCACACAGCACGATCTGTTAAAGCTTTCTTGGAAGATATATGAATTAGTATCAGCAGATGAAAAGTTAGTGGACGTGTGCTTCTCCAATTAATATTTGTGTTAGAAGTTAGCATTGTGAACTATGCGTTATTTAGCGCACATATGCTTCAGTTTTGACTGCGGTTCCAGCCTTTACAGCTTTAAATCTTGAAGTAAATGGTATTCCTGAAAGGCCCAGCGAGAAACTTGCAAAAAACTTGAGATAATGCGACATGGTAAGGTTTTTGGAAATAGAATCGTCAGAGACCGATGTCGGTCATACGACAAGAGTACGCCCAGCAATTCCAGTAACTGGTCGCCCGAAATCCATTGTGGGCCATCTCAACTCACGCCTCCTGCGAGATGCCAAACTGTCTGCAATAAGAAACAGGAAGGGCCTAGTACGAGCGATCTCGGGAACATGGGGATCTTCTTGTAGTAGGATCTTTGTCAACGAACACCCTACGCCTGCCAACAAGCTGTTAAACAAGAATACACGTAAAAAAGCAGCCTCGCAGTGTCGGTTTGTTTTGATACGGGGTAGAAAGATCTTCGTTAGGAAGAATGACACCTCTGCCACAAATAGTGTCACAACCTGTCCTCACATCCGTAAAATTGTGTAACTAGTTATTCTTATTTACTCGTATAAAGAATGCTTGTTAATGTACCATAATATATTTACCACGTGTAAGTCTGGCCTAACTTTCGTACGGTTAATTAGTGGTTTTACATATCATAACAAAGTTTATATGACTCATAAACAGCGATGGAATACTGATATAAAATAGCGTATCTTATTATTATTTAATATACCCACATGTTATTTATCTTATATTTTATTTTATGTTGGTATATGTACTTTCTATACTTATTATTCCTGACAATTATGTTATCTTTGTTAAAAAAAGTAATTTACATATTACGGTAACTCATATAAAAAGATCACTTTAATGGATAGCGAACGACTAAATTTTTTTTACTAAAACGTTCTGGTTTACGCACAAAATGTCTTGACTTGTATAATAATATTTTTTTACATGAATAAGACATTATTTTAATTATACAGTCGAGAGTGATTTACTAGATGGAGAAATCTACGATGGTAGGTATGTGCTATTTCGTTGCGACCGAAATCTCGATGTAACAGGTAAGCGAGTGGGCGGCGGCATTTTATGCTGTCCGCCGTGAGCTATGCGTTGTCCTGATGGGCGACTGGCTGTGCAATTCACAATACGAATGTATTTTTCTGAAAATCTTGGCACATACTCTTTGCCATGCACATACATACCACACCATACATGCCACCTGATACCTTTAATCTACCTACTAACTTAAACAATTACTTTATTAAGTTTAGCACTGTCTTTGATAATTACACAGCAGACAGAGCTTGTGCATTTGTGGAAGATTCAAGCTTTTTAGGGTTGGTCCAATATAACCATACACTTAATTACTGTGACGACACTTTAGATCTTTGTTTTTCAAACTTATATTATCTTTAGACGTTTCTGTGACAAGCAGATTAACTAAACTTGAATCATTGCACCCCCTCGTTCTATTGACGCTGTAGACCTATAATATATTAATTCTTTTATCTCGAATGAAATATGTAAATTTAATTTCTGTTAATTAAATTTTGAAGATGTAATAAAAATGTTTGAGTAATATTAATTGGGACCAATTGTTGTCTAGCACTGATTGTGTTGACGACGCAGTTAATTTATTTTATGAAAAATTAAAAGACTATCACTCTTTTTGTATATTTTATTAATCATGGAAATTACTTATATCCCATATGGTATAGTCGTTCTTTAATAAACTAAGTATTAACACAAAATATATGTTACATAAAAAATTAAAATTGTTTAAAACTCCTTGCGATTTTCATGAATTTAAGCTACTCAGGGATAGGCAACACCGAGTGGAGGTTTAGTGTTTTGACAACTTCACACGCAACGCTGTACATTAACATAGGAAAGAACCTAAGTACTTTTGAAGCTACGTTAAATGAAAAAAAAGATGATTCCGCTTATCCGCGTCATTTTAGTTTGGAATACAAATCACGTTGATCATCAAGTGACCCGTCAGTTCGTCTATCCTCCTTTGTAATAAAAAAAACCTTACAAGTTCGGATAAAAACAAAGATGCTAGTTGCGACGGAACCCCTCCTGTATGTTGGTAATCGTGCGCCGAGTTTATCGCACCCTATTGCAATACTGTTTCAGCATTAACTAAAGAATTGTAATTTGTATGTTTCCCTCTGTGTGGAAAAATACGTACGCCATACCTATTCATAAGAATGGTTCCAAATCTAAAATAGACAATTATCACCTTATCTCCGTTTTAACTGTGTGTTGTTGTTTGAACAAATTATTGTTAGTAATATTTACCCAGTTGTTAGTCTTGGCATTCCTAACTCTCAGCACGGATTCATGCATAGACGTTCCACGGTTTCAAATTTTGTGTATAAGTGTTCTATAAATATTAATAGCATAGTAAAAATTTATAGGTTTGAAGGATAGATGGCGTTGTGCCAGTATCCTAAATCGCATTTTTAAGATTTTCGTATCGATAGTATAAAGATCAAGTGAAACGTACTTTTGTCTCGAAAATAAACCCGCTGTAGAAAAGTACGTTCAGTATATTATTGCACTACGACCGAGTATACCGAAGTAGACCAATCCCGCGCATCCCCTTCAATCGCCAACAAATTGGTTGAACATTTGGTTTGTTTCACAGACGATGATTATTTGGTCGGCAAAATGGAAAATAGTGGCCAGAAGGACGTGGTCTACACCGATTTTGAATAGGCGTTCGACCGTGTAGACCACTTCATCCTGTTACGTAAGATGTACGCGTTAGGAATACACGGAGATTTGCTTAGGTAGGTTGAGTCGTACCTATCTAATCGCTCTCACACTGTTGTATTCGGTGGGTTTAAATTAGAGAATATTCGTTTGGTTTTGGTATTCGGCATCTTTTCCACTAGTTGTATTAGGCCAAATTATTCGGTTTTGTTGCCAAATATATTCGGTTAAAATATTTCTATTTTCTTGGCTTATTTGCCAAGGTGCTGAACTAAAAGACAAAGCTTCTTATGTAAGATTTATGCCATATTATAAGTCAAAGAAAACATATTTATTTCTTAGCCTGTAGTTAGTATAGTCAACATTAATTTTAAACCTTAAATCAACATTTAATTTAAACTTCAAAACAATATTTATTTTTAAACATTCAATCAACATTTATTTTTAAACCTCAAATCAACATTTTTTTAATGAATTAATACACTTAAGTTGACATACACTATAACAGAGATATATAGAGACAAAGAGACACTAAAAAGATATAATAGAGATCAGAAAGAAAAGATAAGTAATAAGACATAATGGTAAATTATGGTGCAGAAACACCGCTTCTCCGCCATGAGTCTATTGCGTTTTTCTTCATATAGGTTCCCTGCTTCCGAAAATAATCGTTCGCTATGCACAATACTACCAGGAGCACTTAGAAAGACTCTGAACACAATGTAACGGTAAATCGAATAATATGGCCGAATATCCCGTTCGGTAAAGATTAAACCGAATAATATTAGGTATTCGGTTATTCGGTGAAACCACTATTCGGCGCATCTCTAGTTTAAATCCACTTCGTATCCATTCCCTCTGGTGTTCCCAGGGATCGCACCTTGGCCCTCTTCTACAACGCCTATATTTTTGACACATTCACCACATTAAGCAGTCACATTATAGTCTCTACGTTGATGACAAAAAGATCTATATATCCATCAACTCTGTCTTGCTTCAAGGAAATCTCAATTCCTTACTAACTCTAAAAAATGTCAAAACATATCCTTTACTCGTAAAAGAAATCCTATCATTTATAATCCTATCATAGTTTTAACGGCGTTGTAATAGAAAGGATCACGGTTGTGCGGGACCTAGGTACATGACTTCGGAGATGCGACAGCACTTTTATGTGACATGCATTTCGTGGTCACGGTTTTGTCCTAAGATCGTGCCTACCTTTTAAGTTTTTTAAGCGTGCTGCTTTAGTTCGTAGTTTACTGGAATAAGGTTGACAGATATGGTCTTCCTATTAGTAGTAGTCTTGAACGCATTCAGAACTTTATCGATCACCTTAATTTTAAATTTCATTATTACTCACACAATTACAGAGATTTGTCGTATATACAATACCTTAACTTTGAAGGAGGCATATCCTGATTGATATGGGGTTGCGACGGATCGATAGTCCTTTGCTCTTACATTATTTTGTACGCCAATTCCCTCGACTAATTACGGAAAAATTGTATAACGTTTACCTACTTGACTAACGAACTACTTGGGCATCCCTGAAATACACACAACAGACCTTTCTTATGAATTACTTCAATTTCTGGTGTAAACCATTTATCCGTTCTATAGTTATTGAATTTATTGTATATTAATATACACTACCGTCCAAAAGTTTGGAAGCACACCTGATTTCAAACAAAACAAAAGATTGCCGACTCCCTGCGGTAAATAATAGCAATAAAATAAAGTTTTATGACCTTTTGTGATTTTTTAACACAAAACAAAAGGATTACTAGTGCATATTCCTTGAGTTTTAACAAATTCCTGGATTTTGACGAAACACGTGTTTTATTACTTCATCCGCCGGGGACTTTCTTTCATGCATTGATGCGGTTTTATTGAAAATATTTTGTAGTTTTATCTTTTTTGGACCTTATTTAGTCACACTTGAGCATTAGAACGCGAAGGTTGTGATATTAACATCGTCTGTATTCAAAAGATTTCGACTACTTCCTTGACCGTCTTTTTTTATTGAAAATGGCAAAACGCAAGCAAATCACACTTGAACAGCGAAGCGCTATTTGTACTCTGCGTGAGGAAGGCTACAGTGAACGCCAAATCGCAAAAAAACTCGGAATTTCTTGTAAAGGTGTCCACTACACCCTCGCTAGAAAAAAAGAAACTGGCAAAAATGAAGATAGAAAAAGGTCTGGTAGGCCCAAATCCACTACAAGTCAAGAGGATAACTTCATCAGAGTTCTTTCTAAACGGAATCGTCGCTTAACTGCACCACAAATTACCGCATCTCTGAATGAAACGCGAGGAACACCCGTGTCAATAACAACAGTTAAAAGACGACTACTGTCTGCGGGGCTAAGAGGTTGTGTTGCAGTTAAAAAACCAAAACTAACAATTCGGCATAAGAAAAACAGACTAGAATGGGCAAAGGAACATAAAAACTGGACAATAAACCAATGGAAAAAAGTTCTTTGGAGTGACGAATCGAAGTTTCAGATTTTCGGGTCCAATAGACGTGTTTTTGTGCGCCGATCTAAAGGAGAGAGAGCTTCAGAAGCTTGTACAGTGCCTACTATCAAACATGGTGGTGGTAATGTCATGGTTTGGGGGTGTTTCGGCAACAATAAACTCGGAAGTCTTGTGAGGATAACCGAAAAACTAAACAAGGAACGCTATTTGAAAATTCTTAAGGATTTCGCCATACCCAGTGGACTGAATCTTATTGGTCCTGGGTGCGTTTTTCAGCAAGATAACGACCCGAAACATTCGTCCAAACTGTGCCAGAACTTTTTAAGGAAGAAAAAAGATGTGAAAATCATGCAGTGGCCGTCTCAATCACCTGACCTTTCTCCCATTGAACTTGTTTGGGATGAACTAGATAGAAGGGTGAAAAATCAATCTCCTACGAGCTCAGAACATTTGTGGCAACTATTACAGAGCGAATGGAAGAAGTTAGATGAACAGTATTTTATGAAATTAATTAGTAGGATGCCTAGAATATGCGAGAAGGTAATTAAAGAGAGGGGTGGACACTTCGATGAAGCTAAAATTTAATTTAATTTTTATATTACTTATTTAATTTCATTGTTGTAGAAGTGTGTTTTGTCTATTTTTTTAATTCTGTATCAATAAAAAAAATTTAAGATGGCTTACTTTTATTTTATTTGATTTTATCTTGTTGCTTCCAAACTTTTGGACGGTAGTGTATATGTAGATAGACGCGAGACTTTCTACGAGGTCTTTAATGATTGTGTATTTAGGTTTCTACGTATAGTTACGTCGGTTCGTATAGCAAACGCCGAAATATCAGTGTTTTAATAATTTACGTAAATACTTCAATTAGAGTTCTTCACTGGATCGACACAAACATTACAAAATCTGTAATGACTGCTGATGATAGCAGTTTGACTTGACAGTGCCCGTTGCCATTGGTCCTTAGAATACTGGTATATATTGATTAATGGAACAGATGTTTATATTATAATGTAATAATTACTTGTGTATGTTCGCATTGTTTAACTAACTATTTATACTGTTTATAAATTATATTTTCTGTACAAAAACTAAAGAACTACTACTACTTTACTTTACTACAATAACTTGATTTTCGAGGCATGAGAGAAATTGGTACCACTTTCGGGCGGTTTCCTTCACAAAATTAAATTATAGTGGCATCGTGTTATTTCGAATATTATCTTTACATATTGATTGCAATAAAAGTAAAATAATTGCTATTGTAAAAAGGGTAATTATTTATTTATAATTCACAATTACATAGTGTACCAAACGAAAAATCTTCAATATTACAAATTACCGCCTGTTTAACATTAAATTATATTGTGACCAAACCCTAATCGTATTAATTAGGTACATTTTTATTATCATCTATCTAAGTTCATCACGATCAAGGCAGGCAACAAGTTATGCATACTTGCAAAATATCGGAATATTGCGCGGCTTAACATTATTTTAACAAATTTTGAGTGTAAAGATAAATAATACAATTAACACTCTAATAACCTAAATCAACTAAATATTTAACATAAAAGACATTCTAAAATAATATAGTAATTAGATTCCCTATGGTGGCTTGCAATTAACTGCAGTAAAATTCCTTCAAAAAGGATTTTAATATCGCTATAATATAAAATTAAGAAATAATCATTATTCACAAAAAAGTGCAGCACCTGACCTAACACCCAGCTCTTATCAGAATTTAATGGAATACTTGATAGTTTCTGCCATTTTTGGAACCATTAACATTATATTTGTAACAAACCCATAGAAAAATTTACATAAATCAGTACATGGTCACGAATAGCCCCAGTCTTTACTTTAGCTTCCATCACAAATTCTCTCCGTCAAGGATCGGGAAACCGACCAGGGTTATAGAATATTAAAAAAAAATCACAGAAGCCACAGTAAAGACTGGGGCCGGCCTCGAAGCAGTGTGAGCATATAGCAACCCTATAATATACACGTATTTCCACACTGCACTAGTGACTAACAATCGAGTTCTATTACATAGCACAATTTAAGATTGTCTCAGTGCTTTATCGAGTCCTTGTACACGTTAGACACTGATACTCGTAAATTTACACTTTACACTCGAGTCAATTGTAAAACGGACACTAAGAAGTGGCGCAACCAGACGTAGCGGTCGTGTTAATCGGATCCGCCGTCGTCGGCGTCTTCTAGGAAGCTGAATTTATTCGATCCAACAAAATTCTGAAAAAAAAAATAAGCAGTGAGCTAAATAAAACCGTTTAATAAAATAAAACATTATGATACATAATATTTGGCAGCGGTAAGTTTTTAGTTACATACCGGTTTCTCCTGTTCCTTCAACTTAGGCATGGATTTCTCGTCGGGTTCATCATCGTGTCGGTCGCCGCTGCGGCTGAGGCGGGCGCGGCCGTTGCGTTCGTCCTGCGGCGGCGCGGGCCGAAGCTCGACCCTCGGCGCCAGGCGCTCGCGTGCGTCGGGGCTATGATCGCGCGACTCTGGGCGACGCGAGCGCGAATCGGGACGACGTTCACGAGAATCGGGGCGGCGTTCACGAGAGTCTGGGCGGCGCTCTCGAGAGACGGGTCGGCGCTCACGCGAGTCGGGGCGACGCTCACGCGAGGCGGGGCGACGCTCACGCGAGTCGGGGCGACGCTCACGCGAGTCGGGGCGGCGCTCACGGGAGCCGTCCCGCGACTGCTGGCGGCGCTCCCGCGACCTGTCCCTGAAGTCTCTGTCATCGCGTGAACCCCGCCGCTGCCCCGAGGGGTCGCGACGGTCCCGCCTCTCTAGCGAGTGGTCACGGCGAGGACGCCAGTCCCCGGAGTAGTCGCGCTTTTCGCGACGCTCACCGGAGTGGTCGCGGCGGTCACGCTCGTCCTTATATTCACGGCGATCGCGATCGTGGCGCGAGTCCCGCTCGTCCCGGTCGCGACGCTCTCTGTCGTCTCTATAATCGCGTCTGTCCTTGTCCTCCTTAGAATAGTCTCGTCGATCCCTGTTGTAGCTGCGCGAGTCTCTGCCGCGATCATCTATAGCAAATAAAGAATAGGTTAAAAATAAAATTGCAAGAGCTATCAGATTGCTGGAGCGTTTTACTATGATTATATTGTGTGCACTTACCCCGTTTAGAAGTAGGTGCACGACGATCACCGGAATTGTCATTCTGAAAAGAACATATAAATTATTATCTCTGTCAAACTTCTATTCAATGTAATTATTTTACACACACAGGCCAGTAACGATCGACTAATCAACTGACCCTTCTTCCCCAACGCTCCTTCTCTTCACCTCCGCGTCTAGCTTCTTCTTCTTGCTTTCGAAGTCGTTCTTCTATTTCACGTTCCCTGAACACAAAAAAACAACAAATTAATTTTCATCTTTACACAACAACAAACAAGTACAACATCAAACAGACAAAATCGATCAACTAAAAACAAAATAATTAAAATCAAATTAAATTTCAGTAAGATAATAATTTTTCAGACGGTAATAAATGTCAGAAAATATTATGAAATTAATCATGGTATTGGTGTCATTAATAAATGTAGGTATAGAGCGACCGATTCTAGCATAAAGGCATGAGCCGGTGTCTAGTTAACCAATTTCAATCTAGCACATGTTTGCAGCAATAAATATCAGAGAAGTGATATCTTGCTAGGTACATAAAAATGTGCAATTACTAACTAATAACGAGGACAATTTGTAAAAAAGAATAAGACAATATCCATTGAAGATGAGATTCTTCTACTCATGTATTGTTTACCTGTTTTATTGTAAAATATTGTACATAAATAATAATTTACTAAAATATTGTATGATAACTTGTTCGCCTATTGTATTACTAAAAGGTAGGGTAGGGTAGCTTTTATACAAATCGCAATTACTCACTTAGCAGCGGTGTCTACTGGTTTAGCGGCTCCGAACACCTTCTCGGCAGAGACGGGTTTGGGTGGCTGCTTGTCAGCAGTCTTGTCGGCCAGCTTGTCGTCGGGCGTGGCGCCGTCGGCGGGCTTGGTGGGCACCTCGGCCTCGCGCGGCACCGTGCGCGGCAACAAGTTCAGCTTTGGACGTTCGCGGACTTTCGATTCTGGATAGAAAATAAAACAAATATTCAATGTTTAAATATTGAAATTCAATGTTTAAATATTGAAATTCAATGTTTAAATGTTGAAATTCAATGTTTAAACATTGAATATCCGTGACTTTCTAACTAGCCCAATAATAGGAGAGCAAAAGAAAACATCTATGTCTATAACATAGATGTTTTCCCTCTAATTAACAGCTTTCATTTTAGGATTAACCAACTTGTACATTTGAGTCATGTATTGAATACCTTCATTAACATCTTTGCCATGAAATATGAAACAGGCATTCTTTATCTGTGTATTGATGTTAATGCTCTTAATGTTTTACTTTTATTTGTAACAGTTTTGTTGTTTGGTTGTCTGCTACTGCTTTAATCAACTAATGCATGCTTGTATTATCTTTTTAGAAATTAAAATTGGTCGTATGTTATGCATATCTATTATCTTTGTAATTATTGTAATTTTACACATAACACAGAATTGTACAGAGTTCTGTACTGAAAGGACACACCTTGAGTATATATTTTGTGAACTTATGCTAAGGTGTCCTTATTGCAGTAAATAAATACCTTCTCTAGGAGGCGGATCACGATCACGGTCGCCAAAACCTCTACCACCAAATCCTCTGCTGTCTTCTCTTCGGCTACGGAAAAATCAATTATGTAATATTTTAAAGAAAACTGCCAGTTGCAGCAGTATAAAATAGAACTCATATCATACCATATTACTAAGTGTTACTAAAAAGGTAATCTTTAAGCATACACAGTAGCAGTAGACTAGATAGATAGATAAACTCATTATTGTACAACATAGAAATAAACTGAATACAGATTGTTTACATATAAAATATTATAAATCCATAGCATCATGAGTATATTTGGCGGTCCTATCCTATCGCGGTTTGCGATCTCTTTCAGGCACCAATGGATGTAATTAGAGATTGTGGAAGAGGTGAGGAGACTAGTATTAGTAAGCTAAGAAAAAAGGTTAAATACCTATTAATGTAGTAACTATGGTTTAAGTACTGGTAATGTAGTGTATGGTATGATTTTCTAAACCTTCAGCTGAAATACTGTTAGGGTGAGTAGATAATAGTGAATCACAATGTTACATACCCAAATCCACCTCCACCTTCACGATCAGCTGTTCGGAATCCGTCGCGACCGCCATAGCCACTCCGTTCATTATCCCGACCACCAAAACCTCCACGTTCTCTACCCCTACACAAAAATTTCGTTTAAACCTTCAACAATTGTATTCAACAATATTGTTGTTTCCATTTTAACTAATTTTATATTAGAAATAGTAACAGTTTGTTCATAGGGTCCATCCTGGTAAAACTAGAATTAGTTTTTTAATAGACAACTCCTGGACATTCAAATTATGGACACAAACTACAACCAGACTCAGAACAACAATATGACAATTACAAAAAATGTTGGCGGCAGCAGAAAAAATGGCGAGGCAACCACTTAAACCACTGCCTATGCAATGTATATCTGGAGTAGTATTCCTCTATGAGCCTGTGTCCAATAAGTAAAGATAATATTATAAATAAGTAACGTTAAGTTAATACGTACTCTCCACCATATCCTCTATCACGTCCAAATGAGTCACGTCCCCCGTAAGGAGTTCTTGCAGGTTCGGGAGCCGCGGGACGGTCACCATCGCGCCAACCACCTGGACGATTATCTGCACTTGCTGCAGAAATGTACTACTATTAACCAATTGTAGCAAAAATTAAGAACCTAACCATTAATAAAGAAAGCCACTCAGTTAAGGATTTAGAGAAGGAGCCAATCAAAGACTAGTCTGAATTGAGTTGTAGCCAAGCCACGTCACAGATTAGACTAAAACAGCTGGTCATGGGGATCTTTCAAGAGCTGGAGGGGCAAAGTCTCGTCCTAAGGAGTCCTCGACAAAGCCTTAGAGCCCGTGTTTCTGGTGTCCCTGCTATCGCTATGTGCGATACCGCCGGCAAAAGCGGTTAAGTACCAACTACGTACTCTCGACCTTTACTCAGACCTTCCCGAGGCGATTGTAGTAACTCAGATAGTAACTCATATAACAAAAGATGCGTAGCAAGGTTTAATTAAGAGTGCATCCACATCTCAAAAACGTGGTCTAATTCGTAAACCAGATACTGTTACTGCAACTAATGTTTGGTTACAAAAAAGCTATCCTGTACTCTGTGTGTGTGCCCCAAATGTGACATTAAAATTGGCTCTAACTTACAAATACTTATCATCACAGTGAATTCCTAATAACTGGATTATTGACGTTTAATTCCTGTAGTACTTATGGCCATAAAGATGTATACAGTTGTAGGGGTTCATTGCATAATGTGTTCAAACTAACTATCAAAAATATTTAACAATAATATTATCTTAATTATGTGAGCACTAGGAGTACAAAAATTACAATATTTAAACTAAAGATAAAAATATGTGACACAAAAAGTTTATCAAATTTCGTTTCGTAAGAAGTACAAAATATTAAATCACTTTAAATAAAAAGTTTTAGACGTACATATCTATTGCTTCGAAGAGTCTTTATATTTCATAGAAATTAATAGTTCTTTGTATTTCATGGAAATGAAAGATTACTTAATTTGTGGTCCACAAAAATGTCAAAGTATTATATAGGACAGCTGCATCATGTCATGTCATGTTAATCAATTTGTATTACTTGATTGGACTCAATACTTTCACATGCATTCAGATTGAACATTTTTAGTTATGTTTAATTCAAAAACTAATTTCAGTGGTTATTTATTTACTTCTTATGCAATGTTCAGGAAGAAAATATGATCATGGCAGTTCAGTAACACAATGATCTGAGAGTATGTTCAATACCAAATCAGTAGGAAATAATTACTGTTTTGTTTGTGCATATTTTTGTTTATGTAATCGAAGTTTTCTTTAACATATGTATTAAACTAGTACATACTTATGAAATCCTTACATGTACTCTGACAGTCCAGTTATAAAATATACCTTCTAAAATACAAATGTAACTTATTTTGGACACTTATAGTAAATAGATGTCTTTGGTTGTGACTGAATTTGTTTATTGCAGTGTTTTGAGTCATCAGAGGATGTAACTGTAACAGGCTACTATAGCAATTGGAGAATTTCGTAATGATAAGAAGCCAGGAATTACGGATCTGATTACATTATTATATCATAGCTAGCTGTGTGCCCTGTGTTATTATAAAAACATCATTCCAGATTCCACCTTTGACCATCATATTGTGTGAATATATGATTATATGTATTATCTATTAGTTTCACTTTTTTTATGAAGTCGTGTGATTGATGTTTGAAAAATAATATATATGTTATATAAAAATAACACATTATTATATAACATATAATATAAAATAAAAAAAAAAGAAGTTTATACTCACAGTCTCTTTCCCGGTCGCGTTCCCTGTCACGCTCGGGGTTGCGAGGCCGAGATGAGTCCGGCATGGCGCGTGGGCCCGACCGCCAGTCACCCATTGTACGTTCGGGATCATATTCCCTAATTTTATTTAACACAATTAGTAGAGTATGCATATACATGGTGAATAAATACTATTAAAATAAGCAACTGCATATTTTTATATTCGTGGTTAACGAAAATTTAGGCATCAAAATTGATATGCAATATATATTATGTATTAATATCTTATTTACGATATATTTTAAAATGTAAAGACGAAATGTCTTTTTATCAAATCACTTACTCATGTATCAAATATAGGCTGGAAATCCATTCCTGACACTTATTTTTAAGTGTTGTATTGACGTAAGTTTTAATTTGAAAACCATTTCAAACTTGTCATTGGTAATATAAGCTCACCTTTAAATTATAACAATAAATAGTTACCTGTCCCGATCCGAGCGGTTCCCCCTTCCCATGCGGCGGTCGTTATCCTGAGTAGATACTTCTATTCTTATCCGCCTACCGCTTATTGTCTACAGCACAAAACAAACTAGTTACAATCAATACACAATACCCGTTTCATGGAATTAGGGACAGCTGAGAAAAAAAACCCATTCTGTTTTTGGGTATTGGGATCTGTTATAAGAGTTTTGGACCCGCCTAATTGTCACAGCTGTATTATTGTATTATTTTTGGGAGAAAGCAAAAGAGAAAAGAAAAACAAAGAATTTTTAAATGCGTGGGACCATTTTAGGTTATATGAACCCTGGCTAAAACATTGACTCGAGACAACAACAATGTCTCAAACAATAAAAGATATAATAAGTGATGTGTTGGGCGTAGGCCGCGAGCAGCGAACAGAAAATCAAGGTCAAATAGTTGTGCCATCTAGTTCGGAAAATACTGTAAACCTGAAAATACTTCAACAAGAATAAATTGCAGTTTCTGTTAATACAAGAAAAGGCGCACCACGACGAAGAACTATTGTCATAGTTGTATTTCGATTTGGGGTGAACATACCGTCGATTTTTGCTCAACTTGCGCTAAAAATGTAACTTGTATGATATCTCCCCTTATTTCAGATTTTTTTTTTATAATACTAAATAAAGAAATATATATTTTCTAAATGACAGTTCCTTATTTAGTAATTGTAAGTAAAAGTGCCTAATTGATCTCAAAAAAAACATGTGCCAAGTAATAATTGTGCTTTAGTACATAAAAGTAAAATAAATATTTATTTTTAATGATATATAATTATAATAATAATATTTATTAAATGATAATTTATTAGTATAAGTTGTGTAAAAATATAATAAGCTTCATTAAAAATATTATACATATATGAAAAAATACATTTATAAAATGTCTAAAAGTCAAATGATTAGCACACTGAGAACACACTGAGAACACTATTTTATGCTATTGTTATTTATAGTAATTCATTTATACTTATGTACTATTTATTTGTTTATTAGCCATTATAAAGTAATAAATACAATTAACCATATATCCTAAACGTATTTATAAAATGTTACTTACCAGATCTGGCATGTTCATAGCATTGATCAGGCCTTCTCTTTCTTCAAAATCAACACAGCCAAATCCTTTTAAGCGGTTCCCTTCACGTGGCAAGCTCAGGTTGGTAATCTATTGTTTAATAAATATATACCATATTAGTTATTAATATTTAATTTACACATTATGGAATCACAAAGTAAGAAAAAACTTTCAAAGAAAGTGAGAAATAAAAAAGAATGCATTTTTATTTTGAACATCATAAAACGCAATGTTGGTGTGCAGATTACCTGTCATTTGATGTCAAGTAATTTGTAAATAAGCATTTGTTTATAATAAGTACAATTGTATAATAACCATGACTTTGATTAGTTGGACATAAACTTTAATAGTTGACTGAATGATTTATAATGTAGACAAAAAAAAATTTAGAAATTTTAAATTGAATTTAAAGAAAAACTTGTAGTGTAATTTAATTAAATTTATATATTTCGGTTGCCTACACCAACAACAGTAGAATTTAAATATTTCATAAAGTAAATAAGTTCAGGGTGTTCAGCACACAGGGTTGCTCTTTTAATAAGTTATCTGATATATTTCATTCAGAGCATACATTTGCCAGTTTTTGTTGAGAATCAGTAGACAGATAGTTTACCTAACCAATCCTAAATATTTTTGATTATGCTGATAGTTTACTTCATAGTAATAGAAAATGATTTCTTTTAACAATAACTAAAATTACAATTACATAATTTTACCTTAAGTCCTTCAAACAATTCAGTGATAGCACTCTCGTCAACATCATAAGGCAGGTTGGAGATGTGTGCTGTATAGGGAGGTCTGCGTGGGATGGACTCATCATCCACTGCCAACCCGCCACGAGCTGCTCGCGAAGCGGATGGCAATGTAACCACGGCACGTGATCGAGATCCAAAGCCAGCTAGTCAAACAAGCAGTAATCAATAGCCTTTCTTACAATATTTGTAAATATTGTGGATGCCTTTTACTGTTTTCAGACTGCTCTCAACTCTCAAATAGAGTTTAATTACTTAGTAAATTATTATCACTAAATGACATATTTATTACTTAACATGTTTTGTCATATTATATCAAGTAAGGAGAATCTATTGCTTCTACAATGTGTTACTAATTTTAAGTTAGTAAATTCATTACCTTATCTACAGCATTAAGTAACACATTTTAAAAAGAGTGACATTTAATCTAAGTTTACTTTTGCATGAAGAATAAGTAATCAATTGTTAATGTGAGTATGCCAAGAAGAATAAAAACATAAGTATTGTATTGAATACATACATTGTATATATATACTGAACTAAAAAATGAGACCCTCAGAAAAGTATGTAGGGAGCAAGTCAATGAAAGACTAGTCTGAATTGAGTTATGACCATAGTCATCTCGTATATTGTACTTAAAACGCTGGTCACAGGGGCTTCCAACAGTAGTAACATTTACACCTTCACCTAGCCCCACAGGCCTGGCATCACTGGCTTAATATTACACAGTTATTTCTGGTTCCCCTGTCTTCCTTGTGAAGGAAGCATCCTCCTAGAATGTATTTTTATTCCCAAAGACCTTTACTCAGACCTTCCCGGGGCGGAGAGAGTGACAAGCACTCGGTATGTGCGCCCCAAGTACGAGATTAACATTGACATGCCATTACCCTTTATATCATCACTGGGTCAGATATTGAATTAAAATAACAAAACAATAAATCACTACTTACGTTCCTCTTCTACAGAGTCTGCCCAGTTGTTAGTGGTAGGAATAGTCGTTGGCTCTGCAATAATATCTGTAATGCTGGCTTTGATCCATTTTGCTTTTTTTGATTTCTTGCCTGCTACAACAGAAAGAAGTTTGACTTGGCTGTCGAAGCGATCGTTAGACAAAACCTTGACTACATAAAGGACAACTTAGTGGTTAATGATGACGCATAGTAAGTGAACGACCTACTCCGATGTTGGAAAGCGGTTATTCGCGGACATATGAAAGGACAAATTAGCACTTACACTGATCAAGTTCATATTTCTCACCTTATCAGATTTTACCAAAAATTACGGTTACAAAGCTTTAACGATTAATATGTAGAATAAAGTAATTAAAACTGTTGAGAAATGTGGCCACGCGGTAAATCCAAACGTCCGCAGAGGTGAAATAATGACACGTTAGCATTAATAGATAACATTGTACAGCTTCAAAAATGTAAGCTGTTGATAACTGATACACACGGAGACTGCATTAAGTATGAAAATATGATAAATACTTATAAAATAGACCTAAAACCAGAGTTTTTTTCACGTGACAAAATTACTAGAACTAACCTGTAGCGGCCATATTACAAGGCTGGGGTAAGTGTTGCCACTGTCGTGCGCTAGTTACATGTGGGCATTACCAAGGCAAAAACAAACAAAAGTGACGTTTCTTAGTATAACCAATTAATTTACTATTTCAATGTTTTAAATTATATGATAGAAGAGTAATTAATGTTAATATAAAAAAATAACGTATAAGAACTATACAAGAGAATACATGGATTTTGTTAAAATAAGTTATCAAAAATATGTTATTTTAAATCTCGGATAAAGTATTTGTAGATGTGTCTCTTACGATGGTAAGACTAACACATTGACACTATAAATAAATAAAATCAATAAAGACTGCACATTTGTGTAACTAAATATGAATTTTAGTAGTAGTATTATAATTATTTCATGGTTCTTTTATATGTCATTTAGTAGAGTGCTTGGTATAGCCACAGTCCTACTGTGGATATGGCTGTAACGTGTACGCTACCGTAACGTAGTCTTGCCACTTGCCCTAGAAATCAACGCTATTGCAATACTTGATTGTAGATTCATTATTCTGAGGAATTCTGAGAGCAAGAGTTTCTGTTTATGGCACAAGGTAGATTTTTTGTAGGTAAAGTGTGTAAACATTTTTTTTTGTTAATCTCTAAGTGATTTTTATACCTATATTTCTTATATAGTGTATGTAGTGTTGTGTTATGTAGAAATAAACATTTTTAGTTACTAGACTAGTTTTGACTCCATCAAACATATAAAAAAATCTGCGAAGGTCCAAGAACACTGAGGTAATCAAAAGATAAAGCAATATTATACACTACACATTTTGACGTAGTTTAAGTTCCATCAAGTTAATATTTTGAGACTGGCTCCTTCAAGTCTTTCCGGTAGGGTTTCCCTTCACAGGAAGTCTCTACTCAATAAACGTGAGCTGTTATTTATCGTGTAGTTAACCCTTTCCGTTTATATATCCATTATTATAGAAAATATACATGCACATATTTTATTTATTATATTATTTTATAATATTATCTTTATTATTTTATAAAATTCAACTCAAGCACTAGAATTAATTCCTATATCGGGTGGTATTTTCAAACAACGTACACAAAGAACCCTTAGGCCCAGAACAACAATTTGAGGATTACAGAAAGCGTTGTGCCGTGTGGGGATCAAACGCACAATATTAAATTTTAAACCACATCGATTAAGTAGGTATGTTTTACAATAGTTTTAGTCGAGTCCAATTTGCATTATTTGGTTGCTGGTACTTACTGAAAACATATACAACCGATTCTTAGGCAATTTCGTGATGACACAGGAATTCACACTTGAGTATCGCGATGTGACCACGCCATCTTATAATATTGGTCCCCTGACAGCCATATCTTTCCCGGCAAGAACTTGTAATTCAGTGATTTCCGTCAACTTGTCGTCAAGTTTACGATAATGACGGCAATGATATGTATTAAATATGCACTATAAGTTGTCGGAAATGTACGGCCGCATTTTGAAGGAAAGTTATGGGAAAGTCTTTCCCTTCAAGATGTTACCTTAGAATTGTCATCAACTTTAAATAGAAAATTACGATCAACTTAACCACAATTAAAATTTCGTAACCGATGATGGGAAGCAATAAAATATAATTTAAAAGTATCAGACTAAATATTAATAAAAATATGAATAAACAACGTTTACTTAAAAATTAAAAATTTCAAAAATTAATTTAAAAAAATATTTAATTTATTTTTGGCGATGTATTCTTAGTTTATTAAAAGCATTTATAAATGGTAGGCAGTTACCGACTAAAAGTGAATTTTTCGCAGTCCGCCATATTGGTAAAAGTTATCTCCAATTTTAAGGAAAGTTGTCGTCAGCCTTGCCCTTCAATGCTTACCGTCAAGTTACCTTCTAAATGCGGTCGTACATTGACGACAACTTAGCGATACAACTTGGCCGTAACTTGCGGTCTGTGTGGCTGTCAGGGTCCTTTAAACCTGGTCTTATCTTCGATATAATATAATATAAATATAATTATATATATATATATATATATATATAAAAAGGGATGCGTACAATTTGTAACAGATTTTTTAATTGCTTTGGTAGAACATAATACGAGATGATACACTTACCTAGCTTATACCAGTTCATTTAAACCCTTTAAAACTAACCTATAATTATTATTTACTATAAAAATATATATTCGTACAAGCTCCTTAAAAATATATTTAGTTTGTGTGGTTTTTTTTGCACTTGTACAAGTGAAAGTGAAGACCGGCCTGGCAGAAAAAGTAAGGCTGGCAGGTGATTTAGTGTATATATGTAGATACTACATTCAAATCAAAAATATCGATTCAACGAGATAAAACTTCTTTGTTCTACTTGCTATTGTCATTAACATCATTTGTTTCTGAATTAAATGGGCTCTTCAACTTCCGATCTTTCTATTCTTGTGAAGTCTAATTCGATACGGTTCTTTTATTTGAAAAACAGTAGCTACTACACAAAGGGTGCAGAATCTACATCATTATATAGACTGGGATCCCAGATGTGTAATGTCCTCTTGGATTGAAATAAATAAAAATAAGAGCGAATCCTAACTTTACAAAAACTATTTTTTGGATGGACGAAGCAATATTTACCAGAAACGATTTCACTTACTGTCGAAAAAAAAAAATTCCCGATAAGGGGAAATAATATTATTATTCATCCTTGATTACGTAATAACGACGTTTGCCACAGTGAGCCAATTATTTTGCATATTGAGCTGTCAGCTGTCAATGTTTCAATGTCAGTACCAAATATGTATACCAATTTACACGGACTTAAACTTTTGTTGGTTCAGTTGCCACATCGAAAAAAAGAAGAAGAAGTAGACAGACTTATATGTATTATACATCGAATGTAGTAATATAGATGGAATAGAGGGGTCATGATTTTTGACACCTATATTGAAGTATCGCTACCTGATATCATATCAGCTGAACTAACCCCAATAGCTATAGCTATATATACCTAAATATAGGTATAGCTATAGGGTTTGAAATTATAGCAGTATGTGTGTAGGTAATTTAGCATTCATGCATTATAAACAAAAGCCGTTTTGCAAACCTTTTGTATTTGTTCGTGAAGTGCTGTGGTTACTTGATTCTTGATAAGGAATAAATAAGTAAAATAATATTTCAGATAGGAAAATAGCTGACTGTTTGCAAAACCAAAAATTTTATAATACACACACAAAAAAAAATATAATATAAATATTAAAGTCATTTGTTTACTTTATGTCGATGCTTATTATAATAATTTTGAGCATATATTTTCATTTCATCCTTGCCATCAAAAGGTAAGCTTCCCTGATAAATTCCGGTTTATTGACTTACACCAACTATAAATTATAATATTTATGTCAGATGTGACATAAAAATGAAAGCAAGTTTTTAACTTTTCTTTATATGTCTCACGTTTGAAATGGTACTCTACAAATATTTCTATTACTGCTTTCATTTTCCTTTTTAATCCAGTTTTGAGCACATCTTTTTTTAAACGTGAAAGACATTCAGGTACTATGAATATTATGAAAACATTCATCCAATTGTTTAGAGGGATAACACAACCACACGGAATTATATTTTGTAACATTGTTTTACACGATTAGTTTAACCCACACACTGACTTATGACTTGTTAATATTCTCTATATCTATGTAAATCGTATACTACTTTTACTATGTTTGTTAATGTGTAAGCAACAAATAATTTTATCTGTCGTTGCTTCGATTTAATTCTTTTTACCTGTTTCGGTATTGATATTGTTCTGGGTGCATCGTTTTCACACATAATTTAAATTATATATAATGATTGTATGTAAATAAAACATTTTAAAAGAGTAACGGTGGAGTTTCTTGGCCATTCTTCTCCATACAAAACACATTTTGGAATGGGCGACTAGAATCAATTCTATTTAAATGTAAATGTAGACTTCGAAAGTGCCTTTTGGGCCTATTTGAAATAAATGCTTCGACTTTGACTTTGACCACTTTCTTTTAAGAAAATATTCTTTAGCTTCAATATTAAAAATTTCTTAATTTCTGCTGCACAAAACAGAGTTTACTTATATCTTGCATTTTTTATTATATTTTTCAGACATTACCTCAATACCCAACCACACACATAATTTCCCTGCTCTTAATCATTAGGAATTTTAACATCATTTAGCACTTCATCTCTAAGGGTAATTTCTTTTTCTTCAGAAACATTAATTTTGGTGGCAGTATAGTCTTTTCATAAAAAAATCTAACGATTGCATGTAACTATTACTGTCACAATTTGGCCTTATCTCTGATTTCTTATATCATTCCATCGATTCTAAAGATTTAACTACATATACCCTTGGACATATGGTTTCTGATTATGCCGACAACTCGACTTTTTCTACGTACTTTTCAATCTCCGAATTTTGTACACATCAATGTACGGAACTAGGCATGATACTTTGCGGTGTTTGCAAAAGTCATATAACCGGGAATCACAGATTACTTTGATATATGCCGGGAATGCTGACTGTGTCAGAACATAGTCTCTTTTAGAAAGAATAAGAAGAAGAAAACATTTTTAAATGAAAATGATCAGGACAAATGGTTCGGCCGACAAGGACATGTAGGGTGGCCTGTGCGTTCTCCCGATATGGCTCCGCTTGAATACTTCCCATGGGTTAAAATGAAGCAACGCGACTACAGTAAGCCAACAGTGAGGATGATTTGCATGACGGCATAATAAACTGAGCGAATGACATGATAAGGAGAGCGACCCAACAAATTTTACTTCGTGCAACTTTGTACAACAACGAGGTGGACACTTTGAGGACCTGATGCGCTAACTAAATATAATAAGAAATTATAAACTATTTTAATTGAAGTCTTTTGTATTACTGATTATAAGCCCAAATAAGCTATGGATAGAAGAGATAACTAACATAGCGCGTCCAGAGTCCGAATTTAATGGTTGATAGATAATGTAATAGGGTTGTAAACATGCATCTTGTTCTCTTAGATAACTAATACGATGGAGAATAACTTAACTGATAAAGGGGGGGTAATTTTGAGAAATTCTATAATTATAGCAAAAATCGCTAAAAAGACAGATTTTTGTTAAAAGCCATCTTAATTTTTCATTACGCACAACGTATTCCCAAATTTAGATTTTATGAACACGGCTAATTTCTAATCATTATTGAGTTTTAGTCGTGATAGATCATTTCGTTCAAAACCGTCATCACCTTTATTTTCCATTTGACACGAAAATTAATCATTCACAAAGTTGTTTGGAATTAAATTTTCTACAATTTAGGTCCTCACAATTTTAAGCTATTGCATAGCTTCTATCGCGGGCCTTGAGCGTGGAGACCGAATTCAGAAGTTCCGTAACGTAAATAACCTAACACTAGCAAAGCAATAGCTTTACCGCGGCAGTCTCCGAGTGCCACACGTCTTTTTTTTAAATAAATTGGGTTTTTTATGACATTAAGGCTTATTCAGAAATAAAATGTCTGCGTCATTATTTATAATTTAAGAAAATAAAAAAGAATCAGCTTAACGATTCTTTGGAATACGATTATGCGATTATGAAGATTTTCTATAAATAAATGCATTTGAGTAATTAACGAAGTAATTATTAATGAAAAATACCAGAATTGTCAAAAATTCAATTCCAAACAACTTTATTCCTGACTATTTCTCGTGTGAAATGATATGTCCTAACAAAATATTGATAATTACCAAAAGTGTAGGAAAGTTTATTCCAAACAACTTTGCTGCTAACTATTTTTCGTGTCAAATGGAAAACAAAGGCGTTAAAAAATTTTCAACTTCTTTTTTCAGGTATAAATAAAAAAAAAACGAAAAAATTTGTTCAGCAGAATTGCAAATACAGCTTCCCAAAGGGTGATGCACATACCCTGATAACCGTAATTTTTGGTTAAATATATGTATGTTTCATTTTCTCTCATCTCACTGTACAGTCTGACTGAGAAAACTTGTAATTGCGTAAACTAATTTTGGTGTAAATAAGCATTTGGTGATAAAGAAAACACCACCAGAACCTCCAAAATTGCACCACCAAAATTAGAATAACGTAAAATATGTTTATTAAAAGAAATACAATAAATAATAATATAATAATCATATTGGTACTATTTTATTATTTTTAATGAAACCCATTTATTTTAGATAGGTGCATGCTAAAATTTCAGCACCAAATTTTCAGGATTTTTCTCAGATTACAACGAACACCTGTTACTTAAGTACATTTTGTGCCGGAAATCGCTACAGGATAAGACGCGCTCTGCACTGCAGCGCGGGAGCACCCGACTTAAATGGATCCGGCGATGGCAGTATCGTTTTTTTACAGATAGATAGATGTTTGTATATAGAACTTTATTTATACAACAATGGTAGAATTAGAATTATACACGTTTTAAGTTTAACACGCATATTGTACAAAGGGCGGCCTTATTGATAAATGCAAACTCTTCCAGGCAACCGTAGGACTGAACAAAATGATTTGTTGAGTAGAGAGAGACGTTGGTAGTTTGAAATCCATTTCAAAGGAAATCTTATCTAATAAACTTAAAAATATACAGATATTCTGTACATTCAGTCCTTTAGTATACTTAAATATACATATAAGTACAACACATATATTAACAATATAAAAATATACAGATACCTACTTAAATATATTAAATAAATATATACATAGATACAACTATATACATACATATATCTACATACGGCATACGGAAAGTATCAAACTAATGTGATAAAAAATAATCATGAACCATTTTCTTAAAATTGGTAATTGTTTTCGCTTGCGCAATGTTGAGTGGCAAGGCATTCCACAATTTTTATATTCAATTATTACTGGTCACGTCATGATTTTCTTATTCACACCAAAATGTATAATTTCAAGCGGACAGTTCTTTTCAGTTTTTTCTAGGATAAAATATGACATTAAATATACTACATTAAATCTCAATAGACAGAAAAAAAATACGGTGCATTCAAATAAAATTTGTTCTTTCCATTAAACGAATGCAGTTTCCTGTTAACAGTGATGGCGATCGGCAAAACTGATAATGGACAAGCCACCAAACTTAGAATTGTATAAAGAATATTTTTTTTTTAAATCAATAAAATACTTTCTAATAATATAATATATGACTTTATATAGACACATAATTACTTTTTTCTTTAAACAACTCCCAATAAAAAGGAGTGGGTAATTATTTCAAAACATTTTTTGGCCTTTTCGAAGATTTTAGTTATTATAATCCTTGGCTTTAGTTTAATCTATGTCAGCCCTCTCTCTTACAACTATATTAGTTTTATAGATATACATATTTTAAGAATCAATTGTTTCAAAATAAGCTTATATTATTAAAAATGTTTGCTTATTATTCTTAACTATAAAACACAAAGCTAAAGACCTGTTACACCATGTTACCATACCATGTTAAAAGGACCATGACCCGTTATTACCTGGGTTAGTATTCGTAGTTTTAGACGTGGGAGTGTTAGCAGCTTGCGGGAAAATCTCCGGTCTATGCGAGGGGGAGCCTCCTTTGGCTGTCTGCATCCGCTCACCTCTGTCATGTATTACCTTAGTATGACGCCGTATGACTGATGTAGGCCAACCAGAGGGAAGGGGAACGACGGGTTCAGGACCTATCGTAGCCTACTCTGATCCTTTTCCGTTCACCGTACTCTGTACCAGACCATGTTTTTAAGCCGTCAGTAAATATCCTTAGATCTTTTACATTATGACCTTCTTTAGGATCTTAGGAGAGCTCGTCAGAAAACTCTTCATGATGTAGGGTATTGAGGACTGCCATAGAGGTGACATCGCTCCAGAGGCTCAGGGGACTCGGTGGCCTCAGGACTGTCGATGATCGAGAGTGTCAAGCAACCGTTTTTGACAGTGGGAGAGCCATGTTCAGAGACGAATGGGCCGTCTCGACCGCAGCAACACTACCCCTCACAGAAAACCGGTAGACAAACAATGCTTGCATTGTATTGCACTGAGTGCGGAGGCCCAACTTCACTTTCTTCTTTCCCCTCATCCCCCTTCTTGAGTTGCAGGTATCCATGGGCGGCAGTTGTCACTTACCATCAGATGACGCGTCTGTTCGTCTGTCCTATATAATTAAAAAAATACACAAGAGATGCTCGGGCGAGAAGAACCTTCTCACCTTGGTAGGATGTCATCAAGTAGGCAATAGGTTCAATAAAAAAAAATGTTGCATCTTTACCTCCCCAAGAAAGTGGATGAAAAATAATAGTCTATTACTGTGAGATAATATTGTAAGTACACTTATCTATTCAGCGTCTTTTGTGAGAAATCACTAACACAAAATAAATTATTGAGTATTATGTGGAAGCCATTGAACATATGAGAGCCAAGGAGAATTAATGTATAATAGACATTATTTACAAACAGCAGACAAAGGAAACGGTTATGTTATAACATGATACCTCTGCTGTGATCAAGATAGGACTAACATTTTAATAAACCTGTTCGCTTTTTGCAGTGACAGACCATGATTTATGATCATTCCTTATATTAAAACTGAAGCTAAGGTATATTATTTTTTTTTGAAGTAATTCCTTGTCGACAGATAACAACGGCGCGGGTGACTTGGCCGGTTCGCAACAGCCACAGCGCCACCACACCAGACGTGAAGTTCTCGCAATAGATGGCATTCAGTTCGGGCGACGTTGCCGTGCGGACGAGTGTTTTGGTAATCCAAACGCGGTCACCTCGTGTGGTACAAATGTTTCTATCGAAAGTTTTCTATTAAACAGTTTTAATAAAAGCCTTCCAACTTATTGTGAGTTGTAAGTACTAGCAATATATTAAGCTTTCCCTGAGAGTCTAGTCGGTGTCCTTTCTAAAGAAACGGTTGTGCTTGCCAATAAATTGAATTTTGTTACGAGTCACGTATAAACTCTGTGCCGGTGATAACGGAAAATTATGTGCATAGTGTTGTGTTTATGTTTGCAATGTGCGATATAGTGTAAACGTGCTTTGTTTATAATGGGGTACGCATCGAGTGGCGCAGGGCGCGCGGCTCATGAGGCTCTGCTGGCGCGCCAGGATGCTGAGCTTAGGCTCATGGAGACCATGAAGAGGTCTCTACAAGCTAAGATGAAGAGCGATCGCGAGTATGCTCTGGCGCTCTCTGCTGCCGCAGCGCAAGGCCAGAAGATGGACAAATGTGAAGAACTCAACGGTAAAAAAATCAGTGCCACTTAACGAGAATTTTCCCTATTAGCACTACTGAACGTACTTCTAACACAGTGCATGTTATATTTACAGTAACTGAATATTCGCACAACGTTCAATCTAATGCTTATTTAATATTATGTACCTACCTACAATCTGACAATAGATTTCCAACCTTTTTATAACATATTATTTAAATTTCAAGTTTTACATTCTTGTAAGATTGAACCATATGTTATAAATTTCGCTCGGATTGAATTGTTTTTAATACACAAATGTACTTACTGTTACTACTACATATATATATTATACATATTATATACTATTATATATAACATATATACATATTATTATTTAATATAAATGAAGTTTTAAAAACTTTTAAACGCTTATATAACTTACATATAATATTTTATATATACCTAATTGATTATCTTTTGATTTTGATGAATTCTGCAATTTTCTATTCATTTTTCATTTTTCATTTTTCATTTTTCTATCAATCCGCTATCATTAAATGTAAATTGCTGCATTGAAATACGGTACATACTTAGACGTGTAAATTATTAAAGGATACATATTTAATTTGCCCAAAGAATGGCTGCCGCCGTACCTGACACGGCACTTAGATTTTTAAATGTTAGTAAACACTGATCCTTACGTAGTCACCAACAAATATGAGATTTTCATAATTTGTTTGTGTTTTGGTCTAACTCCAGTAATTTCGATAAAACTGTTACTTACATACACACAACACATTGAGTCCATAGCACGCAACGTCATTTGTAAGCATTAGGCAGCGATATTTTCTTTTATTCACGAAAATCAATAACATTTTATATTTTTACTCGCCTGTGCAAGAAGGAGGATGTTGGCGTGGTGGAGGGGAAAGTATGATGTTTCTTTGTCACAGCCGGCTTGAATTTTTACATGTAAAATATCATTAGAATCGTCTGAATAGTGTCAGTGACAAGAGGCTATAACATTCGACATAGCAATAGAGATATGAATGAATGAATGGAATAATGCAGTGCGGTAGTATATTTCTTAACAATTTCACTTGTTTAAAAAAGGAACACGATCGTACGATTTCCTGAATTTTGAGCACTCCCTTTCAATAGCATATAGTACGACTATACTGTTTCTTTGCCCTTTGTCGCCTGATTAAAAGCCCCTTCTATTCTTTCAATGGCTTTAAAAATTATTCAAAGAACAACAGTGTTCATTTAAATATGGAAATATGGAAACTTAATATTCATAATGAAGCTAGCAATATTTACTAAAATCGTTGTGATTAGAAAGTAGGAAAAAATATTAAATGTTGATAAGTAGATGGAGCAAGTACCTACCTAAATAATTGACCCCTATACCACAAAAATAACGAATAACACTAGTTCTTTTCTGGTTTAATTTTTAGGTTAGTAAACGTTTTAGGGATAAAAGTTTTACAGCAAGTATAATTATTTAAACCTTGTTTTGGGGTATACTCACTCCTGTATCGGAGAAAGGGAAGAGACTCGGGAAAAAATATCGCTAGCGTCGCCGACATCAGGGCACTTGAAGGCAAGAATTAGGAAAATTGGAAGACTGCTGAAATTGAAAGTCAAGATGGAAGGGAATGAATATTGTTTATATAAGGGGATTGGGGAGTATAAATAATAACTTGAGCAGTTCACGGTCGCATACCGTTAGGCAAGAATTATATATACGAGTATGTTAGATATACCTATACAATAAACCATATAATGAACTTGCAGAATCGCCATGAATAGGAATAATAAATATGGGTAGTAAAAACATATCTTTAAAGATAGTATAATTAAAATTGATCGAATAGCGTGAAATGACGTAAAACATGTACTAATGTGTATATGTATTCGAAATTTACTGTTTATAGAAAAAAAATGATAGCAAGGTAATCTTAAAAGAAATAATTAATGAAGAATCTTATTGCTGAATTTGGAAATGAGATAGCTCTTTGTATATTACATTATACAATTTCTAAATCTACCGACCTACGTACATAGGTATATGTGTGGAACCTATCGACCTATCTACTTCTATTGTAACAATGTTGTGTTCATACAAACTTATCCAGCTCTCCTCCTTCTGTGTAACAATAACCTGCCCATGTACTCAATAAAGGAATCTGAAGTCACAGTCACCCGCAGAATAATAGTACTCACTGGGCCTCATGCCAACTTACTTGTAATACGTTAAAATTAATGCAAAACTGATTTTGTTTCAGGGTCGGTAATAGCGTCAGCCTGGCGCGCCATGACCGAAGAGTGGGAAAATATAAGCCGACTGATTAAGGCTAACGCGGAAGCCCTAGAGTCCAAAGCTTTGGATAGACTGACTAGTCTCATGACGGAACGGCGGAAGTCAAGGAAAGCGTATCAAGAGGATCACACTAAAATATCTTCGCAGTTTACTCAGGTATGTGCATAATATATGTTCTTATTAATCGGCTGCGCAAGAAGCTTTTCGTGTAGTTATTTATGATATTTCTATCTCTCGCGCTAGAGCCTTGACGGTTTAAAAAGGGTGTTTCGTGACGTCATCCATATAAAAATAAACAGGAAGTTAATAAGGCCGACGGGTTTTATAATTTTCTATAATTTGACTTGTTTATGAGAGTTTATTTTATTAACGCTTTCGTAATCATTCTTTGTAGGATCGGATTCGGATCATGTTTGCTACATAATGCGTGTGTCTTTTTCCTTGTCTAGTTGTGTGTTACACAGAGGTGTACATCTATATCCGTTATTATGCAAAAGTGCATACAGTATTTCTATCTACTTATTCTATCTCTCAAATATCATGTGTTACAGTGAGCATTTAAAATTTGGAGGCATGTTAAAATTAAGTTAGGTAAATGTTTCTGCTGCCTTTATCTGTATTCTTTTTAGAAGAAATAGTGAGACTTTGTGGTCTCTAAATTCCAGATCCTTTTGTTATTTGTTACTGTATTGTAGGCTTAGTTCTTTGTTTAAATTATCATAACACAATAACTCATCATATCTTTCTAAATAAAGAGCATTGGGTGAATAAATTTCTAGAAATTTCCAAAAGATACATTTTGAGTTTAACTTTATTTCTTATAAAAACAATAATAGATTAAAGAGTAAGGAACTATTATCAGTCCTTTATTGAAGCCTCAAGTCATAGTTTTCTTATCAGCGTTGGTATCGGCGTGTCCGATCACGTCCTGCGTCGATAGCACTGACCGACTCATTGAATGTTTATTGCTTATGACGTTACCTCATTGTACAGTCACGTCAAAGTTATGTGGAGCTGATAACTTTATAGTCATGTTCGCTAAATTATCTCGTAGTTTATTTTCTTGCAGGTAAACTTGTTAAATAACGTACCTAAACAGCTATTCAATCAGGTTTAAGGCAGTGCTTTTAAAATTAGTCTATAAAGATGTTAGTACTGCATAATTAATTTCCTAAAAAGATTTGTGTTCACAAAAATCATGCGCTAAGATCTCGGACTACAACTTTCGTGTTTATATAATTTAAACCTAAAACCAGGCGCTGAAGCCACCACGAGCAAGCTATGTCTTTCCCGAAGTAGGTTATTCGAATCTGTTTTACTCAACAAAAGCCTAGGGCACAGACTGTACTCCTGCTTTTGTGGTGTCCCATATGCATAGTTTTGTAATAAATGGATAGACAAATTGATAGGCCCAAAGTGTGATATTTTAAACATATGTACATACCTGCACCTACGTACGTCTGTATCCTCAAGGGGTAAGCAGGGGCGTAACTGACGCCCATATTTTGCCGAGTACAATTTAGTGCCATTTACGTATTCGGGGCAAGCCGCCGTCATCGGGGCACTTTTGGAAATTAGCTCGGAAAATTTGGAGTAAAATTGACATTTTACGTCGGAAAGGGACGATAGAATAGAATAGATAAAAAGTTATTGCTTATAGACTTTGACAATACCTAAAGCGAGTCAGGGTAGCACGCCTATAACTCGAACTGGCTTGGCACAAGCCATGTTAATATGGTAAGTACGAGCCCTCTAGCAATCTAATCGATATTTAAAAGTAGAAGAAAAATTAGGCTTTTTATGAAAGCCTAATTTTTCTTCTACTGACTGACCTGACAAATTGTCGCCTGCCGTATTTCTGGACCGATACGACCTTCAAACCTTCAAGAAAAGAGCGTACCCCTACCTAAAAGGCCGGAAACGCACTTGTGACTCTTGAGGTCCATGGGCGGCGGTAGTCACTGACCATCAGGTGACCCGTCTGCTCGTTTGCCCCATATAGCATAAAAAAAAACCTACATTATAATTAATAATAAAACCAAAAAAAAAACAATTATTTTCTCGTATCTGATCAATGCAATACTAATTTATTACAAACTAAATATGCAAATATAACTGTAATAGACACTGGTTCTTTCCAATCATTCCATGCGATATAGTATGACTGGAAAGGACCAGTTTCAAGAAGTATATCTATTTTTGCAACTTTGATTTCTTGTACCCATAAACCTGTTTATATCGAGATTAGGATTTTGAAATACACAGATATAATTATGGACGCCATCTCGTTTAGGATTTGGAGTCATGCCAATTTTTTGCGGCACATGTAAATAAAACAAGCGATGTTGGCGCCTCGGTGCCGTGCAACGTATTAGACACCGGAATACTCAAACTATACCTACCGAAGTTTTAATGGTCTAGATAGGAAAGTTAAATTTACGGCTTCACTAATCAAGCGTTGCTAACACTGCAACGTTATGAGAAGATTTAAAATGAAATCAGTATGTTGTTTGTGTCATAATAAGCCATATATTCTCTCGGTGACGGTACGCATACTATGTACGTATGTATGTAGATACGTACAGATAAATAAAAAAATAGAGGTACAGTTGACTATATAATTTTTGTAGAGGATGGAACCTGGAAAACAAAAAATTCCCCACTAGGTTACTGTTAATGTTTTTTTTTTGACTGACTGACACCATCACCATCTCATTTGTTCATCGTCGCACTAACGGTATAGTGGTATTTTAGAAACGAACCGACTAAAACCACACAGTGTTTTGTCACAAGAAGGGACCAGGAACCCCTGCAGACCATGATCGCCTCTTTTGCAAGCCACAACGTGGATTAGGGTGAGCCATACCCGTCTCAAATTACTGTCACCAGGATTTAGTATTACTTAAAAATCTATTGTAATTTCGTATTTTTCTTTACTTGTTTTAATCATCGGAGGTTGTTTATTGAATAAATATTTAAAACTTAGTAACGAGGACTCAAAGTCGTCTTCCAGCGAGAAGCGACAGTAAAGACATTTGTATGCCAGGTAATGCACTCGGCTTAATGAATGACAGACATTAGACCGCACAGTAATGACCTCCTGGCATGCGTGGGTCGATACCACTAGAATTACGATTCTATCCACAGAGAACAGTCTGCATGAACTTTTAAAAGTAACAAAAGATTACGTAACTGTATAGATCAAAGCTTACATAAATGTTTTGTAATAGCTCTTGTATTGTCATCGAATTTGTAATATGTATGTATGCAAATGATAATAAATGTTGTAACTATATCTGAGTATCTAAGCTATCTTAAGATTGATCCATAAACAAAGCCTGTGCTGCGTAAACCCGGTTTAGGTGAGAGGTCCTTGGGTATTTTATGTCTCGTTCGCGCGTTGCAGGATTTACAGGATGCAGATAAGGATGTAGACATAATTTTGTGATTCTATCCAGTCACGTAAACTCAGATTATGTACCGGGATTGGTCGTGCGGCACCTGTCAACGTTCATTGGCCTGCGCTAGCATTGCGCCTGCGCCGTCCGCGCGTGCACAGTACACAACTACTTTCTTTATAGTTTCACTAGTTCGCCCTTTATTTTTCGCTTTATTTAGAATCTTAGATATGATGTGAAACTGTATATATTTTCCTGTAATAATCATATAATAGTTTCAAGTGCTAAATATAATGTGAATGCTTTATACTAAAAATATATAAAGATATGATGCAAAAAACTGTCCAAATCGAGTACGCCTTAGCTATAGTAGGCATCAGTGTTCTAGGGGCCCAGAGACAATAAAGAGTTGGTTTTGTAAGGTTCAGGGAGGTCAGAAAATGTTGGGGATGAACAGGAGATGGAAGTTGCAATCATAAGTATAAGAGCGAGTGAAATTTCTGAAATATTTCACCATTATCAAATATGTTATATTAGTCTGTATCCAGAGTAAAAACACTCGATAAGGTGATGTTTAAATATAATTTTTTGTTATTATTATACAAACATACATATTTACCATATATACAGTCGTGGTCAACTAATTAGGGACACTCTCTAGTTAATCCAAATTGTGAATTTATTTTTTATTTTCCAACGAGTCTAAATAATATTCCACATCTTTTACATGTAAGTATAATTAGTCATTTATGTGCCTAATTATACAAACAATAACAACTTCTTAAACATTAAACCTCTTTACAGTATAGCTGATAGATGATCACAGTGCTATTTGTTCAAAGAATGCTGGCTAGCCATTTAATTAGGGACACTGAGATATTGCGTTCTAGTTTCAAAATCTGAATCTCAATTATTATTTTCTTTCTTCTCCTATTCTTTGTGGTAGTTTTGGCGGCAATCTAGATTTGTAATTTCAAGTTTTGAGAGTTATTTTGAAGAACAATGGGCAAAAATAAAAGTTGCGATGCAACACTACGAAAAATTATCATGAAGTTTGTCGAGCGTGGTTGGTCATACCGAAGGATAGCAGGATATTTAAATTGTTCAAAAACTATGGTATGCAATGCAGTGCAACATTTCAGGCGCAATAACACAACTTTAAATGTGCCCAGAAAAAAAAAAAATCGAGAAAAACAACTCCGCAAGAAGATAGAATGATAACCAGGTTAGCTAAGAAAGATCCGTTTCTAGGCTCTATTTTAATTAAACATGAAGTGTTTGGGGCAGACGAAAGAGTCAGTGTATCAGCGAGGACAGTTCGACGACGTCTAGTAGAAGCAGGGTTGTTCGGAAGAGTGGATCGCAAAGTACCGTTGTTAAAGAAAGAGCATAGAAATGCACGTTTGGCGTTTGCACGTAAATATGGACATTGGACCTACGACCAATGGCAACATGTATTATTCTCTGACGAGACCAAGGTTAATTTGATTTCTTCAGATGGAAGGCAATACGTACGGCGTCCTGTAAAAGCGGAAATGAATCCAAGATTCACAAAAAAGCAGGTGAAACATGGCGGAGGAAACATTAAAATGTGGGGATCATTTTCTGGACGTGGAGTGGGACCTGTGAGGAAAGTTCAGGGTAACTTAGACCAACATCAATACAAGGCAATATTAGAAGAAACTATGCTTCCTTATGCTGAGGAACATCTTCCTATTATATGGACTTTTCAGCATGATAACGACCCAAAACATACAGCCCGTTCAGTCAAGTCGTTTCTTAACAGACAGTCGGTATCAGTGCTAGATTGGCCAGCAAATAGCCCCGACCTCAACCCAATCGAGCACCTTTGGCACGAAATTAAGAAAAAAGTTGCCATTTATCGTACCACAACTTTAGATGAACTTAATGAAGCTTTTTGTGAGGCATGGGCAAACATTCCTGTTGAAATATGTCAGAAACTGATAATGTCTATGCCACATCGGTGTCAAGCGGTAATTACTAACAAAGGTTTTGCTACTGGGTACTGATTTTACCCGTAATAAAATGAAGTTGTTAAAGAAATTAAAATACTGCAGATTATTAGTTCTGTTTAATTCTATTTTTCATTTTACTTTACTGTTCTTAATTAAATGTCCAGCTACAGAATTGTACCTTAAATTGAATACATGGTTAACCTTTGATATTAAACACTTTTTTATATTTATTTAATCTTTTATTATACTATAAATGGCTGTACATTTATAGTATAATAATCGGATCAAATTATGCAAATAATAGTTACTGAGAAATCAACAGGGTTTTATATTTATATGTACATAGCCGGTTATTGCTGTCCACTATCTTGAATGTCCTTAATTAGTTGACCACGACTGTATATATATCCCTATATCCCAGAGTAATAGAGGACCAGCCTTATGTCATTCGGACATTGTATGACTATATATATATATATATATATATATATATCAGATGGATACTGTTTTATATCATGTGGAAGAAGTAATTCCAACTTAGGTCACCATGTATGCCTAACTATAAATATATGGATTTTTCTATTATAAATAGTAATTAGTTTCGAGGTTTCAATATTATAACTACTGAGTCGGCATTAGTCATTCTACCGGTGTCGAAATACGAAACAAAATCCTTTAGTTTGTAAAGCGGTATCGTGGTCACGGCTCTTCTACCGGATACAGTCAGCAGTTTGTAGGTTTGTGTTGTGTCATTGGAAATGTGAAGTGCGTTCCGTGTCTGAGTTACAAAAGTAAAAAACTAAATCTGGGACAAAAGAATCGCTAGCGCATGCCTCTACAAGCTTAGATGAACGGTTTTCCAACGAGTGAGAATGTTTAAGTGATTCCTAGTCGTTTATAATATACACACTTATATATACACCGTGTTTGATTCTATACAATACTAAGTCGAGTTAGATACGGTTCCCTTGTAACATTTTATTTTCACATTGTAATGTGTAATGTTGCTAATTTACATATTCTTATGTAATATTTCTCATACTTCTCTCCTCTCTATCTGTAGGTAGCATTTTATTTAGGTATTTACACTATTATCTGAAACCCGTTAAAAAAAGTGATATATGTAAAAAAAAAATTATTTGGATTTGATCTTACCACGCACAATGCTTACTGAGTGTTGTAGGACATATTTTGTCCGTTGGTCTGGTCTGGTCGTGATTAGTGACCCTGACTGCTAAGCCAGAGGTCATGAGTTCGATTCCCATCCAGGACAAATATTTGTATGATAAGCAGGAGTATTTGTCTGGGTTATCTATAATATGTATA
Organism: Tyria jacobaeae; assembly: GCA_947561695.1. NCBI lineage: Eukaryota > Metazoa > Arthropoda > Insecta > Lepidoptera > Erebidae > Tyria > Tyria jacobaeae. Next base: position 15,995,709 of record OX387218.1, read on the forward strand.
AAATATAATACAACAATATATTTAGAAATATATAAGTATGTTTATCAGCAGTCTGGTTACAATGGAATCTTCAATATCAACAGCTACAATTTTTTTATATGTAAAAAAAATTAAAATAATAATAACTTCATACAGCTTACATACGGCTGTCTGATCCCAAAATAAGCAGAGCTTGCATAGTTTGGGATCAAAGCAAAATTGTAGCAGGCCGATGTCTTACATTGTGGATATTGAAGAAAAGTGAAGGTTCTTTATTAAAGTAAACCAAGCTGAAACAGTTTTTTTGAGTTTAGTTTTATCTATCATCTTTTTTTACACGCCTCAAGTAAAAATTTGTGCATGGAATTAAAAGCAGGTTTACAGATGTATTTCCAGGTTTAAGATGAGATGTTCCGACTAATCGGTAAAGCCGACTATCCGGCCACTTTTGTAGTCAGCGACTACTGATCGGCACAAAGGGCTCACTATCTGGCTTTTTACTAAGTATGTATTACAATAAAAATAGGTATAACATAACATTTCTCATTAAATAGAAATCTTGAATAATAATAAAGTGATATTTTTATTTTAGAATCAGTCTTACATATTATATTTTGAAATGTAAATATAAATCAGCCTTATCTTGTGTAATCAGTCTCTAAAATTGCTACCTTATAAAGAAAAAAGATAAGAGTATTTGACATGATTGCACTTTTGTTGTAGTATTTCACTTAAATGAAATATCATTTAAGTGACATACTACAATATAGGTGTTTTATTTTTACAATAAAACACCTTTCTGACCTGAGAAAACAAAACATGTTTCGACACCGACGGTGACCGTGATCGGCATGACCGACTAGTCGGCCTTTATACAGCCGAACAATTGGCTAGTCGGTTAGTCGGCCAGAGTCGTAGTCGGCACATCTCTACCCTGTATAAATAAAAATATAGATACTTGATTCTAAATTCCACACGTACAAAGTATAAAATAAAATAAAACTAAAACTTAGTAGATCTTTACAGTTTTGGTAACAGGAAGTCGCGTGATAATTCCATGAATCAAATATAATAAGAATTTATTACATACACAGTGCACTACTTTTTCAATGAAGTCATGTTATCCAGCAACTAATTACTGAGTAATTCTAGAATATGGCTGACGATGCCTGACCTACAATTATCCGTGTGAATGTGAAGCTAATATATGTTATTTTATACACGGACACAAATAGTTATCTGGTTGATATTGCAAAATATCCGCTTGAACGGTATACATAAATAACTCTGTTTGAAATATTAATGTCAGGAATTCAAGAGTAGTTTTTAATGTAATACATTTGAATTGGAACCAATAGTGTTTGTTACTAAACTTTCATGTGTATATAGGTAAACTACTCTGTAAGTAGTAGTCGCTGAAATATGTATTTCTATTATATCTCAGCTCAAATTCCTGAACACCCAGCTCCGATATGTCGCCCTTTATACGTATATACATAATATGTGTGTGTAACTTTAACACAAAAATTAGTATGTAAACCTCTGCCGACAAGAGTAGGTTACCTATCATTGATGCAGTCATGCCTATTTATACTTTTAATAATAACATTTGGTTAAAGAGATCAGAACCATAAAATTAGGACTCGAAAGATGCCTCCAAAATGCAATCAAAGGTTTGCTTGGTTTGCCTTTTTCTTCAATGCACCGTGCATTATATGTTATAATGATTATAGAGATACTAAATAGATTCATTATTTAATCTGTATAATAGTATTCTCTGCGTATTTACCTATTGTTTGTATTGTTTTACAAATAATAGTCTTTGGGGCTTTTCTATCTGTTTTGAATGATAGGATGTTGATTGACTGAGGCCCAGGAAATAATAAGAATGTACAATAAATTCTTTAATTTAAAAACAAGCCTTTTACTTACTGTTAGCTACTACAACTAATATAATTTTATTTTATTTGGTCAGTGAAATGTTAGAGTAGTCATTTTTTTACGGTATGGGGGGAAAACAAGCAAACGTGTCACTTGATGGTAAGTGACAACTCCCGCCCATGGACACCCCCACCTCAATAGTTCGTGTGCTGTCCGCCTTTGACAGTGTTGAGAGGTGGGGTTTGGGTTTAAAGGGAGATGATAGAGCAGAGAGGGGGGGTTTTGGTGCAAGATTTGTTTGACAACCGCTATTCTTGACTGAGCATGGCTCCCCCACCGTAAGAATTTTGATATGTAAAAAAAAATTGTAATAACAAATTAACTTTTAGAAGACCAGAGTTTTGAAAAAAGTAATTATTAATGTATGTGCGAATACATCTCAGGCAAATTGTTAATTGTTCAATAGGACCCCATACCTACGCTGATCGACATTAATAAAATTCCCAGACAGTTTCATCTCAATGACTTGACCGGTTGATCTGATGGCACCTTAGGCAGCGGCATTGTTGCACAAGTATTGGATTCGCTTATTAGTTGCCAGGGTTGTAAACTTCATGAATTATTCAATAATATGACAAACACAAATTTTAGCAAAATTTTCTGTGTTAGTTTTACCCATATTTGATTGCCTTTCGATTAAAATAGATTTAAAGAGTTTTTAAAAAGACGATTGGAGAATGATAAGAAAAATGTACATTTGCGATATAAACTTAGTCACGATACATTTTTATAATTTTGTAGTAGCCGGCAGCCCTATTATTTTTAGTTGTTTGCCGCGGCAAGTGAAATCAGCCGGTCAGTGAAAGTTTTGAGCAGTTATCTAATTTTGATAGCTAGTTTGCAACTGACGGTTATGTGCTTCTGACAATGGTGTCACCTAAACTTCGCTATTTTCCATACAAACATACATACGCTCACGTCTGTGTCTAAATTAGAAATAACATTTCGTTCCACTAACTTAATAATCATCACATAATTTTACCGTGGGAGAGCCAAGCATAGGCACCAATGTTAAACCTGTATTTACTGAGTGAGTAAGGGGAACTGGAAGCCAAAACCCGCCTCTCTGCTCTATCTCCTCCGTAATCCCCCCTCATCACTCTCAAAGGCGGATAGCACACTTAGAACTCTTGAGTTGGACGGAGTATTAATTACCACGGCCTCACTGAAAACCGTTATTGTATTACACAGTGACTGAGGGTAGGACTGCAGCCTGTTCGTCTGTCCCCCTATATAATAATAATTTATCAAGTGTTCATTACCGATTATTCGTTTTATGAGCATTTTAGATAAGAGTGTCTTGTCTTGTTCTGCACTACATCTTCTGTACTTACATCGTCGCGATTAGAAATATTATCAAAACTGGTTTTCATCTCCGAAAAACTACATTCAACTTTCACTTCACTCATATCTATTATCTTTCATATCACGGATAATTGTAATAAAAATAAAATTTAATAGTTTAGTGACTTAATGTACCTACATACTTACACTCTTTTTTAAGGGTATTTGACATATGTGTATAGACTGACAATATTGAAATATTAAAATTGATAAATAATAATATCTGCGAATGAGACCTTTCGCGGTAACAAGTACATATAATTTGCAATTACAGTACAAATTATTTGTGATTGGAATAGAAACTAACTTGACATTAACTATTTACGAATTACGTTTTGGTTTTACGCCAGTTTAAGCCGGATGTGATACGTATTAGTTCGATAGGTAGTCAGTGGAGAACATTTCGTGATCTTGACCTGGTTTGATTTCCCATTGCACTTCGACTGTTCCGTGTAGAATTTTAATTGATTCATTTAAAAGTATTGAGAGCAATGGAAAGGTGTTTCCGCGTACCATAATAGGGGAATTGAAGACTTATCAAGACGAAAAGTTTATCTAGCTATTTCCAAGAACTAGTGTTAATTATTTATACATTACATATTGTTATACTTGAAAAAAAAAATAAGTACTTTATACTTTAGAAAATAATAAGTTATTCATAAAATAGTAAATACACATTAAATAGTAAATAACATAATATTCATAAATATTATGTTTTGGCATACACATTAGTGGCGGTTGTACCAATAAAATTATAGAATTCAACATTAAACATCTTAAAGTAACCTAAATGAATCCACTTACTGCCATTAGATGACTAATAGTTCCTTCTAAGCCTTTTTAAACTTTAGAAATTAAAATAGTGATGGACGCCGTGACAAACATTGGACAATGAAGCTTTATCTTTAAAATTGCATTCCGCAACCGAGTCAATGATTGCTTTGTTATCCTTGACGAGTTCTTTAAGATACTCTTATACAAAATTATTATATACTAATAAACGATATCATTATCTGGAATTATCGTGCAAATATCGAAGTTACTTCTTCCGACGAAGTGACTGATTAAATAAATAAATTATCTCTTCTCTTCTCTTCACATAAATCTTATTACTTAACCTGAATTTCATTTTATTGTCTATTGCGTGGGTCTTTGTAAATCTTATAAAAGCCAGTTATTTTTATAGGGAGCCAGCCCCACTAATGTACTTGCCAAAGTGTAAATTTTTCTCATGTTTCTTTTACTTTGTTTAAAACAAAGTACAAAACAATACAAAAAGTAATGTTTTTCGCTCTTAATCTTCTTTAATTTCTTATGGAACGGAAGGTACGTAAGACCGATGACCTGAATATGGTGGTTTAGATAGACTGGATACGAAGGCGAAAGACCGGGTCCTGAATGATAGTTATGATGATGAGTATAAGTTATTAAAGCTTAGCATGCGTTAATTGTTATCTCAGTAGCTGTTGCCCGCGACTTGTTCCAAATTTCGGTCATATACAAACTGGGGGTCATATATTATATAAATAAAAAATCTCCTATTTACAAAATAGAATCTTTTAAATAGGTGTGTAAGCTTTGTCAAGTTTATCAGTTATGTACTACCAATAATGTGGCGGTCATCCAAAAGTCATTTGTTTTGGTGACGTCACCCGATGACGGATTCGTTTAGAAGCAGTTGGTCTTAAAATGTTTTATAGCTAATGATGTAGGACACTGCTATGTAGAATATATTGTGTGACACAATTTCTAAATAGAATTTGACTGTACATACATATGTAAAATTTCGTAAACAATGTCAGCAGGTGTTCCTTTCCTAGTGGCCCCTCCAGTCACACAAAGTTAAGAACGTTCGGTATCTCAACCCTGGCTTCTGGACTAAAAAGTACTGTTTCCCCATCCAGGGATACACCCCTTACCCCAAGTTCTTTTCCTTACCTTTCTGCTTAAACTTAAACGACCATATTAAAAACGAGGGTTGACGTCAGGCAAGTGGCCCGCCATAACATAAAGTAACCTAAACTCTTGCAATATATACATGCACAGACCTCAAATCAATTCGGGACGGCGGTAGGAAGATAATGATTGTGAGGTGTTACGTTACGTTAGTGGGACCAAATTCTTATTCTCAAAATGTGGGTGTTTTATACACATCTGCCTACACCTAAGGGGATAAAGGCGAGAGCGTATGTATGTATGTATGTATAAATAAAAGGTTATGCGATATTCGTTAAAAGATACATCCCTGTTTTTTATGTGAAAACAATTATACATTTCTATATGAAAATATCCTAGATATAAAAGCAAAACAACATGAATTTTGTTGTCAAATAGATTTGAATCAATCCTTCCAATGTTTTGTAATCGTGCCAGTCGTCTACAATAAAATTTGAGGAAAGGCCAGAATAGTGATGATTCACTTCTGTTTAGATAAAATAATAGTCTCTCGTTTATAAAGCTACATACACGAGAATATCAGTGCATTGGGGACATATATGTACATACATACATGTTAATAGTCGATTGTGTAGAATAAAACTATAGTTGTGGTTTTCTTTTTAGGGTGTAAGTTTTTTTTTTAATTGGTGGACAGATACTCAAACGGGTATCATGATGGTAACGGCAACCGCCGCCCATGAACACCTGCAAGTCAAGGAGTTGTAAGTGCGCTGTCCACCTTTGAGGGTGATCAGAGAAGGGGTCTTAGAAGAGGGGGGATGAGGAATCAGAAAGAGGTGAGGGGGGAAGAGGTGATTGTAAAGGAGAAGGGGAGTTGGCCCTCCGTTACCCTTATTCACTCGGCAATACAACTCAAGCATTGTTTGTCTGCTGTTTTCTGTGAGGCCGTGGTATTACGGCTCTCCCGAAAAAGTTCTATTTATTTTTATTTCTTTGTCTTAAATAAGACAACTCACGCATTAGGAATGATTCCTGTCTCGCGGGGGCTTGACAAACTTACAAACAACGGACACCAACAACAGACTCAGCAAAACTATCTGTGAATCACACAATTTTTTGTCTTGTGCGGTAACCGAACCACCAACGTCGCTAAGCAGTCAGGATCACTAACCACTAGACTATAGAATCTATATTTGAAGAAGAAAACAACTGCATATTCTATTTACGGGTTTTCTCACGTCGTCTGTTAATATTATTTATATAAACTTGAGAAAAATTAGAATTGTTCGTTGACAATTAGTTCATTTTTTTAACTGTTGTAACGTCTTATGGTAATTAGTAGTTTAGTTCCCTTGTTGTTATCTCCCAACCGAGACGGTCTCGTTGTTATCTTACAACTGATTGTACGTAAGTGCTTTACAGTATATTTGTATGCTTGTTGGCTTATAAGAATACAGTAAGCCTGATGTAAACGCTTACCACATTACACGTTGAAACGTACTTGCAACAACAGCAGTATCGTTAGCGATGTGCCACTCCATACTGGGGCTCTAGCGACTTATTTGTTTACCAGCAGAAGTATATGTTTACTATAATAAACACAGATCTGGAACACAATATTAATATGCCGCATTTCAAAGGCTTATTTATTCCCGTGCGTCCTAAATCTATTGTTCTCCAAAATTCATTTTTTAACACACTCATTGCTCCAAAGATTTTTATATTTCATAACCTGCAGTGTTGTGTGTTCGAACACTTGTTTTGAAGCTGTCGGAAACACACTAGTTAGTATTGTAATATAATTTGGAGCTGCTGGAAATAAATGTATGAGATCAGAGGTTTTGAAGAAATAAATTTGCATAAGCTTTTTTAGTTTTGAGCAAGATCGTGGAGTGGGCGGCAATAAGTCATTTCAAACATTTATTTCACTCTATCGTGTTTCACACTAAAGTATAGGATGTCAAATTATGGACTGATTTCTAAAGCAATAGTAGTAGTATATCATGTTAGTTCACGACGTGCCTGATGTCAATGTAAAGATTTAGTTTTACGCATGTATCGGTATCGTCTAATGTTATAATTTGCCCATAAGGCATTCTTCACTTCACTATGCAAAAATGTTCTTCACTTTATCTTTTTCCAAAGTATGTACTCGCTGTATAATGTAACTTAGTGCAAGTTGATAACAGAACTCTTTATTTTGTTTCCCTGCAACGCGTTTAAATTGTTTGGCGTTCATGTTTATTAAGAACTGTGTGAGTGTCAAACCACCAAAAGCTAATACCACCATATGGTGCCACCACCATATAAAATAGGTGGAATCCGGGACCAGCTTTATTAAAACATTCATTTAATCCTTCGGGGATATAAGCGTGATTGTATTTAGTGGCTAGATAATAAATGATAAAAACCGTATGGCGGACTGCCAATCAAATTCAAACTAAAACTTTTAACAGCGTCACTGTTCATTAATTTAACAGCTTTCATGAAACATTTTATGTTATTCGGTTAATATTTTTTGTGTTAAAAATACATATATTTCTGTGACATCACCATCAATATCAGCTTTTATTGTCTTACTCAATCTGAGGCCAGCTCGAACGGGGCAACATGCTTTGCTACGCTATTCGCTGTTCGGACTGCTGGTGTACGATACAGTACCTATGTAGATCATACATATATGAGACCACAGCAGAGGTCTGACATCTGTTGCCTGCTTTGTAGCTATAACACATTTTCTTCTACGCTTTTAAGACAACGTTCATATATGGTACGTAATGATGATAGTCGAGGCAATGCTAACTATATTCATGATAGCACCTGACAGCATGACAAACAAAATACTTAAAAATGGTTCTTCGTTATTTTTTGGTGAGGAGTAACGTAAACTAGCGCGTTTGTTTTAAGTGTTACAGAGTTATTATTAAGTTTTTATAAAAATACTGTTGTGTAACAACTGAACAACTTAGAAGGTACAATAGGTACTCTACACATCTACACATGTCAAACATTTGTTGTTGTTGTCTAACATTTCCTACGAAAATACGGTATTAGATTCACTGATTGTACTTATTATTGTACTACTCGACTTTCCAAGCTATTAACATGCCTCTCTTAATTAATTTATAATAACACCTATAATCTCTCTCTGTTACACCAAGCACTTGTGGTGAGTTTTGCTCAATGATTAAGAACCTGTGTATTATATTATGCACTAATTTTTTCAGAGTACAGGAGCACTGTAGTTAATCTATTTAAAACCCATCAAAGATGCAGAGAGCAACGTCAAAACATGTAGATTTTGCTGTTGTTGTATTACAGGTATATGTGTTTTTTGCAATGATTGATCTAAAACCTTAACCTCTTAACATACATTTTTTTTATATACCAGAGATGGCCTGAGATGTAAGTTATACATACTATAGGTACTATTAGTCTAACACCTTAAGGTTTCTGATAGGATTATGTCTATAAGTACAATATATTAATATATAGTATAGTGTAGTGGTTAGTGATCGTGACTGCTAAGCCGGTAGTCGTGGTTTCGATTCATACACAGTACATACATTTCTGTAATCCACTAGTATTCCCAAATATGGGTGTTTCTTAGAGTCCTTCTTGACATAGACATGGCTCCTAACATAGATGTATTTATTCCATATATAATTATGTTTTAATAAGCACCCAAAACCATCTTTCAATCACGATTCATAATTTTCTATTAGCTATTGTTTAATTATTTCTGCCTATATTTCTAAGATCATTCAATCTACTTCTTTATTTTGAGATAGTGCATAATAGTGTTTAACTCTTAATTGTGGTATTGTTTACAAAATAATGCCTTGAATAAATAACGTGGATTGCCTTGATTCTACTACAATTTTGATGTCACTAGCTTTAAAAATATAAATGCGTCTGTTCCGATTTTGATAATGTCGGTAGTGAATTGAGAGGGTTCGAATTCGTAACCTCTGGAGTGTAAATCCGCAGTCCCCCTAACTAGTGCTGATATAATAGGTTACGACTGCTATTAAACAAAATATTTGTTAGTGTGTTTATTCGGTTAGGATACTCGGACTTTCCGCCATCAACCTGTTTGATTTACATGGTGTGCGATGCGACCCGGTCCTGCTTAAGGTATTGCTTACACTCCTCAATCCATCCTTATGAAATATTCCTTTACCTACTACCAATTTTTTATATTTAATTTTGTAAGAACTCTGTTGACTCGGCCTACCTTTTATATATGTAAGTTGTTGTGTACAAAACGTTACAGCCGTGAATGGTAAAGGAAAGCACAAAAGCTTATATTACCTACTTATAAGTGTTAGGATATCTTTCGAAATACATTTTAGGTTATATCGTTATACAATAATAGTAAATTTACATAACAGTTACGGTTTTAACTCGTCGTCCTTTGGTAACAGAAATCAATTCAAAATTGTCATTTTAAATGGGGTGGACAATATTAGAAGAGAACCAAGGTGCTTTGCCACAAAAATGATATCATTAAATTTATCCTCCACGAAGCAACCGGTTCACAATCGATTGGTAATTCGACAGCTGTTGCTCTACAAATGTTTGAAGCTATGTTTGTTTAATGTTTATGCTGTCCAAATCACTTCTAGCAGGTATAATTGATCCATGGTGGGGTCGCCTTGCGACCAAGTCTGCCGGGGTCACAGGGACTTCCTTTCCAGGGTATACCTGAGACCTCGGCCACATGACATGATGATGGAACACTGTGTGGTTTTAGTCGGTTCAAGTCCGACATACCACCTTACCGGCCCCGGTAGCCCGGTAATAGATGACGACTCGTGGGGGTTCCCACGGGTCGTTATCTTACTCCACACAAAAAAAAAGCTATAATTGATCCACTGTATTGACAAAGACAGTATAACTTTGCAGTTTTCAGAAAATATTAAAAGGTCTAAAAGTTATTCACTCATGACTTATTGACTATTTCACTGTTTAAGAATCTTCAAGCATACAGGAGCCCCAAGAGCTTTATAGAAACAAACAAAAGACAGCGGCTGCGACCTGCGCTTCTAGTATTGCCATTATCAATCAGCACAAATAAACGCATATCAACAGTATGCCGTAGGCGGTGTTTACAGGCATTAAAAAATAACATATACTATATTAGGCCGTCTGATTATTTCCGATTTAACTTTATATAAACAAAATATGATTATAATTCTTTCAACAATGTTTTATAACATGTGATATTCGAATGTGTTTCATTGTAGGTAATAAATTGTGGCCATCAAAGTGCAATAATAAGTAATAAGAAACCAGCCAATCGTGTTAATTTTTAATAAAGCAATATTGAAATAATCGCTCACAAATTGAAATGCTTTTGTAAACAATTTTTATATAACATTCATTATTATAATATGTTATTGTATACTCGCAATCTGTAAACTGTACTTTATACTATTTCATTCGTGTACAGAACACTTAAGTTCTATAATAGCTTTCACAAAGACTGGTCATTTAAAACTAAGATATTACAAAACTACATTTTAACTAACATCCCGAAAAAAATACAATAAAGAAATATTGCATTACCAAACACTATTTAATAATCACTTCACGCTTTTAATAATGTAATGTTTGTTACTACCTAATGGCACTACGCTGGAAGCCTAATTGTTTATTGCTCATTACTGTGACAGAAACGGATTTAAATTCGAATCAGTTTCTTCAATTCGATTCAGTTTAATCGATTTATAATTTGTCTCTTTGTTATCCATAGTAATAATTGCATTATTAGTATGCAAACAGACTAATTCAATATGTCCATATTTGTATAAAGAAGCTCAGCCACCTTCTTGATACGACAAGTATTGTGAGAAGGTTCTTGTCTCTGGAGCCCTAACCACCGGTAGCTTCTGTACTCGATGCCGGTGAGAACAATTTTGTTATTTTTCTAATAAAAAAAAAATTAATTAATTATGTTGCGTTAATTAAATAGAGAGGATAAAAGTAATAAATTGTCTAAAAACCAGTTTAAAAGATACCACAGCTTATATTACTTGCTAATGCTAGATGTTTTAAATAATTATTTTTGTAACACTTCCTTCTTTATCTACTATATCGTTATTTTGTAACACAACAACTCTAACTTTTCATTATGAATATAACACAACACAATGAAGTTGTAATATAATATTAAAAATACTTAAAATATATTGGTTTGCGAAAATGGTACTTACATCATACGGTAATACCTAATTCTAACTTTGTGACCAAATACAAGGAAATTATGCAAAGAGTGAGAAAACATATTAACTATAATGTTTATAGTTCATTAAGTAGCATGTTCTACGTAAGTACTAACGTATTGATAATACATACATTTGATGTATTTCCCCTGACATGAGTGTGTTCATTACTAGGTCAAGGAAATAAAATTAAAGGATACATACATATGTATGTGTATTTACTTTTTGAGCGTAAAAGTAATTCTCACCGTTTTCGTAAGTATGGGTAGTAAATTTTGGTCAAGAAACACACAACTCTAATACTTTGTATCTATTTAGGACCTCCAATAGCGATGCATAAATAAGAACAATGGAGTTAATTTAATGGAATTTTAATAAATAATCAACACACTTTTTTAAATGTTCACTGACACAAACGAAAATCACAAATATTTAAAAGCAACCTTTTTGAAAGCGAAATATTTTTTTTAGTTGCAAAATTTTTTTTAGTATCTTGAAAAGTGTAGTATTACTTTTTTTGCTTTCACTGTCATAATCCTTCTTTGAAACCATTGCACTGTCAGAAACTTTTTTATTTTTACGATTTTCTATGATATTGATGCTATGATGTGAAGATATTTTCACAACATAAATGTCTCCAATCACGTCTACACTGCCAAAGTTCTCCAAAACATCAATACTGCACTCACTACCGATCATCATAACACGACCAATGTTTCGGTTTATCTTTATATAGTTATTGTTGCCTATTATCTTTAAACAATTATTATTTAGCGCCATCTCCATTTTTAAATTATCCCCCACTAAAGAATACTTCTTCATAGTTAATATCACTTTTATTAATAACGTTTGAATACCGATGGTGACACGGCAAAGTCCGGCGATACATTGCATACAGGATTTCAATTGGACTTTATTTTCACTGAATCCGTAACAATTTCAACGGTGATTCCCCCGGTGAGACTCGTCATAGCTTGAACTCAATTTGCTTATAGTTATTTATGCATTTATCTTAATATTTACCTAACCGTAAAAGTAGCAAGTAAATTGCATATCTGACCTCTGCCAATTTGTATTATTTCCCACGATCCCATTGTTGTTGTACAGCACCCTGGTAGCTCATATTTCACAATAGGCAATTTGCTTGGTGTTTATATTAAACCATTAACTATGACTGGTTAATCTTGTCATTTCACTATAATTTCGTCTCGGTGTGTCGTTAATCGATTGATTTTACTGAGTAAAGTTAGGCAAGCTGTAGTTGGAGCAAGAATCAAATTGAATTTTAAATACACATCATGAAATACAACGATGAGTAACATGCTGTATGTATTACGTCGGCATAGAGTTTAGCGTGTGTAGGCAAACGAAATAGCCGTTAACCCGGTTCTCAAAACGTGTACAAAAAAAATAAACGAGATGTTTGCTGACCCAGACCAGCATGCTGTCATCGTGTTTGTTAGTAACAAGAAGAAAAAATATATCAAATGTAGTTTTTTGGTAAATCGGTATGTATGTATGTATTGTATCAGTATGTCATTATGTTACTGTCTGATGTATACCATTTCGTCAGGTGCTTCGATACCGTGTTATTACTGATTACTGTTGACCTTTGTTGACGGCACCGCCATTTTATTTTGTTGAGAATAACCGTCTCGCTTCGATTTTAGTTTCGCGAGAAGGCGGGTTCTCGTTAGACGATCATTGAGACCTGTTATTTGACTCACCGACAATCGCAACCGACTATTGGTAACTCTAGAACGCCTCTTTTATCTTGCGTGAAATTGCCTTTTGATCGTTGCTTTTAACTCGTTCTGTATTCAGACAAACGTTTATTAAGACCAAAAGTTTATAGTTTTAGATTTAATCTTGATTCAAACTTCAATTAAGTCACTCAATTTATTTCCAATACAAGCCGCTAATGTGCCTATTATTATAAAAGTACAAATAATAGTCTATGATAGATATATTCAAGGTCAATTATAAAGTTCTAAGAATAGGATTTAGAAGTCCGTATCATGGTTTCACTCTTTGGATAATATATTGAGATTCAAGAACTAAATTTTTGTTTGAATTACGCCAAGTCCTACTATTATAAACGCGAAAGTTTGAACGGATGTTTGTTACTCAATTACGTCAGGATAAACTTTTGGCCCCGAATTCCTGATATACAGTTGTGCTGCACTGAAGCAAGCTAGACCATATAACATGTGTGTAAATGTTTTCATTAAAATATGATTTCACACAATAAACTCTGGAACTTTGTTACTTAATTTTCATGGATATACTTTATAACTATGTACTGTGGCTTACACTAAGATCTAACTAGCGAGTACGCTGACTTCTCTACTACAAACCTTAACAGAGTTAAGAAATGACAGATGTTTTTGGCTGAGCTTTTGCGTAGAGCCTAATGTACTGAAAGAAAAAAAAACTTGGTTATTGGCAAAGAGATTAGTTTTGGCGACGTTTTCGATCTACTTATACATGCCTTTACGTTGTCGCAAACAAAGTAGTTGCATCTAGTAGGTATTACGTCATTAGTGTGAATTGTGATCGGTCGTTACGATTAGACTTTTAAAAATACGGAGGAGATGCGTGGGATTGGTCTACTAAACTGAAAGTTCTTATCTACAGCGGTTTTAACTCGAAAACGTAACTACGTGTTTCACTTGATCTTATACTCGTATACTCTCGATACGAAAATCTTAAAAATACGATTTAGGATACCGGCACAACGCCATCTATCCATCAAGCCGATAAACTTTTGTTATTCATATTTATAAAACACTTTTATACATCATCCCCCATATTAAGGCATTATTACTCGTTAGTGTATACATATTTAGTTATATTGTGTTTTACTTCTAAAAACAATAAGAAAGTCTGAAAATAATCCATACTGATGTTATAGGCAGAATAGGCTACTTTTCATGGTGAAAATAAACCTTGAAGGTGGCAAACAACGGATTGAATTTTGTATGGGGATGTCTACAAATTTTATACGAACCGGCTAATATGTCTATATTTTTTTTCTATTCGTCTAGGTTAGTGGATGAGGTCCCGTATTAAACTGACGCAACTGCCACACATTAATTTTAATGGCATGCCGGTACTGATCAGCGATCTGAAAAATTTGGGGATATTAATAGATAAAACTTTGTCACGTTGCCCACAACTCAAAGAGGTAAGTCGCAAATTGTTCGCATCTGCGGGCTCCTTACGAAGATTGCGAACTTTCTTCCGACTGCTACAAAGATTTCGCTTGCACAGACGCTCCTAGTCCCAATACTGGACTTCGCCGATGCCAGCTATCTTGATCTCACAGAGGAGCAACTCGATAAGCTTGAGCCTTCAATATTTTTGTATAAGGTTTATATTTGTAATACGCAAATATGACCACGTATCCGAATACCGCAATTTGATCAAGTGGCTCCCAATTCACCTTCGTCGGAATACTCATATTCTTTCGCTACTTAATAACATATTGTTCAATCCCCTTACCCCACCTTATCTCAAGCAACGTTTCAATTTACTATGTGACACACATTCGAGGTTGTTGCGATCATCGGAAAACTTAAAACTGCAAATACCAGTGCATTCGACAAAGTTTGCTGACAAATCATACACAGTTGAAGCAGCACGGCTCTGGAATGCCCTACCATTATCTATCAGACGAGCTCAATCATTAGGATCCTACAAAAAAATGTTAAAAGACTACTATTTGCAAGGTAATGTCTAAGATAACTATAGGTATATATTTACTTGTATGTGTAGGTATATGTATGTTTCTATATATAGTATATGTATTTATATCTATGTACTTATATTAGGTATTTATATATTTGCGTTTAAACTAGCATACATTACATGACAGTACACCACAGCCACCCATACGAGATCATTAAAATCCTGTCCATCCAAAGGTTGCCTGTAAGATATTGCTTATTGTGCATTATACATTTTTTTGTGAAAATATCAGATATATTTTATATGTATATTTGGTGTACAATAAAGAGTACTTACTTACTTACTTAGTGTTCAGTGCGGTCACAGATAAAGGTCTAAATAATCTTGTCCCTCTATTTAGATTTTTTTTAGAAATTTCCATTGCATGACGCGAATGATATCACAGCTGCATTTTTACATTTTTGGGTTAAATTCTAAATTAAACCAGTACATTTTTACGACAGCTGTATTGTCCTTATTGCAGTACTTGTTTACTGATATTGCACTGCTCACTTATACATACATTTCTCCAGATTCAAGGAAAAGCGGTTACAGTAAAATCTATGTTGCATCGCTAATCGAATTTACATCGTCTATAAATGTTGGTTGTTGTCAACACTATTCGTGCGACGCAAATCAAATGAGTTGTTTGAGACAATAGTTCCGCTAATAACTGTACGAATGCCATTAAATTGCTGTTTATATACATGTTGATACGTGGCACGACTCAGCAATACGCTAGTAGTGCTGCATGCGGTACCACTTGAAGTTTCTTTTTGAACCTGTTTTGAATTTTTAGTGTTAGACAAAATTACCTAACACATTTTTTTAACCGCCAGTTAAAAAAGTCGTGTGGCTATCTGTGGAGTAGAATAGAGTCACCCCATCTCTTACCGTGGGTTCTTACAAGTCGTCTTCTAAGACCCCCCCCCCCCTTTACCACACCATTTGACCGTTCGATTCGATAGTATGTTTCCAGTTTAAAAGTTTATACAATGCCGCCGCTTGACGGCAATAGTCTACTACGTAAGTATGACTGAAATGTCTTATGATTGGCAAAATTAAGGCTTCTGTTGCGCCTCTACCTACTTTTTCGATTAAATAGGCGTACAAAGTTGGCACTTCACTCATCTTCTGTATTCGGCAAGTGGCTGGCTGCCGGCCGAGTCGCGATTCTTGGAACAAAATGTCGCACCGCTTCAAATAGTTCGTTGCACTATCCTCCCGTGTTCTACACAGCTGACGCTCACTTCACTCCAATCTCCCGTTATGTTCACGATTATTTTTACCTAATAAATAACATTGCTAAGCATATGGTTTGCTATGGGCCAGTATACATACATACACTCAAGTCTGTACAGTTGCAACAAATAGTTGGGTGTGCTATGTGTCCATTAATTGGATGTTTGTGAAGTCCCCCGTGACACAGGATTTATTACTAACGCGGGAGCTGTATTTAAAAAAAATATATCTCCGAAGGGGTACGCAGACCAGTGTTAAACTCCCACTTTTTCCCACCACAATTGAGTCGTCATAGGGTCACTTACTTAGTAGGGGGCAAGCCTATTGCCGTCATCAGACTGACTGTATATATACGGTCTGATAGATAAGAGTCCGATCTCTTAGTTGTTTTTACGACACCCCAGGGAAGAGTTAGTGTGTCCCTATTCTATTTCACCTGGAACCATTCGGCTAGTACTAGTAGTTGGTATTTAAGGGAGTAACAAACTCTATGTATTGATAGAAATGACTGTTACTTTTTCTAATTTAGTTTGGGCATTCACAGCAGTCAGACAAAACTTATTTTATTAATTAGTGTAGCGTAGGCATCAGTGCTAACCCAAATTAATATTTTTGAAAATTAAAGCGGAACGTGTTTTTAATTGGTATATAAAACAAAACCTTTCTAAAAAAAGCCATTTCAATTTTGTTAATATTTATAACTTATAGAGAATATGCGTTGTTTGTTACTTGTACCTACTTCATTAATCGTTACAACAATCATATCCACTTATAAATACCATGTTCACCTTTGTTCCAAGTTGTAATTACTTAATAGACAATTGAGCAACCTGACACTCGTATGCTATTGGCGAACTGACACAAGTCGTGATCACGAAGTCTGACCCCGTTCGATCACAAACAGATGATTACTGTCATCGGCATGTGACCAGTTCGATAAGCCATAGACAAAGCTTGAGAAGTAATCTGAAGTGGTTAATCTAGTTCATCAAGGTTTTGTTTTCGAACATGTCATTTCTCTTTGTGATATTTTATATTGAAATCGCCCATTTATAAATTGCCAGACTGTTCCTTTTGGACTTTCTATCATAAGAGTCAGGCCTTATGGTCTTTCCTCTTTCAGTGGACGTCGACTACTCTGTTTAAAACCGTCTGTCATAAGCTCTCTAGAAACCAACCAAGAAGGTATGTTTTTTCTGGAACAATACCTTCACAACGAAAATTGTTTGTGTAATAAAACTATATTGGCACCATAAAATGGGACTGTTACGAAATAAATAGAAAATCTTGGACAAAATACCTAGCGACACATCAGTGTATTCACTCGACACGATGATGTCATCCGATGACCTACGAGTTAACCCGTGGAGTTCCTAAACTCTTTGTAGTTATCCGGGGAGCCATGACATAAATTTGAATAAAGGTACCGTTTTGGCCACAACCTTAACTGGAGAAGCCAAGGGAGATAATGTCTTATACCACCTAATAACTTACCATTTAAAACGTCTGCAGTTCCCATTATAAGTTACATTTTCAACAACTACCCGACTAACTAGAAGCCTGAAAAATATAAAAAATATTTATTGGTTAAACAACAGTATTTGCTTTCATTTTATTATATATATATATATATATATATATATATATATATATATATATATATATATATATATATAAGCAGACGAAGTCTCGGGTAGCCGCTATTATAAAATACACTTGTATTTGTATTATACTCAAAACTTAAATTTAAATGACATACATAACATACATACATATGTAGGTAGTCGCGTCAGATTCTATTAAAGGATTTATTTATTCTTGTCGGTTAGACTTATTACAACGCATAAACAAAATAAAAAGTATCCCAAAACGCCTTTATCCGAATATAAACTAAACAGCAAAGTTGCTTAATTTGATAACTCTTAATTTGGCAAGTAAGTTACAAATTGTAAAAAATTACGTAACACATACATAACGAAGAGGTTGTGAATTTTTCATTTCGTTTTAGTTTCGCTACAATTGTGTGATATAATAATGAATAAGTGGGTTGCGACTATCGTGAGAATAAAACTTATTTCTATTGAATGTACGTACATACATTTTAAGATATATTGCTATTAAAGTTATATTACAGTATGTTATACAATTATGAATGGACCTGGATTTTATAATGACGGAAATAAATTTATTTTTCTAGGTATTGATGTTAATGTTATTATAGATTTTTTTTGAGAAAATTTAATTCGAATTGAATTTTAGATAATCGATATTTTTATTAAAAAAATTAGTTAATGACATGTTAGTTAGAAAAAAGTAAAATTGTTAGCAGTAATAAAATTCCTCTCTTTGTATGATGGCATTATCTTTAAATATTGTATCCTATGACCTTCTTGCTATTAAGACGATTGAAATGACACCTCACATATCGAAATACATCAACCTGTCTTGGCGACTTGACGAAGAAACATCGATACATACACTCGAAAAAAATAACCCTCCTTTTTACGCAGTCACTTAAAAAGCACACACATACACACATTGAATTCCCTATCAAATTTACTAGTAATTGCTTCATATAATAAATACCAGTATGCCGTCAATTTAAAGTTCAAGTATGAGGTCAATTGCCAATTTCCTTTGAGATTGTCAGTGTCTAACTGTTCATTGGGAGATCTATGTTCCAGTTCGAAGACAAGAAGCAATTATGATTTTTATTACCGCTTCTACCTTAAAGGCTTCATTTTTAAATTTTAAAATAAGAATACCTAAGCATTTTATGACTTCTTTTGTTGTTAAAAGAATTAATAATAGTTAACATATTTTTTACTTATAGTTTATTTTCATTACCCATAATAAATTATATTATGGGTAATGAAAATAAACTATAAGTAAAAAATATGTTAACTATTATTAATTCTTTTAGGACTTAGATATTTTTTTGCAAAAACATATGTAGAATGGTTCCCATAACTAATATCGGGTTAAAGTACGTAAAAAATGTGTTTGTTCAAAATACTAAAATCATTTCTTGTACAAAATTAGCGATAAGCTTTATTCATAATATGCTTCTTATTTTTTATGCCATTTCACACGGCATCAGACGCCCTAATAAGCTCTCGCCATGAAATGGTAACATCACTGTTCAGGTACAAATTCGGGACTCAACTAAAAAACAAACTTGACAGCCAACGTCCAACGTAATATATTAATGAAAAGATGGGACGGAAAAAAAAATAAGAATTCGAATTTTAAAAGGCGGCGCGTTCAAGCAACAGTGCCAGAGTTTGTTTGAGTGTTCGAAAAAGAAAACAAAAGTGTGGAAGTTCTTTTCTCCTATTTGCCTCTGACCTCGGTTCTTATTGACAAAGGCTGCCAGAATGAAATATGGCGAGCCTCTAACGAAATAGAGATTAGGTGGACGATATTATTTCACGTCTATTGTAATCTATCGGTGCGGTAAAGCTCTGTTTACCGTCTAAAATGCATCTCACCATGACATTTTTAATCACCTGTTTAGTGTGACGAAGGTTGAATGTTTTCTTAGGATCATTTTTATGATTTCGTATTGTAAAAAAATGTTTAATATTTTATCTTACTAATAGCTTTATATGGTAAACATACATTATTATAGACTAAAGAGGGGGTATTCAAACTTTGCTTAGCCTAATTTGCCTACAAGCTCACTGCCTGCCCTATGAAGTTTAACCCAAAAAAATTGCAACAGTGGTGCCACTAGCCCAGTCGCGCATTGACAATCATTCCCAAATGAAAGCTCTAAATTGGGTATCTGTTATACTTACTTACTCTTTCTGGAACATTACAAGTTTTGGTTGATATTTAATATTAAATCTAGTACTGGGTTAATTTAGATCAAACGTAAGTTGCTCTGACTATCACTAATTCAATATAAGTGATATAAATCAGGTTATAAATATCAGAAGGTATTGGCGCCTGTGTTAGTTGCCTAACACATTCGAGAGGGTCGGGCGGGGGAGGGGTAGAAGTCTAGAGGGACGATAATGAAGCGGCGCGTGTGGCAGAGGGCAGACACAATAGCTGCCGCCGCCGCCGACCGACGCGCCAAGCCTTCTCAGAACCGGTCCCGAGGGCAGCGCTCTGCCGAATTTTGCGTCGACCACCCATCGCCCCGCGCGCTGCCTTACCTCGCGCCGAGGTGCCCGATACTTATCGCACCTGTATTTATGACTAGAAACACCATTTCAGATGTAGTCCTCGGGCAAAGAAATCGCGAAGTGAGACCACCCGTCGTAGTTTGTGTTGCCAATGCAATAAATCGTTTTGTGGTTTGCAGCCACAGTCCGCAAGCTTTGCGTTTGATTTGTGCTTAGCAACAAGCATTGTACACTCATAAATATTCTTAGTGAAGGACACCAATCTTGTTCTTTAGCATAGTGTTAACACTTCGATTTACATTTTTTATCGCTTTTCATTAGTCAGCCTTTAAAACCTTGCTTGAGAGTTTGAAAGAGAGAGATGAAGGGCACCGCTAGATTTCGATGCAGCGCGCAAGTGAGATGGAAAACTGCACCGCTAGTCGGTGCAACGATCTCGCCTACTTAACGTCTACTCTACTGAAGTGATAGTGTTGTGATCACTGTTGATTCGAACATACGCCATACGTAAGGCTGAATTGATGTTGTCCATTCAATTTGGCATCCAGACGAAGGTGAATAATAATTTCTAGTAATGTTTTCTGAAGGTAAAACGAACAATCTAAAATTCAAATCAAGTTGTTTTCAAAAAAGAGCAATTTATAACATCAGCATCACCATGAACCTATTATTCTGATATTTAAGTGTCTGAATGAACTTGTCGTGACCACTTTATAAATAGATGACGTACCAACCTAGAAGCTTGTACTGGTAAGAACCTATATTATATGTAGAAGGAACAGTACCTATATAGTATTAAGCAATCAATTATTGTAACGTCGGTGTCGATGACTTTATACATATGTATAAGTAGATAGAAACACACTGCGATAATAGCCCATAATAATTAGCTTAGTTTGTTCTACTTACTGACACAAATAACTGACATTGCAGGGCGATTGACAATAGCAATTTATGTACTAGGTATATGTCGATAAATATTTATCGACCTTTACCATCCCTGTGGCTTACAGTTCATTGAGTAAACCTGTGTCCCAGGTTGCGCAGGCGCGTCGCCGCGGGCGAACACGATCCTGCTTTTGTGTGTGTCTGTGTGTCTGCCACTTATTTGTTGTGAGCACTCGTAAGTTTAGAACCTTGCCGGCTCGGCGCCGCTCTCCAACGTGTTTTGTTAACTTTAACAGTTGTTATTTTATATTTATTGTTGTTTATCGTTTTCGGAATTATGGTTCAGCCTTTATAATTCTCCGTTTGGAACAAATGTTAAATGACTTATTTATACCTTAACAGAACGTGTAAGCTGAGTGTATTCGAAATGTCTAATGTAGTTTCTACTATTGCATTAAGGATGTTAGTTGAATCAATGAATGATTGAAAATAGGTAAACGAAAGCTTGTTTAATAAACATAGATTTCCGCGTTGACTCCGCCATCGACAACACGAGCGAGGGAAAGTTTACTTTCTGAATACTGATCGATTAAAAGTAAAAGTGCTGTCTATGTTCTTTGAGAATTTTGATCTGCGTTATAACATGTTATGTGAATTAAGTATGAGATCGTTATATACTGCGTACTGAATTTTAATTATAATTACACCATTATAGTGAGGATGAAAAGAATATAAAATAGACCATTACAGCCATAGTCCGTTGGTTAATAAATTGTTGTAGTAGAAAGCAGAAGGTAGTTAGTAAGGGAAACGGTGAGTGACCGAATGCTATCTTTAGAATTAAAAGGAACATCTTTCAAGAAAACATATTTTTTTCTGCAGGACAAGCATAAGAAAAAATGTAAATTCCTCTTAAAGTTGATAAGGAACGTGACTAATTTAATAAAGTAGAAAATACCACGTTTTGATAATCCTTATGAATTCACTACATATAGTTTTTTTGTTGTATAAATCTATGTTAAAGCTGAATCTTGGATTGAAGTTGGAGCTTGAGTCCAATCATGGCTTTTGCATCGGACTTCATTCGCAAACTATTAGAAAGTGACAGCCGTTGATATTGACCAAAATAGAGGCCGATTAAAAATTACAACAAATAGATTACTAATTTATTATTAATTCACAACAAATTAAAACACTTTATAACAAATTAATAATTAAAACACTCTCACACACACACAGTCATACATACACGCTCACGCACACACACGCACAGCACGCACAGGAGCACTACAAAAAATACCTTTAAATAATTATTTCATTTTATGTTAGCCGCTTGCCTTTGTGGCAAAAGTGGGGGAAAGAGACGCCCCTGCCTACCCCTTCGGGACTAAAGGCCTGAGTATATGTATGTATGTGTACATAAAGTTATTTTTAAATAATAAGAATACACTTCTGAGAGTATATAGTACCTCAATGTCATATTTATACATATGCTATGTACATCGTGGATTAATAGCACAATAAATGTGCGTCATTGAAGTATAATAATTATTTGTTACAATTATTAATGTACAAAGAGAGTGATAATGTTACTCCTTCGCATTGATGCCCAGGCCGATAGCATATGTATTTTTTATCAATTAACTTGTTACGATTTCAACAAATATCTATATTAATATTATAAAGAGCCAGAGTTTGTTTGTTTGAAAATGCTTATCTCAGTCTCTACTAATCCGATTTATTTTTTGTTTCCTTAGATAGCCAGTTGATTGAGGAAGGCTATAGGCTATAATACATCATGCTACAGCATAAAAAAAGAGATATGTTTTTGAAGATATCTAGTATCCTAATATAATAATACAATAATACAATACTTTTTCAGCTCCGTTTCGTTTTTTTTTTGTTTTCAAGTCTTGATAAATAACAAATGTATAAAACAAGTTACAATACGTTCATGAATTCGAATTAGTATAAATTACCACTTGATAAATATTAGGTTTTTGATTATCTGGAATACTTCCTGATGGTTATGTCATTTGTTGAGTTTAACACTTAATAACTAAATATGTGAGACTAGATTTCCAAAAAATAATAGTTCCGGTCAGAACCGGTTACTTGTATCAATTTAGTCCTCGATAGTGAAAAGGAACATTTAAAGTATAAAATGACTTCTTAATATACATACATACATATGCTCATCGGTCTGCATACCCTAAGGGGTAGGCAGACCTCTGGGACCCTTATTGAATAATATATTATATTATTGCCATCAACCGGGCACTGTATGGCTGTATACATACTGTCTGACGGTTAACAGTCCAACCTTTATTACTTTTTAATATTTGGATCCTCCAAAGTGTGAGTTTACGACATGCATAATTGCAAACTTATATCTACATTTTCAGAATTTGAAAATTACTTTTTTCTTTTAATATACTAACGTAACAGGGGCAAGCCTTCCATCGGATATTGTATATATAATGTTTCTTAGATAGCAGACACATGGTAAGAAAATAAAACCTACATTACCAAAGAGAGAGGCATGTCAAACGCCCAAATTTTGCCCACCATGATATAATTCAGTCCCCCTCACGTAATAGGGGGCAGCATATTGCCGTCTACCGGGCATTGCATGAACTGTATGTACTATCGGATGGATATCGGTCCAATCCCGTAGTTTACGACACCCACGGGAAGAGATGCCATGGCCCCAGCTTACTCCACCGTGAACCACGCATAATTTGTATTTAAGTAGGTAAACCTAAAGTTACACTATATTTTAGTGCATACGTAGTCGATCTTACTTTGAATTTAGATGAAGATTGATTGCAGTTTTTTCGGTAGACACAATGAAATATGATTGCAATATATTTATAGTATAATCGTACGATAAATGGATGCAGTCCGTTGGCACAAGTGTAACCGAGCAAAACAAACAAGCATTCCTAGGTCGGAACGACATCGATGACTGTTTAGTTTCCTTCATGTATATCGTCATCACTCTTAAACACAACACAACCATTTTAGAGAGAGCTCTTATCAAATTGTAAATTACCATTCATTACTGGTTTGAAACCTTTAGGCGGGAGGGGTAAAGTGTCGACTTAAACTGGTTGCCGATAACAGCATTCGGTTTGTTTAGGTGTGCAAATAGAGGTTTTGGTAGCAACACACGCGATACCAAGAACTTTCTCGTTTACACATCGTTGTACTTAAATTATATTAACATTTGTTATTCCTATTAAGTCACCTACGGATGTGAAGTCTGATAATTTTGTTTGATCGCGATGTAACTGTTTTTTTTTGTAATTCTTTGTTTAGTGAGTAGTATCATTTGGAGTAGGAGAAATTCGTTATTCAGGGTAAGAATAAATTGTCTACCCGACTACTACAGACCTATATAGACATTAGATTTATACTACTCAGAACTTTGTAACCAGGATAATAGAGTACCGATTATTTCTACAAATTGACCACTACCTTTCCAAGCATGCCCTTGACATTATGACAATCCTACGCGGTTAACAAAATTACTGTTTTTTGGTACATTAGCTTGTTTATGAAGATGTTGAATATACATCCAAAGAGGTGGTATATGTTAAAAAGTAGTGCGTAGTTGTCGGCCCACCCACAACTAAACAGAAAGGTTCAGTGCCTTAGTCAGTAATACTTGTAGCGGACGTGTTGGCATCTATATGAAGAAAAGAACAGTGATGCAGTCAACGCCCTCAGCATATTGTTGACAATTTCTTTATGTATGACAATAAATCGCTACTATAAAAAAGAATATCATATTCTACTCAGGGCATGTGTATGTTTTTAGATTATTTTTCGTCCGTCTCTACGTCATACGATACAAGTAAGTAATCTATGTAAACAAGGCTTTTATATGTATGTGTAGATAACGTTTTTCAAAATATGATATCTTAAGACAGTAGCCTAAAGATCAGGACCAAATACTTGCGTATCTGTAAAATTTGAACAAAGAAACCAGAAAAATAGCCGTGTGGTTCTCGGCGGAGTAGAAAAAGGCACCCTGTCTTTTCTCGTGGATTTTGTAACAGGCGACTGACGCATTGGACTGTTATCTATCCGATAATATGTATTCAGTTTATACAGTGCCTGGTTGACGGCTATAGGCATGCTCCCTATTACGTAAATGGGACTAAACTATATTATGTTTTGCAAAATGTGGACGTTGATGAGCTTCTGTCTACCCTTCCGAAATGAAGACGTGAGTATATGTATGGATGTTAGAAAAATATTTTTAAAAGTGAAAGTCAATTTTAAAATTCTTCTAATCGTCATTCATATCGAAATGAAACTATGTGTGGTATATATACATAGTTATATAGTTTTCATGACAATACTGTATCTATAGCATTGGTATAATACGTTTAACTCAATGATCTAAGGTGTGAGTCTAGTGGAGCTCTTTAATGGTTGCTAATAAACGTCTCGTGTTCATCTGAATTGTTTTAAAAGGGCCGAATAGACATTTGATAATACTATTTAATTTTAACTATAAGTAATCATTAAATTGCGTCTGCTAATCAATTACATTGTTTAACGTCCACATTTATTTATATTGTCAGTATAAATACCAGCCGGATGCAGGATAAGTAGTATAATAAAAAAATACAGATATATTGAAAATAATGTTCTAAGTGCGCCAATAAAATATCGTCAATTCTACAAAACAATACGAGGCCAAGTTACAAAAATTTAAATATTTCCTACATTTATCCTACCTTGTTTATATTTGGCCTAGTTTTAAATATGTACTTACACATGTAAAGTAACATTTCTTTCTGGGATCCTTAGAACGCTTCATTTACACACAAGAAAGCATCTTGATAAGAAATGTTTTGAATTTTCCAATAACAACTTGTACAGTTACGGATATTGCATGGTGTAAGAGTTCCTAGAACAGTCCACCTGAGCTTAATTTTTTTGAGTGTTTTCCACAGTCAATTGCTTCATAATGTTTGGTCTCGGAGATATTTTTTCTATGCGATAATGTTTTTATGCAACGAGCAAACGGGTTAACTAATGGTAAGTGTCACAAGAATCACAAGTGCGTTGCCGGAGTTTTTTCTCTTTTCTTGAAGGTTTGATGGTCGTATCGGCCCGGAAATACGGCAGGCGACAATTTCTTCCATAGGTTTTATTTGTTCATTATTTATATGCAGATCAACTTATGATGATTATTTTGCATGTACACGCTTTATAAAATATGTGCAAAAAGTTCAATTCATAATAATACATCATTGTATTGTTCTTTTCTTATATACATATACATCGCTATATATTCAGCGCAATGTACTTCACATTTCACTGCTTACTTCCCTTCTAGCCTTTTAGCTTCTTCCTGGCATTTGTTTTATACAATATTATATTATTATGAATTATATGGAGGAAATAAAATTGCCCTGTACTATCACAACAACATGCAAAACAAAATTATAGACTTCAGCGGCACTCATGAGTCCTAATCAAAAACGACATTTTAAATCTTTCATAAATAAATCTTAATATTCCACTTGAATGAGCGGGTGTATTTTTTGCGTCAATAAATCGCTAACTAAGTATAGCGTAGTGTAGGACTGGTGTATCTAATTGATGGAGTGTAAGGAGTGATGCCGTGGGAACAGCCCGAGGTGCTTCAATGGACCTGACTTTATCGGATAAGGCTGTTGTTGCCACGCTACTTTCTTGACAGTATAATAATATACGATATCGAAAGTTTTCACAATATCGATACTTTTAACAAGTATCGTTTTCCTTTTTAGTAAAGTTTGTCGTAGTACTTTGATTTCCTTGTGGAGTAACATTTGTTAGTTTTAAATTATGTAGGTATACAACATGAAAATCATGCTCTCTTATTGTGATTTGCTCTCGTGCTTACAATTTTATTTCTTAGTTTATTGGAGGATTTCACCTACATTTTACGAATTAACTTCAAATGGAAGCAAGATTTCAATGCAGGATAGGAAGAATTGGAACACCTAAAACGTGACTAAAGTCAGACCAAACCAGTCGGTTTTGGTGAAACAAACGAACGAACGTATCAAAAATACAAGATTTCAAAAAAATGCGTGAAATTGTAATAATTTAATTGACTGGATATGCATAGCGGTTTAACTGTTTGTAATAGACACGTCGAGTTATATCCTCGACCAGTATTCATGATTAATTCATCAAAGCGTTTCGTTTGTAATGTATGTCGATAGCGAATATCTATTTCTTTGGTAAGTTAACTTTCTGTAGAACTGTTAAGTCTTAAACGTTCGAGGCGTTGGTTATTCATATGTGGTCTGCACGTGAGACCTATATGTATATAGGTAAATATAGGATTTCAAGATAACGTCATCAAAAAAAAAAAGTTTATAATACATTCGGTTTCGGTAGTTTTATATTTATTAATTTTACTTGTTTGTTGGATGTAAGTTCAATGGAGTAAATTACAGAATAATCTTCATATGAAACTTGAGACCGTGATGTAACTTAGTTCTAATTCATAACATAATAACACAAATCTTCATCTCATCTTTGCCGTGCTCATTTATCACAAAATAAAAAAAAATGTAATTAAAACAATGTATTGCTCATATTCGCCAGAATCGGACATAATTGTTGTGACGTATTTGTGTAATTTGTTTGTGTACGCTATCTTATAATATATATAATTGACTGAATGTAGTACTATAAATAGTACCTATTTGGGCGACCGAACTTTGTTGTCTTTTCTTGGTCAAATAATGCTAACCAATATTCATATCGTTACGGCACTTTCATATGCACATGAGAGCTTTTCATACGCATAATCTGGGTAAACGTGACTGGCAACATGTGTCGATTAGATTTTTGGACGATCATAGTACTTACACTGAGCGTTTATGTTGATGGAACTGACTCTGCGGGTTTATTTCATATTCATGTATAAAAATACTTTACATAAGCTAATACGGGTATTTTTATGGTCAGTGCAGTGAGCAGAGACTCAAAATGGACGAAAAATATTTAGCTTCGTAAATGACACCCATACTTCAATCGTCAGCTCTTGATAAGCTATTGTCATTTTGTCATACCATAGATAACAAAATGTGGCCGTTAACGAAGACCTCATTGAATACGACAGGTGTTTACATTGTTTGTTGATGTTTGTTTAATAAAAGTTTTAATACGTACGCATGTTCATTGTATTACACACTTGTGTAGCTAGCACGTCGTCTAGAACTATTATTATTATAAACACAGTTATTGTGTCAGTTGTATGAAAAAAAAATGTCATAGCTTTTATAATTATCATTATAATAATGTTTATTAGTACATTGTGTAGGTGGTACAAACGCGACTTACGACTAAATGCAGAATGTTCTGCCTAAACTGGGCATGCAACATTTTTTATAAGGTTTGTAGAAGTAGAACTTTTCGATTGAGAGGTGGAGGAGGAGAGGTTTATATGTAAGTATGTTTGTATATATGTATGTATGATGTTTCTTTGCCACGCCCTAAGTCATCATGTCTCTCGAGTCTATACAGCTTGAATAGAGATAACTTGAGCAAAAAATTGTGAGTTTCGATACATTCGGATTAGATATATTTTTAAAGACATATTTCAAAGTACGAGACACACGTGTTTCCATTTCGTTATCATGAATGACGTGACTTATGGGACAATTATAGTCATGTTACTGTAAGTTGCAATCGAGGAATCTTCACTTATTGGGAATATTGGCAGTACACATGGATAAATTGCCATGACTAACATAAACGTCTTGTTTTGAATAGATAGCGTCTTAACCTAACATAAAGTTAGTAATCCAGTCACGAACTTGTATTTTTTTCTCTTTTCTTAGCACAGTGCAAATAAAATTGAAGAACTACTCTGAACATGATCTTACATTTTAAACACGTATATATGTTACTACATTTTAGCAATACACACTTACATATAACGCACACTAATACAAAACAAATGGCGGTGTAAAGAAAAACAAAAGACTGCAACCAGGTCTTTGACCTACTAACGCACTATCAACATTCAAAACATGTGTAATTACAATAATGTATTATTGATTTTAGTGATAAGCAGTAAGTTAAAACAACAGATGCCGCTTTGTTTAGCCCAGTAAATTAATACCTGATATTAGGGAGTTGTGAATAGTTCTATTTGTGAATTTAGATATATGTTTTGGTTCCAATTAATAGCAATAGTTAAACGTTCAATGTATTTTGTATTATATAGACGAAAACGGAGGAAACATGCTCATATTAGTAAAAAAGAATAGTGTTCATTTGTTAGTCTCTCCTTATCAATAATGCTCATTCTAAGCTAATTTTACGTACGTCTTAATCTTTATCATTTTCTATTTCCTCTTTTACTTTAAAAACATTGGAGTTAACTAGTAGAAAGTCATAGCATTGTCATTAATAACTAATAATAACTAGACTAGACTAGACACATATCATACACGGCCGTCTGATACCAAACTAAGCAGAGCTTGTACTATGGTAACCAGACAGCTGATAAACATACTTATATACTTCTAAATACATACATATTATAGAAAAGTTACACCCAGACGCAGAACGATGATCATGTTCGTCACACAAATATTTGTCCTGGTCCACGATCTCTGGCTTAGAAGTCAGGGTCACCAACCACTATACCAACAGGCCAGTCATTGTTTTTGCACTTTATGTAAAAACAGTGGTATTATCATTTCTACCTTCTGAAACTTTTTTATAACATTGCTAGCTCGAATGACTAAATTTAGAAATTTGCTAAGTTGGTTTTACTTAATTTACTTTGGATTAACATGGATGATATCTTTATTACACTGTTGAAAGTATTAGAAATTAGTTTATATGTTCATTTATAGAGAATGGTATTTGTGTGCGTCAAGCGTCTTACAACTAGGTAACAAGAAGTATTATGAAGAAAATTACAATTTGTCTATGATGATAAAGTTTATATATGTATATATATTCCTATTATTCCACGTCTAACTTTATTCAGACTTGTTGAATTCATAGACACCGTTTACACCAAGCCTCTGTATACAATCTTAAACCTTAAGTCATATCTCATCTGCCATTCTTTTTGTTACTTATAGCATGTCACTAGGGATGATCTAAGGACTCTAACGATATGATATGATACGATACTTCAAACATAAAAAATTGTTTTGGCATTTATAAGTTGCAGATGAATGAAGAAACTTACATACATAGATAAACCCCGAACAACATAACCCCTTTTTTGTGCAGTCGTACAAAAGGGGTATAGGGGTAATCAAGGTAGCTACAATAATATAGGAACTTATTAATATGGTCGTGAGTTGGTAAATGTACTAGTTTTATAAAGGCTTCTTTTGCAGAATAGGGGGATAAACGAGCAAACGGGTCACCTGATGGTAAGTGATTTCCGCAGCCCATGTAACTCAAGAGTCACAAGAAGGCTAGGCTTTTTTGGGAGGCCCGTAAATATGTCATGGGCAAATGGAGATTGAAAAGAGTGGAAGGGAAGGAGAGTTGGGTCTCCGCTTACCTCACTTACTTAGTCACACAATGCCAGCATTGTTTAACAGCCGGTTTTCTGTGAGGACGTGGTAATACTCCGGTCGAGCTGGCCCATGCGTGCCAAAGCATGGCTCTCCCACGCTACTGGTATGATGATATGACTTAGATTATACAAGCTGTCGAGTAGAAATCAGTTAGTAAATAAAGCTTTCTAGGAAATATGCAGAATATAAATATGTATTAAACACATACATAAATATATTCATTTACATTATTTTCTTTTTATTACTCCGTTTGCATGAAAATGATTTAATTACATAATTTATTTAACAGTGACATAAGTAAGAACTTAAAAAAAGCTTATTATTAAAAATATACTTCTCTTTTATCTATTCATGATATAAATTTATTAACTTTATACCTAAATCTAATAGTTTCTACACATCTTTGTTCAAAATTTACCAAAACTGTCTTTTTATAATTTATAACTTTTTTAAGTCATCAGTCTCATTCTCATATATTTTTATGTATGTCAATCTTTAAATACGACTTCCCACAAAATATAAATTTTGAGTTAATTCAGTTTATGAATAAATAAAGGTGCGATGACCGACTTCGATGCGCTATTATATGCGACTTTAAATTGTAAGAATGGGTATTCTTCATACCTTAAATTACACCATACATTGTAAAATATTTCTCTTCAAATTTAAATGGGTACCTTGAGTATAACTTGAGAAATATTGAAATTGGTTCCAAACTTACAAGATATCGGAGAGTTATAAAAAGATATGTGGAAGTGAGAAATTGGAGTCGTCCTGTTTGAAGTAAATAAAAATATAGCAACCTGTCCTGCCACTAGTGTGTGTAAAAAAGGAAATTTTGTGAAATAAGTGTCAGGCTGCAAAAAAATATTTAAATTGTCAATGTTTTGTTTTGCTTTGATATGTTGTACGTTGAGCAAATCTCTTGCGCAGCTGTAGGCGACCGGCTGGCTAGAGAAAGCTGCCACACCCTGTTGCCAACTTTGCCAGCTGTCTCATTCAAGTTTATTACGCACGTACCTATATCCAAATTAAGCAAGTTCGATTTTATTAATATGTTATTAATTCTATTCTGAATACGACGAAGACAAGAAAGTGAAAAGTAGCAGACACACGCTTATGTATCTCCAAAATATATTTTATATTTTACAAAACATCATTTAGTCCCATTTACTTAAGGGGGAAAATCTATTACCGTCCGCCGGGCACTATTTATACCTGCTCCGGGTCTGATCGAAAACAGTTTAATCCCTTAGTCGCCCCTATTTATTTATCAACCGACTTCAAAAAGGTTCTCAATTCCACTGTATTTTTTTTTTATGTTTGTTACCTCACTTTCGACTGCGTGAACCAATTCGATTCGATTCGATTTTTGTTTGAAAGCTAGGGCTTCCCGTGGGGTCCCATTTCAATTTGGTCCAGTTCTGACAATGGCATCCATGAGAAAATCATATAAGTATTAAATTTGCATTAAGAGTGTGCGCGACAAATGGACGAATAACTAAATATTACGTTAACCGATTTCGATGATTCATTTTTTATTGGAAAGGATGTACTTCAAGGGTAGTTAGATGAGAGTTTGGTCCAGTTGTGACAATGGCATCCATGAAAAAACCACATTCGTTTTAAATTTAATGATTGAGGCATTGAAGTCGGTTCTCTATTTTTTTAAAGTCCGATTATTTATATAAAATATTCATCACGCATTATTTAAGTAATGTTTTATACTTAGTGAATATAACAAGTAGCTAGTAGGGAGCTGTCATATTAGTATAATACATATTACTTGTTTATGGACTCTCGCGTGTATATTCAACACAGAGATTTCGCCAACTTCAGTAATTTCGAGAGAAAAAACAGTCTATGAAAATATTCTAAACTTACCTAAACTTAAAAAAAAAACAAAAAAGAATGTACCTACCCTTTTTTTCATTTCTTTATGGCAATTTCTTTATCGACAATTAATGTACCTACCTATTACACATTGACGTTTGAGATAATGGTCACGTCACATTTTTATTACTATAGCCAATGTAAAACGACACGGCGGAAACAAACTAAATGGACCTCTTTGGCTCTTTCTTAACGTAATTAGTGTTTTCTTTTCTTAGTTTGAATTTTTGAATCAAGATAAAAAAAGATATTATAGGCCCTGTAACTGCCTAGAGTCATTTATCTGGTACTGCGCCAACGATGAACCATGGTTATTTGGAGTTTATGTACTCCTAACTAACCGCATTTAGGCGTCTTGATATTGTAACCTGCGGCTTCGTTTTCGTAAAACGATCTTTTATGTCCCCGGGCATCGGTTTTTTTCTTAATGAAACTATACTCTAAGCCCTTTTAAGTATCCTTGACAATGTTTATTCAAAATTTCATGATAATCAACGCAGTAGCCATGAGCTTAATGTAAATAACAAAAGCACTCCAGTTCCTGACGCGCTTTTGTAACAGAAGTTTAGATTACAATGTAATGTGGTAATTTCATTACAATTGATTATGACCATCGTCATACTTTTGATCATTACTATGACCGGCTTATACTTGCACGTTTTCCTACTAAGCATCCAAGACTGAGTCCTGTTCGCTTACCCGACGCTTTTGGAATATTAAACACAATCGCGTCACTAGCCCTGGGGTTATTCCAGGGCGATCCCTTCACTTGCTGAGTGTACAGAAACATGTCCAACTGCATTCGAAATCACCCAGAGACTCGATGGTGAGTCATAGTCCAATTAAAAAAGCTAGCAAGACGTGTTTGGGACCATGTGATCGACATTCTTGTTCGCGAAGTCATTCCCTCTCCTATTCCGACATGTCAGGTATTGATATGATAATAACATTATTGATATACCCAAGTCGCAGGCGCTAGTTTAGTCAGAAATTTGTTTTCATTACTTATTTCGTGATAGTAAAATAAAGAATCATGTTGTTGAAGTAACATAACATTTATCAGAAAATATAAAATAAATTAGCTGTTCCCCGCAGTTTACCCTGCATTAATATACGTATATAATATAGACATAAATATATATTTATAACAGAAATTAAAAGGAAACTAAAGCAAAACTATTTTTCAAAATCGAATCATAGTTCCTGAGATAAGCGATTTCAAACAAACTAACAGACCTACAATATTTTCAGACTTATTCTATTAGTATAGATAATGGGTTGGTAACTAAAATATAAGGTTACTTATTAGTTAAACAATCATAACGGTAGCCATATAAACCATTACAAACGTCGATAGGTGATCAATTATGACTTATAAGAATTTAAAGACAAAACAACACATAGGTGGTTGGAATCATTCAGTTCTCATTTCGGTGCATGCGCTTATAGTCGACCTCATTTTATTTCCATACCTAATAGCCGACATAGAAAAAAATATAACTAGTAATTTTCCTTCGGAAACCGTTTGGGGAGGTCACTGGCAGTCTACTTGCGTCATCTGCCATCTTGAATTGAAGGGTGAATTTTTGTTAATTCAATAAGTCGTTTATTGTCAATCTTACACGAAAATGGTCAAAACCAAAGTTGTTTGGAATTGCATTTCCTAAAATATTGTTCTCAATCAATTTTTTTCGTTAATTACTCAAATACTTTTATTCATAAAAAATCTTCATAAAACGCATTCCAGATTATTCTATCGTTAAGCTGACTCTTTTTATTTTCTTAGCGAATTCAATTAGAAATAACGACGTAGACATTTTATTTGGGAAAAAGTCTCAATGTCATAAAAAACCCAATTTATTAGAAAAAATTGTGAGGACCTAAATTGTAGAAAATTTAATTCCAAACAACTTTGTGACTGATCATTTTTCGTGTCAAATGGAAAATAAACGATCTATTCAATAAGCAAAATACCACCCTCAAATTCAAGGTGGCGGATGACTCAACGGGGTGCGAATCCCGAAAACCAACCCCAAGGATTTCCGAAGTAAAATTGCTACTTATAATTTTTTCGATGTCAAATCCTAATTCGACTGGGCTTATAATAGGTACATAGATAGGTTAACAAAAGCAGTAGAAATATGTAATTGGGTCCTGAGCTAGTCTTAGATATAAAAACCTTTATTTGAACTGCAAGACAGTATATTAAAAATTAAAAAACAAAAACATTATTTATATATTATTTCAGAAGAAAGGTTAAGTAAGTGCTGTTAACTCAAGCAATTTTTAAGAATGTCACCTATCCGATAGCTATTGAATTAATTTCTGAGTCTACTTTCGAGCAGTTTGTTATCAAACTTTGCAATCAAAGTTTCTTTTGAAATAAAATGCAATACAATAAACCTTTGCATGTGTCACAATTAAATGTAAAATACGTTTGTCGGTTGCGTTTGAGCTTTAAGTGCACAATGACAATGATGGCGCAGCTCGACTTCAGAGAATAGCCATCACTCGGTAGGACAATATATTGGAAATGAATTGTTTTCCGCTCATACGGCGACCACAAACATTTATCGCTCAGTGTTTTAGAGCCCGTTTTTATAGTCAATGTCCTCGTCCCTTGTGTTTTATTTTTATTTTAACTCGCATGCGATCGATATTTTTACTTTATGAAATATTATTTTGGTGTCTGACTATGCTATATATGTATATATGCGTATAATCGTTGCCTCATCGAGAAAGTAAGAAAATAAATTAATCTGATATTTTAATCGCAGTAGTATCCCCTCTTTTAAATTTCTAATTGATCCACTTGTCTAACTTAGTCTAGCCTCAAAATTGTTCGTTATGTTTACAATATACACTCACAGGCACAATTAACCGCCCACCTTGTATTTCTTTCAATTTTCAGTAGTCGGAAAATTTTGACCACATTTGATGGAAGTTATGTTAAAAGCAGCCATTAAGGACAAATAAAATCACAAAAGTCTTTAAACAAAACCGTTTAATAAAAAAAAATATGCCAAAAATCGATTTTGCAAAAAATTTGCATGAAAATGTGATGACTTTAGTTTTGAAAAAAATCGTCCGCTTTCTTTTTATTTAAATTTTAATAATGAGTATTACTACCTCGGGCCCTGATGACTTCCTGTAGTCGGTTTGGCAATCCATCTACGAGGTCTTGAATATCCGACTGAGGGATATTATGCCACTCCTCTATCGCAGCTGTCTTGAGCTCTTGTAAGGTCGCAGGGGCTGATATTAGGTCTTCCCGTATTAGTATCTTTTTAGGTTGTCCCAAATGTGCTCAATTGGGTTAAGATCGGGACTGCGTGACGGCCATGGCAAAACTTGAATCCCGACCTCATCGAGGTATGAGTGACGGATCTTGCGGTATGGCATCGAGCATTGTCGTCCATTAATTTAAAGTTTTCACCAATAAATGGTGCAAAAGGTATGACGTGGTCTTGTAAGACTTCCTCCACGTATCTTTAAGCAGTCACACTGCCTCTATCAAACACCACTAGATCGGTACGAGCCTCGTAAGAGATGCCTCCCCAAACCATTATGGATCCTCCCTGATAACCCACGGTTTCGATTATTGCACATGGAGCAGCCTTCTCGTGTATGAACCAGTCTCCCGAAAGCGTCTGATGGCATCCCGCACTGTAGTTCGAGGTACACCAAGCGTACGAGCGATGCGACGTTGGCTATACCCAGCGTCAGCTAAAGTCACTGCCCTAGCAGCACCAGTTGCATCCAGTGGCATTTTTTTCAGTCACAAACAATAATCGTACACTAAAAACTCAAATTAAACAATGTTCGTACACGATAGCAGACAAGAACAAGAAATGTAATCAATGTAACGTTACTGCAACAATGTCAAACAGAGACTAAATTCTAAAAACGCTTCGGCGATACAAGTTTAAGGGTCGAAATAAGGGTTTTTAAGTGTTTAGTTTATTGCTAAAGTACCCACTTAACTAAAAACAAAACAGTAGATAAGCCACAGTTAACATAAACAAACAGGGTGACGAAAAATATAGGTGGGCGGTTAATTGTGCCTGTGAGTGTATATACTCATTTACATCCTATACAAGCGTAAAGTATTCGTAAAGTCCGTGTGAATTGATGGCGATACTATTGAAGAGGTCGTAAATACTCATTAACCTTTTGGACCTAAGTATTGTTCAGAAATAACGAGAATTTTATGCGACTCAATAATGACCTCACATTATTCTTAAGACGAATCGATACGTCGAATAATATTTACAAAGTCGGCCATTTGAATATAAATTCATTATTACTTCATACATATTGCGTAAAGGCTTATTTACGTATTTTGATGAGTTAATACCGTAATAATAAAAACCGAAGGATGTATATATATATATGTACTGGGCAATTGGGTAACTGAATTATCTATATTTAGTCGGGCATCTGACAGGTTATTTACATTTAGCTGTTATTGGCTTTTGTGAAAAGTAAGTAAACATGCACATATCTAGAGTCATCAGCCTTTTATTAAGCACTTATCATTTTAAATTTCGAAAAATAATATGAAAAAGAACATTACCTTATGGGCGTTGTGTACCAAATTATATTTTTACTTTTTTTAAATTTATCTCGTAGTTATCTTAATATATTACATAATATATAAATATATGACGTGTTAATGCTGTAGCTTGTTTAAGACTGAAAAGTTAATTATTTTTAAGACACTTTTACACAATTTAAAAATACTTAGACTTAGATACGTCTATACATTTTAATTACCATGTAAATTTGTCCCTATATTAAATATTTGTTCGAGTTTGTTCTAAGGAGTGTTTAAGCAAGTTGGTTACAAAACTGAAGTACGGCGTAAAAAGTGCATCTTGTTTTATTGTTTCCACGAAAAACGCTTTCTCTACTGTCGGCGGTGTTGCTCAAAGCGCTGGTTGACGTCATTACCTGCTCGGTATTGGTACATTAAGTTTTGTCACAGCTTCTTAATTTTCCTTTTTGCTGATGAAATGGTTTGTGTAAACATTGAACCTATCCACAGTATTATTTGGTAGGTCAATCAATGCAGTTAGGATTGTCACTTGTACGTGTTCGATATTTATATTGTTCTGAATTTTATATTTGTAAATCGTTTGTTATCGGTTAAATTATTGCTTCACTTACATGTTGTAATTACAATATTTTGAACAGATAAAACTGTTACAAACATTGAAATTGTATGTGCAAACCTACTAACAGTTTATAACAGAAAATGTCATATTCGCTTTTCGTTTGGTACCTACGTCCATTTGTCGGTAATGTTTTTTTTTGTTCTCACGGGACCTACTTCTGCTGACGTTTCTCGGAAGTCCAATGCTTAAAGACATTCTTTATTTCTAATACGCCGTCACTCCGTAATACCTGGGCCTGTGAACAAAGTAATCAGTCAATATTTTCTTACAGATAATATTTTATAGTTATGAACATACCCGAAGTTTGTGTTGTCTGTTTTGGATAAGTTGAATTAGCTGTATATCCTATTGTTATGAAATATGGACTATTACAAAACATTCGTTAATTATTCAATAACTAAATTCAAATTTTAAATACTATATGACGTCAATGTGTTATTAAATAATGGCACGTATAGAGGGGCAGAATACAAATCATGCTATTTTCTTGGAGTGTAATGGCAAGCGTGTGAGTTACTTTATGTGATAATAAATGTGGGTCACCACAGACAATAGACTTGTGTGTTTATAAATATCTAGTTCACATACTAGCTAATGTCTCAACAGAAACAGGAGTTTCTCGCTCTTCG
This sequence comes from Tyria jacobaeae, assembly GCA_947561695.1. Taxonomy (NCBI): domain Eukaryota; kingdom Metazoa; phylum Arthropoda; class Insecta; order Lepidoptera; family Erebidae; genus Tyria; species Tyria jacobaeae. The sequence goes on from OX387218.1 coordinate 16,034,362, forward strand.
CTGCTAAACATAACTCGACCTAATTTACTATTTCCGTTCAATTTGCAAACAGTATTTTACACCCACCTGATATTACATTTGTAACCTTTCATATGCGGTGTTCCTTCACAAGTGGGTTTATTGCAAGATTCACATTTTTTTGCTTCTGCTAGGACAACGGGCGGTTCCACCTGTTGCCCTCAGGGCAGTGCTCATGTAGGCCAGATATCGTTTCTCCTTGGCCTGGTGCGTCTTCTACGGGATGGGAGAGTACTTAAGTAGCACGACTACCTTGCAATATGTTATTAGCTGACTGACAATTGTCAACATTCACGCCATTCACGGTCAGTGACAGTAAACGGTCAATGACAGTTGCCTTTACTGTACACAAAGATTGAACGTAATTTTACATCAGACACAGTTAGCTATTTATAGATGCCGTACACAACATTTAATTCTACTATATAAAAAAATGTCGAGTATGTAGACTGCTTATCTAACAATCAAACATAAACATGAAATAATGCGTAATGTTTGTGAAACACCGTTCTTTAAAACCGTTACTTTGTCTTCCTCCATGCACGCGGTATCGTTTCTCTCTGCTGGTGTTTGCGATACTTACTCCTACTAACCTTCATCACTTATGATACTTAGCACTATCTACAGGTACTTGCATAACAATACAACGTTAATGCAATTTTATTGCATCGCTCTGACGCTTTCCTAAATATTAACAATTTTTTATAAATTTATAATATCCTGCCCCCACTTGAAAGCCCTTCCAACGACTAGAAAAAGGTTATTATTTTCAAAAGTGAGCAGATTTTCCTTAAATATTCAAGCAAAATAACCACATCAAAATACAATATATGTATATATACATATATAATGGCTGATAATGATAAATATAATAATACAATATATAATGGCTGATAATGATAGATATAATAATCGTTAAATACTTATGCATACACATCATCTTTAATTGCGGTTAAAAAAATACACTAACTGATTGTACTAGTGATTTCGCTTTTGATCGTAAGTACTCTGAGATATGAACATTTAACTACGTATTAGGTAATATTTAACAGGTTAACAACTATTCTGTAATTATGATAAAATACTGTTTCCATGCACCTCATTCGTTGGAATTAGTTGCGCATTTAAAATATGCAAACCTCCATAGTTGCCTCGAAATTGCAACATTTGATGCTATTCTTCTTGCAGCTTTGCACGAACGCTTAGGCAATTGACTGAGTTGACAAATTATATGTATATGTATAGTGTTCAAATTCATAATGTCATTAGGGGTGCTTACTTGATTAAGATTATAGGACTTCATACTTACGTTAAAACCTATCTGCTGAGCAGTGACATGACTTATAATGGTAATGAGTATATAAATGAAAATGTTATTATTTAATTACTAGCGGACCCGACAGACGTTGTCCTGCATGATATTTCAAGCGATTAGGATCAATATAGATAAATAACCTAGATACCGACTGCAGCGCCATCTGCCGGGCTGATTTGTGAATCTAAACCATTCCCAGATCCCCTTGAACACACACAAAAAATGTCATCAAAATCCGTCCAGTCGTTTGAGAGTAGTTCAGTGACATACACACTCACAGAAGAATTATATATATATAAAGATAACAAATTATATTCATATAGTTATTAATTATATTTTTGATGTAGTAATATTTTAAGTCTATCATATATCCAACAGTTACGTAATATGAAATTAGATGATGCTATTGTCTAGCTGTAAGATAATTCTAACAAAGCTTTATAATCTGCGTTACCGAACGGTACTATAGACACTTAGAGCTTCTTCAAAGATTTATTTCAACGAAGAGACATTAACGTGACAGCCTTACCGCGAGAATTACCGTATTCATTGTGTACTGTTAACGGTAGTGCAAGTAACATTCTTTGACATATTATTAGTTACTATTTCTAAGGAATGTGCAACATAACTATTGCGAAGTTAATCGTATTCACTTTCTTTTAAAGTTTTTTTTAGAGAGCCAGCAAGACGCGTTCAATCGTAGATACTTTGTTTGTATTTAGATATCTATCCATAAGCCTTGTGGTTCTCGGTAGAGTAGTGTAGTGCCATCTCATCTTATCGCTTAGGAGCCTAAGAGGCAACTAAAGGATCGGACTGTAATCTATCAGACAGTATGTATACACATACAGTGTCATGACGACAATAGACCTGCCCCCTTTTACGCAGAGACTAAATTATGTATTGGCGCTTGAGTGTAGTAGAGTGTGTATGTATGTGTGTCTCTATATCTATGATCCGATATTTCCCGATAAACCCGAAAAAGTTGTTCGTCCTTTTTGTGATTTCTTAATAAGTAAGGTCACAAGCTATTAGGAAGTATTTTAGATATTTTTAAAGTACATGCCCATACCTCGAAAGCTTGAAGCTAATATACAATGTAACTACTTATTTTTCTAAATGATTAACAATTTTAACCCCCGACACCGACATAATGACGGGTGTTATAAATTTGTAGTAATTTGTATATGTTGCTCCTAAACGGCAAAAAAATGATTAAGTTTCGTTCTTTGGAAATGTGTCTTAGTCAGGAGTTTTTCTAGCTATGTATGTTTCAAGAATCTGTTCATTCTTTCGAAGATCATGCGCTTCTTTCTAAGCTTTGTTTTATTTTTATTCTATTTGATTTGTAAGGTTCATACAACAGGTTCATAATTCCTTAAGGAGATAGTGGAAAAGGAGGAGTTGGGTCTCCGACACTCACTGGACAATATAATGCAAGTTTTATTTGTCTACCGATATTCTGTGAGCCCCCTCCGGCGGCCCGCTCCAATCAAGCCGACCCATTTGTGCCTAAACATTGTTCTCTAACGAAATAAAGGTAGCGCACTTACAATTCTTGTTGTCACTTGCCATCAGGTGGCCCGTCGGATCTTTTGCCCCCCATTCCATCAAAAAGTGAATAAATTTAAGTGTTTTAATAAAGCTTTAAAACTAGGTTTTTTTCATTAAAATATCAACTTTAGAGCATATACAGTTAGGATGGAGAGAGAGGATTTTCAAGTCGGTGTACTTTTTAAATTTATATTGTAAAACACAAAAACTTAAAAAATGAATTACTAAATTTCACACGTGTGCTGCCCAAATCGATTTATTCTTTTACATAATTCGAATTTAATTTGGCCGACATTAGTGACTAATGTTAATAATGACTGTGATTCAACGCTCAATATTTTTTTTCATTTTTTGTATACTGTCGTGTCAAATGTTACTTTTAGCTTAAAAAGGGTACCAAATAAAGTAATTTGCTTAAAATACTCATTACAATAAAGTTAAAGGAATTGGACTTCCCGGCACCAGCTAGTTATAGGTATGGGACCCTGACTTGCTCGATTGCTTATACTCCGCAATCCATACTCTTAATTTTCCCATCTAATTGTCATAAATGGTGAGACTAAATTATCTGCAAAATGTGGGCGTTTATTAGGCGTCTGCCTACCCTTCGGGGAAGGCGTGAGTGTATGTATGTACTTCTATGCTTTTACTTGCATGGTACCGATCAATCAATTACCCTACTACAGTCCTCGCTCGACATAGGCCTCCCCCAATGTGCGCCATAGCACCCGATCTTCCGCTTTATGCAACCAGCCTATCCCACCTACTATTTTTAGGTCGTCCGTCCATCAGGCTTAGGGATGGTTCGGCGTCTATGTTATCTGTAAAAATATACATATATCATGTTCAAAATTGATAATGGGTACTTTACGATATAAATTTTGAGTAATGGGCTAATTAAAGAAGAGAAAAGTAACTTAGAGTATCGATTTATTAGGATTGTACCAGAATATATAGCCAAATTTTATACGTCAAATAAGAAAGGTAGGACGCCCCCTGGACCTGAGGAGGTAGTATGGAGCACGTGAGGAGAGGCCTGTCTAGCAGTGGCCTCTGATTGGCTTGATGATGATGATGACATATCCAAAGAGGTACGGAAACTTTTTACCACCCATTCTTTGTGTGTGTCTGTGTTGTTGTTATATATGTTATTTTCATTAAAAAAAGCAAATAATAAATTATATTATTTACAAATGTACTTCTTTTGTTTACTGTTATTGACTTTATCGTAATATCTTAAGTAATTTCATAATACACATTTTGTGTAACCACACAGTACTAGAAGTTTTGGAATATGAAATAATAATAAAGAAAACATATTAATTGAAAGGATTGTGCTTCATATTTTGGTTGCCATCCTGCTTCAAAAAAAACCTCATTTCAATTTATAAGTTTTACGATTTGTTAATTAGTGTTATTACTACACAGTACATGAAAATTATCGCCGTGATAATTACGTTAACTTTTTTATAAGATTGATGATTAATGGATATCAGAAACGCCTTAATCATAACATGGATATGAAGTGTACTTTTTATTTACAAAACAATCGTTCTAAATAACGTATGAGGCACAAGCTACTAGCTGTAATGCCAAATATTTCCGGATGACGAACGCAAATGTCAGACGTTCGAAAAACATCGGCTCGACATATCGACACGATTTAAAAATTTGCTTTAAAAATAAACGAAATGTTGATTTTACTTTGCAAAGGAAGTTGTCACGGTCATTCAAGTTACTTTATATCAAATTAAATTGTGTATTATTTTCACTTATACTTTTTTTATTTTTTTTATTTGTAAGCCTACCATAATGACTCCACTTTGCCTGATGGTAAGCAATAAATGGAGTCCAAGAGTGGTGGCCACCATCCTCATTGCATGTCTAGTCAATGCAGCATGGTGACCCACACTATGGCGGCCTGGTGAGATGCTTTTTCACGCCCCGCTTAAAAGACCCGGGATCAAATTGGGAAGGAAACACGTGCGCTGGTAGGGAATTCCAGGCTTTCACTGATCGGCACAGGAAAGAAGAGCCAAACCGTTTCGTTCGGGATCGCATATCTTCGACTCGCAAACTGTGACTCCTCAGGCCAGCACGTGTAGTCCTGTAGAGGAAGGGAGAAGGTGGGACCAATTGGAAGAGCTCGTCAGAACACTCCCCGTGATGTAGGCGATAGAGAACTGCCATAGAGGCGACATCTCTTCGCAACTGCAGGGGCTCAAGAGACTGGGTGACCTCAGGACAGTCTATAATACGGACTGCGCGTCGCTGCAACCGATCGAGAGCGTCAAGCAGATACTGCGCATAGCCATCCCAAAGATGAGAGCAGTACTCCACGCAGGAGCGAACCTGGGCCTTGTTCAATACACCGAGCTTCCACGAGGCCGCCTTAGTGACGCTCTCGATGTAATCACGCGGATTGAGATCCCGACAGATGTCCATACCCAGTATCCTAAGCCTATCCTGTAGTGGCAGTTGAGTGTTCTGAAGAGTAGGAAGGGGAAGGAATGGAGATTTTTTGTTTGAAAACGCGCACGCCTGTGTTTTCTTGGCGCTGAACTCGACCAGATTCTCACAACCCCATTGAGAGATGCGGCTCAAGACCCGGTCGAGCTCAGCAACAAGCTCCTGTCGTTTTCCCTCAACGTCTGCTAGCTTGGCAGCAGGATGTCCAAAGTATCGCCCGTGTACTGTGCTGTCGCATAACATAACAATGTAAGTTGCCAAGAGCCAACATATCATTGATATGCAGAAGGAACAGCGTGGGCGATAGGACGGAGCCCTGAGGTACACCAGCGCTAACCTCCTGGAAGTCAGAGGCCGCGCCGTCACATAGAACCCTAATGCGGCGCTTGTGGAGGAAGGCAGCAACCCAGTTGCATAGCTTAGATGGCAGACCAAATGCAGGAAGTTTGAAGAGAAGCGAGCGATGCCAGACCGTATCGAAGGCCTTGGCAATGTCGAGGCTGATGGCCAAGGACTCCCCATGCCTATCCATAGCCTCACCCCAAAGGTGTGTGACGTACGCTAGAAGATCACCCGTAGATCGGTTCGGCCTAAAACCATATTGCCGATCATTTAACAAGGAGTGATCCTCTAGGTGGCGGATTACAGTGGTAGAGCCATGCTTAGGCACGAATGGGCCGGCTCGACCGGTGCGATACCACGGCCTCACAGAAAACCGGTTGTGAAGTAACGCTTGCGTTGCATTTCCCCGAAATGAGTGAGGTCTCCGGAGGCCCAATTCCCCCTCCCCCCTTTTTCTCTCCCCTCGTCTCCTTTCTTCTTTTTTCCATCTCCTCATCCCTCCTCTCTTCTTTCCTCTCCCTGCATCCCCCATCCCTCATCACCCTCAAAGGCGGGCAGCGCAATTGCGACTCTTGAGTTGCAAGTGTCCATGGACGACGGTGTCACTTACCATCAGGTGACCCGTCTGTTCGTCTGTCCCCCTATAGTATAAAAAAAAAAAAAAAAAAAAAAATTAATTGGGTGTTGATTATCCGCTCGAGCACCTTACAGAGTATGGAGGTGACGGCTATGGGACGGTAATTAGCTGGATCGGAGCGGTCGCCCTTTTTGGGAATGGGTTGGACGTTCGCCTCTCTCCAGGCCTCCGGAACAATTCCCGAGGAATAGGACAGGCGATACAAGCGCGTCAGTACAGGAGACAACTCTGGTGCACAGTTTTTAAGAACCACCGCCGGAGTACCGTCGGGTCCACTGGCTTTCCGAACATCGAGTGACCGAAGCTCCGCACGGACATCCCTCTGCCGGATGCGAATATCCCGCATTACGGAGTCGCAAGATGCAATGGTGGGCGGGTGAGCGCCACGGTCGTCGATTCGGGAGTTAGCCGCAAAGAGGTCAGCAAGTAGTTTCGCTTTCTCTTGCGGCTCGTGGGCCAGTGATCCGTCAGGGTACTTCAGGGGTGGCAGCGAAGGCTGGCAGTAGTTGGACTGCACGGCTTTGGCCAATCGCCAAAACTTACGGCTACCCGTAGGGTATGCGACGAGTTCTTGACCAAACCGTGCAATGCGCTGGGCATCAGCTCTGATGTAAGCCCTCTTGCATTCCTTAGTGGCTTTGTTAAACGCTGCTTTTAGGCGATCAACGTCTGGGTCACAATGAGCGCGGGCCCTGATCCATGCGCAGTAGGCTGACTGCTTTTGAGCGACAGCACGGGTGCACTCGTGATTGAACCAGGGACGGGTCTTTGTGCTGGCGACTTCACTGTAGGGGATATAGTACTCCATACCGACAGTGATTTCGTCAGCCACGGCAGACGCACTTTGCGACAGATCCCTGTCTTTAAAACAGCGTTGAGCCCACGGGATGGATGCAAAATAATCCCGCATTCCATCCCAGTCTTCTGACGAGTAGTGCCATAACCGTCGCCTTGTTACCACAGGCCGTGGTGGGGCAACAAGAGGCACCGAGGTGGACACCAGGCAGTGGTCGGAGGATCCCAGAGGGGCGTGAACCGTTACACTGTACTGCGCTGGGTGACTCGTCAGCAGAAGGTCTAGCAAAGAGGGCGCTTGACCCGATGTGTCTGGTATCCTGGTGGGCTGGAGTACCAGTTGGGTAAGGTCATGCGTGAGAGCGAATGCGTGGGCAGTTCGACCAGCGTGGTCCGTTTTGGAAGATCCCAGCCAGAAGTCATGGTGGGCATTAAAGTCTCCCAAAAACACCAGTTCGGCGGTTGGGAACTGCTCCTGCGCTTTGTCCGTTGCGTGACTCATGTAGTCAAAGAGTCGAGTTGTCTCGGAGTCTCCGGAATGGGAGCGATAAAGGCAAACGTAGATCCGGCTCGTAGAGCCAAAATCCACGTGAAGCCAAAGGATGGAGAAGGATGCGTCTTCTAGGCAGTGCAGACGGCGACAACAAACATCCGCCCTGACGAAAAGACATACCCCAGCCCTCGCGAGGAAGCATACTTAATCTCATCTCGTCATTTATTGTACAATTAGGAGGTCTTTGCATTAATTTAGCTTTTAAATCTTTGACTTTACACTACGTAACCAAATCTAAGATAAATGTTGTACATGATAAAACCTAAAGAAAAATAATAAGAACTAAAATAAGCTGCTATCATTTTAACATCTCTGGAGGAAACTGTCCACTGTTGGTCATAGGCCTCTCCCAACGTACGCCTTACCACCAGCAATCCAGTCTATCCCAGCTATCCCGGCGTGTGTGTGGAAAAGCTGTCTAAAGGGGGCAAATCATGAATACAAACTGATTGCATAAAACGTGGTAACATTATACTAAACTATCCCCAATGGTACACCTACTTATGTAAGAAAAAATAACTGATATATGTACTTAACATAGGTAGCTAACGATGTTTATAAAATATGTTACAAAAATAAGCGGAAACGTTTAAAGTATAAATACAATTTAGCTTAGTTTTTATGGTAGTCAGGATTTGTTTTTAAATATTTGTGTTCAATTATAAGTTTATTTACTTGTACACATACCTAATTGATTTTTTCTTCTTCCTTCACGACTTGTTATATAATGTCAAGCAGGTAAGTAAAAAAGTTGTATTTTTTTTTATTATAGTTGCGTCACTAAATGTTATAAGTATATTGTGCAAAATATAGTGAGTTAGATATTAACCTTTTAAAGGTAGTAGAGCCACGCTGATTTATTCAGCAGGAATGGGCCGGCTCGACCGGGGCAGTACTACCCTCTCACAGAAAACCAGCCTAAAGTGACAACATTCGTGGTGTCGCCTTTCGCTGGTGAGTGAGAGACCGGAGGCCCATCGATGCAGGGGTGACAGTTATCGTGGTATGTGTGTGAGCAGTGGAGTGCTGTAGAGTCATTGTGAGGGTGGCGTGGATCGAACCGTCGGCCAGGGAGACCCGTAGAAACGGTGGTGCCGCTGGCCGCCCGCGGCATAGAGAGGGGCCCAACCACGGCTAACCACCCTGGGAGGCTGCCCCGTCAGGTGGCGCATAATCCACGGAGTGGCTCGTCGTGCCGGTTGGTGACCGGATGGTTAGACCCGGCGACCACTTCCGGGAGGGTACGGGGGCCCTTCCGTCCGGCGGTTCGGTCACCGTCATGCTTCACCGATACATGATGACACAGCATTTTTAGTCTCAGTTTACATTGCCACGATGACTGTCATTTTACGCCCCCTTCCTCTTCTATCATGGCAGCACAAAAAAAGAAAAGTGGTCTTACAGCGGCATCCTCCTCTCCCACCAACCCGCTTTTTGAGGTGGAGTTCACTAACATACGTGGACTCCATGCAAACCTCAGCGCCGTACACCAACACCTCGAGACGGCTCGGCCGGCCATGCTCTTTCTTACGGAGACACAAATACGCCGCCCTGCCGACACGGCATATCTCCACTATCCTGGCTATGTGCTCGAGGAGTGCTTCCTCGCAAGGGCTGGAGTGTGCCTTTTCATCAGGGCGGATGTTTGTTGTCGCCGTCTGCACTGCCTAGAAGACACATCCTTCTCCATCCTTTGGCTCCACGTGGATTTTGGCTCTACTAGCCGGATTTACGTGTGCCTCTATCGCTCCCATTCCAGAGACTCCGAGACAACTCGACTCTTTGACCACTTGAGTCAAGCAGCGGATAAAGCGCAGGAGCAGTTTCCGACCGCCGAACTGGTGTTTTTGGGAGATTTTAACGCCCACCATGAGTCCTGGCTGGGATCTTCCAAAACTGACCACGCTGGCCGAACTGCCCACGCATTTGCTCTCACGCATGACCTTACCCAACTGGTACTCCAGCCCACCAGGATACCAGACATAACGGGTCTAGCGCCCTCTTTGCTGGACCTACTGCTGACGAATCACCCAGCGCAGTACAGCGTATCGGTTCTCGCCCCTCTGGGATCCTCCGATCACTGCCTGGTATCGACCTCAGTGCCTCTTTTTACGCCTCCACGACCTGTGGTAACAAGGCGGCGGTTATGGCACTACTCGTCAGCAGACTGGGATGGAATGCGGGAATATTTTGCATCCATCCCGTGGGCTCAACGCTGCTTTAAAGATAGGGATCTGTCGCAAAGTGTGTCTGCCGTGACTGACGAAATCACTGTCGGTATGGAGTATTATATCCCCTACAGTGAAGTCGCCATCACGAAGACCCGTCCCTGGTTCAATCGCGAGTGCATCCGGGCCGTTGCTCAAAAGCAGTCGGCCTACCGCGCATGGATCAGGGCCCGCGCACATTGTGACCCAGACATTGATCGCCTAAAAGCAGCACTAAACAGAGCCACTAGGGAATGCAAGAGGGCTTACATCAGAGCAGATGCCCAGCGCATTGCACGGTTTGGTCAAGAACTCGTCGCGTACCCTAAGGGTAGCCGTAAGTTTTGGCGATTGGCCAAAGCCGTGCAGTCCAACTATTGCCAACCTTCGCTGCCGCCGTTGAACTACCCTGACGGATCACTGGCCCACGAGCCGCAAGAGAAAGCGAATCTACTAGCTGACCTCTTTGCGGCTAACTCCCGAATCGATGACCGTTGCGCGCACACGCCCACCATTGCGTCCTGTGACTCCGCAATGCGGGATATTCGCATCCGGCAGAGGGATGTCCGTGCGGAGCTTCGGTCACTCGATGTCCGGAAAGCCAGTGGACCCGATGGTATTCCGGCGGTGGTTCTTAAGAACTGTGCACCTGAGTTGTCTCCCGTACTAACGCGCTTGTATCGCCTGTCCTATTCCTCAGGAATTGTTCCGGAGGCCTGGAGAGAAGCGAATGTTCAACCCATTCCCAAAAAAGGCGACCGCTCCGATCCAGCCAATTACCGACCTATAGCCGTCACTTCCATACTCTGTAAGGTGTTCGAGCGGATCATCAACACCCAACTAATCCGCCACCTAGAGGATCACTCCTTGTTAAATGATCGGCAATATGGTTTTCGGCCGAACCGATCCACGGGTGATCTTCTAGCGTACGTCACACACCTTTGGGGTGAGGCTATGGATAGGCATGGGGAGTCCTTGGCCATCAGCCTCGACATTGCCAAGGCCTTCGATAGGGTGTGGCACCGCTCGCTTCTCTCCAAACTTCCTGCATTCGGTCTGCCACCTAAACTCTGCAACTGGGTTGCTGCCTTCCTCGAAAAGCGCCGCATTAGGGTTCTCTGCGACGGCGCGGCCTCAGACTTCCACGAGGTAAGCGCTGGTGTACCTCAGGGCTCCGTCCTATCGCCTACGCTGTTTCTTCTGCATATCAATGACATGTTAACCCTTGGCAATATACATTGTTATGCAGACGACAGTACAGTGCACGGGCGATATTTCGGGCATCCTACTGCCAAGCTGGCAGACGTTGAGGAAAAACGACAGGAGCTTGTCGCTGAGCTCGACCGGGTCTTGAGCCGCATTTCCCAATGGGGCTGTGAGAATCTGGTCGAGTTCAGCGCCAAGAAAACACAAGCGTGTGTGTTCTCTAACAAAAAGTCTCCATTCCTTCCCCTTCCTACTCTTCAGAGCACTCAACTGCCACTGCGGGATAGGCTTAGTATTCTGGGTATGGATATTTGCCGGGATCTCAATCCGCGCGATTACATCGAGAGTGTCACTAAGGCGGCCTCGCGTAAGCTCGGCGTTTTGAACAAGGTGAGACGGTTCTTCTCGCCCGAGCAACTGTGTCTTTTGTACAAGACCCAGGTTCGCTCCTGCGTGGAGTACTGCTCTCATCTCTGGGACGGCTATGCGCAGTATCTGCTTGACGCTCTCGATCGGTTGCAGCGGCGCGCAGTCCGCATTATCGACTGTCCTGAGATCACTCAGTCTCTTGAGCCTCTGCAGTTGCGAAGAGATGTCGCCTCTATGGCAGTCCTCTATCGCCTACATCACGGGGAGTGTTCTGATGAGCTCTTCCAATTGGTCCCACCTTCTCCCTTCCTCTACAGGACTACACGTGCTGGCCTGAGGAGTCACCGTTTGTGCGTCGAAAATATACGTACCCGAACTAAACGGTTTGGCTCTTCTTTCTTGTGCCGATCGGTAAAAGCCTGGAATTCTCTACCAGCGCACGTGTTTCCTTCCCACTATGATCCCGGGTCTTTTAAGCGGGGCGTGAAAAAGCATCTCACCAGGCCGCCATAGTGTGGGTCACCATGCTGCATTGACTAGACATGCAATGAGGATGGTGACCACCACTCTTTGACTCCACCTATTGCTTTCCATCAGGCAAAGTGGAGTCACTATGGTAGGCTAATATAAAAAAAAAAAAAAAAATTAACCTACTTGTATCGGAAGAATGCAAAAGCGATTCTCGGTCCCCCGACCCGAAGCCAAGTAGAAGAGCACCGTGGGCGAAGGATATTCATAAGGATCTTCCATCTCGTTACTAAAAAATAGCTAACAACCTATTTGCATTAGTGTGGATCAATTTTAGGATCGTTCTTCCTACTTTATAATAAAGCGTTAAGCATCACCCATTCTATGTAATACACTTTCATTTGTTGAGGTATATGTTATATTGTATGTATGACTTTTACTAGCACTTTTTCGGCTAACACTTTTTTATTGATTCCATATAGGCATTGTAAACCTACTATATGCAGCAAGAATGCGTATGTGGTATGAATTCGGAATGTATATTTAACGTGATCGTTATTTCGCTATAAACCTTGCAGATATTGACTGATTTAAAAACTTTTTATTTTTATTATTTTTTGTTCAGTTGTTACAACATATGTATGCAAGATACTGCAGAATATTACAAATAGATACTGCAGAGGGGTATTTCAATACGAGTATATTTGTCTAGATTCTACAATCTATGTACTGTCTCCTAGCAAATTTCTGCTATGCAGAATCCACTGATTATGTATATAAATAATTTGTGGGATTTATACATTGGTTTAAATGTCAGTGTTTTTTTAGTTTTTTATGTTTAGTAACTTCATTGTCCTTTAGGCACTGATATGTAAATGTTTGGTCATGAAACTTAAAAACTGTAGTTTATAAAACGAACCCGTTTAACAAAGAACTAGTTTTTAAATAAAAAGACCATTAAACCAGCATGTTATACATTTCTATGTAAACAATACGATCATGTAATAAATCTTTCTGAAGAGTCATTGCATTATCATGAAATCATAATGCATAATTCATTATCATACATTAATTAATAATTATTACATGAAATCACAGCTGTAGAAAGAACTTTTACTAAGAAGAAGAAGAAGACTATGGTTGCCTGATTCCCTGGCCTGTTAGACCGTGCATCTAACAGGCCAGGGAATCAGGCAGCGTCATCACCTTAATATTACAGCGCAGAGTATGCAGGCGAGTAAAGTCGTGAGAAAAAAATCATACTGCAATGCTACTTAGATAAATGACATAGATAGTTAATATAGTACAGTGTTACTACCGTCTCATGTGATTCATGTCAACATTAATACTTAACAACGTAAAGGCGAACTACACTTCTCGATGATTTCACACGGAAATTGATATTGAGTGTTGTCAAAAAGTTTTATTTGATAGTTTAGTAAATAATTATATTTACTTAATAACAAACAATTGGAATAACAGAATGAAAACATACATTAGTATTTAAAAGAAATTACCACTTTTAAAAATGTTTATACATATCATTCACAACAATGGCTGATAATGATAGATATAATTATGCCTTTTTATGATATTGAACAATAATTTTAAACGGTTGTTCGGTTATTTGAAATTCAGGTGAACAAATTCATTTGACAGGGACTTGGATAAAATACATCTCTGACTAAACACCGAGGCCTTAGCGTTAGGCGATGAGCGAATGAATAAATCTATGTGAAGCCGCGTGATTTGTTCGTCCTACACTGGCGCACACGCCAGTGAGTGACGCCTACTACCTCTATAATTTATTATTCAAACGCATCTGTTTACATTTGCGATTTATGGCATAAAAGCCCTCACTTGTGTTTCAATTTTCCTCAACCATTCAAACACGTGATACGGTTTGTTGTTTTGTTTTATTTTTACATTTTTACACATCTTTTTACGATGACAAGCAGAATGCCCCGGGCTCTTGAAATGTAATACCTATATTTTAAATGAAATTTAATTTGATTTGTTTTTTTTTTTGTGTATTAAACTGTGCCGTTTCGAAACAATAAACTAGTTTGTCGTATCTCAGTGACTTCTACCAGAGAAAAAAATGATCTTTCAACGGCTTCATGTCAGTTTCATCAGGTCGTTGGTTAATCTAGTGCATGGACACACAACATTTCGCTTCGAAGTCTTTAGCACCACTAGAAAACCCCTCTATTCATTGCCATTTACCACTTGCTTATGTCATGAGCACCTTCATCATGTCTAGTGAAGAAAATGCCAGGTATATGAAAGAGAGTCCTAATTATAGTAGGATAGCAACTCCATTAGTATTCACTAGATATCCATATTCTTATAAATGGAGATACTACCTTAGTTGGTGTAATGTAGTGTACAGTACAGTCCCGCTATCAGCAAGCAAAGGTAATGGTAGTGTAGCGTAGCGAAAGGGGCATATAATTATTTGTACAAATACCTAATGTTGATAATTTGCGATAGCAGATTCTTCAAACATGTTATTAATACATGTGAAACCGCAGCAATTTATAAGAACGAAAGAACACTTCTTATTCCAAAACTGCTTCATTTTCTGAAAACTAATGGACTGTCGAGTAATTTTACTACGGACCGGCTAACTTTGGCACCTCTTAAAGACATCTAGACTAACTGGTTTATCAAACTTGACTTAAACACACAGTACGTACAGTTTTGAGTACTTCCGGATTCGTGTTGACTTTGCACATAAGTTATATCTACAAATGTCCTTTAATTCATTCTGATCTTATAAAAAGTTTAATGCAATTAGTGAAAGTTGATTTTAATACTGAAACTACTTCTTTCTTCTCTTCTTATGTTTATGTATATTATTAATTTACTTAAGCCTTTTCGCATGTCACATCTTTACGTAGTACAAGTTTTCTTGCACAAAAATGTACCAGTGCGTATACAAATAATGTACATATTTTTAATATTACATGTTTGTTCGTAGCAACCTATTCTTATGTATATATCTTCGGTTTTATGTTGTCAGTTAGTACTTTCATGACGACAGGTTCAATTCGAACAGGAACTGGTTTTAGGGACCGTTTACCATCAGGCTGTATGTACACATATGTCCGTTGCCACCAGAGTTGCATAAGTAAATAAATTTGTATCTTTCTTTTCTTTACAGCTCTCAGAAGAAGTGCAGAGAAAACAAAGCGAGTACCAGAAGTGCCTCGAGTCTTACAAACAAATGAGAACCAAGTTTGAAGAGAACTACCTCAAATGTAAGTGTGAGTTAAATTTTTGTTTTTAAGTAATTGCTTGCTTTGCAACTCTTAAACTGGATATGACAACTAGATGTTAATAATAAATTAATATTTAAATACTCTTCAGGAAGACCCTAATGATATGAAACTTTTTTGAAAATAACTAATTTGGCGAGGAAGTAGCCAACATTCGGATTGTAAACATCATTGATGCCTACTGCATATAAATTATATTTCGCAACATCAGCGTCTTGCCGAGTCCCTGAAACTTTGTAATAAAATATTGTATATGTATAATGCTTGTATTTTTCTACCTTGAATGTGAAAAGGACTCAATGCATTTTAACTAATTAATATTTAGTTGAGGGAGTTCAGCTAAAGAGTTAAAATATAACACAAAATTTTCGTTTTGGAGCTAGTGTGGTGTATGTCGCTCGGTTTCTTAAGAAAATATGACCGTATATTTCAGCATTCAGTTATTTATACTACTATAGCTTCATTAGTCAAACGCTGTTTTCTCTGTAATGTTAAAAGAATCAAGGTACTAACACGTTGGTTCTGCAGTCAAGTCTGTGTATTTGTCATTGTATATACCTACTTACATACATTTTTAGAATAATTGTTACATTAACCTCATATTCTTTGCCCTTACAAACAATTTAAACAGAAACAAAACATGTTACTAAAGAGTGTCAATGGAGTTTCTTGTTGTTCTTTTCCATAGAATATACGTATTGGAACAGACAGCTATCTTCATGACTAACTTAATGTGACTGACTTCTGCTCGTAACTATCCTAAAATACCTATCTGCCTACCTATAGTTGGTTTCTCTAATGCAAAACGTGCTGGCTCAGTTTATACAGAATATAAGAAACCGGGGAATTGCGAGTCGGACACGTACTTAGGGTTCTTATTTCCCAAAAAATCTTCAACTGTTTAATTTTCTATTTCCAGGCCCGACAAGCCGAGGAGGTCGCAAGCTCGATGAGACTCGGGACAAGTATGGCAAAGCCTGTCGTCGCCTTCACCGAGCTCATAACGAGTATGTGTTACTATTAGCCGAAGCGACAGAGTGCGAGCGCGCGCTACGTACTGCTGCGCTGCCGACTATTCTGGAGCAGCAGCGCCGGCAGGGAGAGGCAGCTGCTACGTCATGGTATGTACCTCTCTTTCGAATTATAGGTATAAATTTGTCCAAAAACTACTCTTTTATACTTTTAATTGAAGATATAAAATCATAAACTGTTGCTGAAGACAGTGGAAAGGGGTGCCATTTTTTGTTATAAAAACAAACAAAAGACGAATAGTATTGATTATACTAATCAAAGTGCGAGTCGGCCACCGAGAGTTCCGTAGCAAACCAATTTCTATCTATCTAAATTATATATTGGAAACTATAAGGTTGTACTCACAATTTTTGTTTATAAAATAACAACTAAATAACGGGCTCCGGATTTCTTCCTTTACTTGTATTGTAATTTCTTGTTTCTTGCTAAATCTCATGATTCTATATATACATACACATCTATACGTCGAACAACAGTACGTCGCGATAAGCTCACCTTCTCAAACTCTTTGTTCTTTTCTGGCCACAAATGTTCTGCAACATCTACAAGGCACTCTTTAACAGTGGTTTCGCTATTTCGTACATGCAGTGTGTCTTTAATAAAATGTGTTTTTTGCCACAGGAAAGGCGTGCTACTGGAAGTGGTGCAGAGGTCTGATTACAGTACGGACAAGTTCCGTGAGATTCAAACCAAAATTGAGACCACGATACAGAATTTAAGGCCGCAGGATGAATACAAGGAATTCCTCGAAAAATACAAGTCAGTATTGAATTAGTTACGTCATCATACTTTTGAAAATTTGAACGAAATTATATTATATGAGTTACTGAATATGTCATACAATTTTATTAATAGTATTAGATTTTTCAACGAATAAATGGGATAAGTAGATTATTAAATATGAATTAATTAAATTGATTAATAGAATTAATT
The DNA here is from genome assembly GCA_947561695.1 of Tyria jacobaeae. Lineage (NCBI taxonomy): Eukaryota > Metazoa > Arthropoda > Insecta > Lepidoptera > Erebidae > Tyria > Tyria jacobaeae. The sequence goes on from OX387218.1 coordinate 16,051,541, forward strand.
GGACGACTTGCGGTTCTAATGGCAAAGAAACTTGTTATTTGGGTTAGAAACCTGCTTACGGCTGAAAATATTAGACAGTCTATTGTGAATTGGTACATTTTTGTGAAACTGAACTCAAAATTGAGGATGTTCTATGTTAGACTGTATGTATCTTTTTTAATTATCCATGTTAATCGATTTCTACGAAAATTGTCTATCGACTTTTAAAATTCTTTTTTTATTTGAATTATGAAATTTATCATAAACCCTCCAATTTTATAGGTACGAACTAAGTTTTAAAAAATCCCGTTTTTACGATCTAAAGGAGTTGGAGGGGATATTTTTTAAGCCTATTATACAAAGGTTGGCATAAAAATTAGATATTTTATCTAGGGAAATAAATATAGTACCTAGAACCATGTCGCGTATTTTAAAAGATGACTTAGGACTTGCATTCTATAAGAAACGCACTGGTCATTATTTAACTGATACTTTAAAAATAAATAGAGAGTGGTAAAATCAAAACCACGTTTTAAGCGGCAGGCGACGGTCACAGAAAAAAAAATACTGATGAGAGAACTTACTATTGAGCAATATTTTAACACGCAGAATGACCGAGTTAATGCCCAAAGTTATAAAGCTATAGAATCTTCCCAATTAGTCAGCAGAGTACAACGTTGACATTTTCCCAATGGTTTGATGGTGTGTTAGACAGGAATGACTGAGCCATATTTTGAGAAAAAGGTGTATATAAGCCATATTTATTGACTCAGCACCTGGTCATAAAGCTCGATTCACAAAAGCTTGGTTGGGAACGAATGTTCCAACTTGCTATTCACCAGAGTTCTAAACGGGCCGTCATTGTTCCCGATATTAATCCGCTGGATTATGATTTAATGTTAGTTTTAGAGAGTATGACATGTTCTAAACGCCGTGGTAGTTTGGAATCTCTAAAACAATCCATAAGATTGGGCAGTGCAGAATTTTCTCATGGAGAGAGCGCGTGTTTCTATTATAATATAAGTAGCCTCAATGTTTAACAGACTGTATTAAATCCAATGGAGATAATTTTGAATGAGTTTCATGTATGTTTAATGCTTTTATATTAATATATAAACTAAGACCAATTACAGTAATAAATATTGTAAGTAATAGGAAAAAAAAAGATTTTTCCTTGTACAACAACCTTTATGGCAAGACTAGGTAGATGATTGAGATTATTTCTAATTAATAAAAATATCAACATCTATCTACATTATATTAAACCAATTTTACACTTAGTACGTCGCTCTTGTAGTGCGTACGAGATCTAGAGCATTAAATGCGCCCTTAACTTGTCAAAATATGGCCTCATATTTAGGGTTCCGTACCCAAAATGTGAAACGGGACCCTATTACTAAGACTCCGCTGTTCGTCTGTCTGTCTGTATGTCCGTCGGTCCGTCTGTCACCAGGCTGGCAAATTTTAACAGATGATATACATATATCTGTTTGCCGCTATAACAACAAATACTAAAAAACAAAATAAAATTAATACTTAAGAGGGCCATTACAACAAACGTGATTTTTTGCTCGATACTGATAACGGCAACAGGTAGACCTTTCAATATACGCAGATTATTTAGTTATACATATATTCACTTTAAAAATAAATAATTAAATTAAAATAAAACAAATATTTACGGACGGCTCCCATACAACAAACGTGATTTTTGGTGATGGGGGAATGGTACGAAACAATTCGTGCGCGAGTCCGACTCGCACTTGACCAGCTTTTATAAAATGTACTTACACGTATCAAGTGACAACCACCTTTCTTTAAGACCATTTTCCGTATTACCATGATGCTATTTTTAGGACTGTTTGTGGTCGACTTTGCGTAAGTAAGTGGGATATCATTTTCAACGTAAAAGGACAGAAACTCTGTTGCAAAAGTTATGATCTCGTCTGCGTTTCTTTTTAAAGTGGATTGTATAAAATAATAAAACAGAGTTTACATCAGACACTTAATACTTTGTTTTCTTTTATACTAGAGTTAAAGAACTGACGTGATATGTTTCTGGTTGAGGAGAGAAATAAATAAGTATGTTGTAAGAAAATACACAAACTGTACTAAAAATGTAAATAAAATAGAAAATAAATTCGTGTGTGTCTGTTTAAATGAAAATACATATACAAACTTGTTTAACAATGAACTTCTTTATTGAAAGATAACTATTATTAGATTAATAAAAATAATTCCTGAATAAAGTAAATAGATCTGTAAATTATAGTTTTTTGCCATAAGATGCAAATGTGTTTATCGCTAAATAACCATTTCTGCCAAGCAACCGTAGGATGAACAAAATATACAAGATATAAAGAAATTAATAGGTTGTTTTTGTTAGTGTAGTAATAAAGAGAAATAGCATTTCAATTCAGGGAATCCAAATATAAAGCTTTAACTAGCTACATCCATACCTATAAACATATGTATACAAATAAATATATTTTTGATAAATACACATACATATACAGTACACGTCAATATACATATGTGACCTTATACATACAATGCATGTATAAAACTGTAAACGTAAGTGAAAGAAACGAAAAGATTACCTAAGAAGCCAATCAACATTTTTTGACTATTGATAGGTCTTCAAATAAACTCATAATTGTGTTTATAACATTGTTACTTATAATAGTGGTTTCCTAATAGCATTGAGATAGTGATCAAATTTGTCACAAAGCATTAAAAGTTTGACATTTAAATAACCGTTGAGTAATGTTTTCTGCAACATTATTTTTATGATTGACTTAGCTTTTAGGTATGCAGTAGTAAGCAGACAGCGGAAACATTTAATTTGTTGGATTCAAACCTGTTGGGAAAAACAAAGTAACTCCGATTTTCGAGATGATGATTTCTGAAGCGGGCTTGCAACATTTTTATGCAGACTCTAGTTACACGAACATATCTATGATAACCGGTTAGAGGTTTGATTTCTCTAAAACCCTCACCAAAACCAGTCATATCACTTATACGTTGACAACCCTAATCGAACTCCTCAAGCAGAGATCTGGTCAAACAATGTCATTACTAATATTGCTTTGTAGCCGAACTTAGGAAACAGCGTAGCTGGTTTTCTGTGGGATGTAGAAACCAAAGCAGCTTGACGGCCTCAACAAGTGTTTCTATGAAGTATTGATTTAAGTGCTTATCATGCACAATGCATGGTTTTATTTCGTTATTTTTTTGGGTGACTGAGGCGGTTAATTAAAATAAGTCCTGCTTGATAGATTTTTGTACAGGTGAACTCGTTTCTATATCTTCTGCTACTGGAATATAACAACAAGAAAAGAAACTTTTTTTTTCTATTGCATACAACATTTATTACTGTAATAAATGTTAGTTTATACATTCATATAATAGAATTAAAAATACATGCAACTCATTCAAAAGGATTTCTATTGGCATTACTACAGTCCTTTAAGCGTCGAGACCTGTTATCAATAAAAACACGTACTCTATCCAACGGAAAATACTTTACTGTATATCTTATGGATTGTTGTAGTTGTACAAGTTATCATGTTTCATGTCCTACTATCTAAAACTGACCATATATCATAATCCAGCGGATTAAGATCGGGACTAGAAGACGTTTAGTCTTCAGCTCTGATAAAGTCAGAAACCTTCGTCTCAACCATCAAGTTCATTACAGCAATTCGGTTCCCTTTATCACCCCACTCCATTTTAATATCTCAAAAATATTTAACACCGAAATATTGGCGGGAAAATGAGAAAACACAATGAATTTTCATTTAAAATTGACATATTTTAAATTGAAATGCTTTTATTATTGTAATAGTGTTTATGGTCAGACTAAGTGGATTAATTAATATAGCGGAAGAGATTTTGTTTGCTTAAACGTGCGTATGTCTGAATCTATCAGTTATATTTAAATGTTTATTTATGTATTAGATAGAGTATTGACATAAATACGCTCACGCCTGTATACCCGAAGGGGCAGGCAGAGATGTATAAAACATCAAAGTTTTGCCGATAACGCTGCGACTCTTACGAGCGGAGCATAAATGCAGGTGAAACCGCGGACAACATCTAGTGTAACATACATTACCTAATTTTATTCATCCTTAATTTGGTTTACCTTTTTGATTTTTCCACTACAAGTACTCAAGGCACTTGTTTTAAAATTTAGGAGTGTAATATGTTGTATGTACTGCTCTGTTGATTCGACAATATGTTCATTCACTTGACGTTCATAGTAAACCTGCAAATCAACTTTGTTTATTTCTTAAAGATTTGAAATACATATACATAGTAGTAAAAGTAAAAAGTAGTTTAACAAATAAATATTGGAATATTCCAACACATGTAGCAATTCTAATGGCTAGTTGGCTGATTAGGTAAAAGAGTATACATTATAAGCTAATAACATAAAGCAGTTACTCTCAACTAAATATATACATTTTCTTTTTAGATCACCTCCCTCAACTCCTGTTTCATTTAATTTCGATGAGAGTCTGGTAGAGGATACCAGCGGTAAACTACAGCCTAACCAGTTAACGGTGGATAATCTCACAGTGGAGTGGCTGAAGGAGAAACTGATCGAACTGGAGCAGACGCTACAGGACAACAGGGAGAAGCAAACAGCGTTGCAAGGGCCCGAGATTATTGGCAATGGTGTCTGTAAGAATAATAATTCTGGATTGACGAACGGTGTTAACGGTATTGACAGGTAAGTTAAGATGTACAAACCGAGTGGTCGTTTTAAAAAAGAAGAATTAAAAATCAGTACCTATTAGAATTAGTAGCGTAAAATTTGTCTTCTCCTTTCATTTGTACTTACTAAGTTCAATCAATCATTTTGAGTATAAAATTATATCTTATTAACTGCACGCAGGCATTCTCCACCCCCGCTCCCGGTAACAACTTCAGAGCCCATCAAACTATTGGAACTACGTGTAGCGGAGCGAAAATGCGCCAAGCAAGCGGAAATGATCCGCTCTGCTTTGGCCGAGTTGGGCTGTGAGGAAGCTCCAAGTGGCTGTCCCGACCTGTCTGCCGAGACCGTCGGAGTCGACAGCCTCGATGGAAGCTCGCCTGATCATCAGGTAATGGTATGCAAGATATTATCTTTATCTTAACATTTAAATACTACACTAAACACTACTTTTATTTTTTTAAAGAAAGGTATATGATAACAGCTGTGTAATTATGTGTTAGAGAATATACCAACCTATTCGGTCATCAGGATCGTGGCTCAATCGGATCGAAAACGTCATCAGACGTTTTACGTTTGCACCTTCATTCGATAATTCCTCCGCGGGGGTTCTTCAAACTGTTCACACGACCTTTCCGACGGAAATCAGCACCGTCGAGCCCAGCGCTACCACCCAAGACATACCGGAGTAACAGTGAAGGCCCTGCAGACTCGGTAACAGTTAACACTCAGCGCATACGTCGGTACAGAGTGTTAAGGCATCGCTTCCGTGATCGTGTGGACGTCTATGTTCATTGCCGCGTCCACAACAAAACTCTTTTCAAGAAGAGACGACGCAACCGCATTGTAGTCAATAGTTGTTCTAACAGTGTGGTGAGTTCCACTAACCGAAAGACTTATAACTCACGCATGGCATGTATGTTCGCACGCATAAGTCTTACCGCCCAATGGAATCGCAAAGATTTATGTGCCCGAACCGAGCGTCAGTCAAATCGTGTCAGTGCTATATATAGCAAAGACTTAGCGTCATCGTGCACCGCACGAACTTCCGTCGAGAATGTGCTTTCGTATAAAATGAAAATAGCGCGGACTCTCCTTAAAACTCAGTTTCAAAATCAAGGTGAAGCCGCTTGCGACGTTCCAGAAATGTATCGTTTACGCGTAGTCTGTGTACGCATCGGTTGCGTGTTTTACGTCAAGTTCATCCTGTTCTCTGTTAGACTCGGTGCATGTGGTGAAATTAAACAGATAATTAAATAATTATAGCGATGTCGTGAGATAAAGGTGTTCGATAATGGATCCGTGGTCGTTATACATAACTCACAGTGAGCTACCCCCGCCTGTAGTGGTGCCGCGACGGAAGAAGCGGCTTAAGCAATTGCAGCTGCAACTTGAGCTAGAACTTGAAGAAGACAATGTATGTCACCGCTTCTGTTGATAGTTTTGCCATGTGAGCCTCTGAATTATGCAATAGGTGTTTGCATGTGCAATGTTCTAATGTTTACGTTTTGTTGCGTTTGAGTGTGTAACTAATTAAATAATAATTATTGAAATAAAAAATGTAATTAAATAAATAACAAGAACACGTCACACTTAACGACAATAGTTATTGTTAGTTCGAAATTTTAAAATTGTATTCCGAATAACCTTGACAACTTTTTAATGAGAATTGTGACCCACATATTGCACGACGTGCACTTTTGCACTTGTCTCCAAAAACTACCCACTTACCTAATAATATATTTTATCTATGTTGGGACTATTTAGGTTAGTGTAAGCGAGACAGAGCGTTCGCTAGTAGAACAGGAGTGGTTCCATGGAGTACTTCCTCGGGAAGAAGTGGTGAGGCTACTCCGGGCAGACGGAGACTACCTGGTGAGGGAGACAACAAGGAATCACGCGAGGCAACTAGTACTGTCTGTATGTTGGGGACAACACAAACACTTCATTGTACAGACTACTCCTGAGGTTTGTCTGTTTTATATGTTATCTGTGTGTTAGTTGTATTCTTATTTGTTTTGAAAAAATACTTATATACTTTAAATCTTTTCTGCCTTCTGCTTTGACTTACCAAAACAAAACAGTGTATCAATCTAATGGCATTCTCTCAACCATTTCGTAAAATATTATATTTTTAGTGATAGTCAGTTTAACGTCATTCAGCTTGACGATGATGATATTATGATATTTTTTTTTTTATAAAAAACAGATATTATTACATTTTAAGAGCTGTTAATGATAGGAACATAAAAATGTATATTAGTATATTTGTGAGTCATAAAGTGTTGACGTCTTGCATTCATTGAACTCGATGAATCAATTAGTGACTTTTTACAAAGTAGTTACTTCCTAGAATACAATTTAAAAAACTCAAACATGTCTTTACGAGGTCTTTAAATATGACAGGGTATATTAATTCCAAAAAAAAGGCGTATTACTTCATTAAATGATAATTTATATTCGACTGTACCAAATTAATATCTTAAGTAAAAAATGGCTACGAATTGATAGAATTTGGAACCAAGCCTTTGTAGGCATCTCGTTGGTAAACTTATATATATATACATATATATATATATATATATTGATTGAGACTACAAATAATGTTGGTATTAGGAAGTATGAGGACTATGATTTGTAAAACATTATAAATGATGTGGGTTGAGATCATATTCTGATTATTCCGTGTAATAGGTAGCTACTGCTGTTGACCTTTGTTTTTCAAAAAGACCTTAAAGCTTTTATTTCTATGAAGTAGAAAAAATTACAATTAAACTATTATTGTAAATGAATAATAATAAAAATATAAAAATAATAATTAGATTTTTCTTTATAAATAATTTCCATAATAGAAATCGTGTAAAGTTTATTTATGGAACGGAGTTCTCGCCTTGTGCCTAAAACTGAGTCGAGAGAGAGAGAGAACGAGAAGTCAAAAGTCAAAGTCGCCAAGTCTTTACCTTTCCAGGGTCACTACCGTTTCGAAGGCGCCGCATTCCCGTCAGTAGCCGAGCTGATCGCTTGGCAGCGTACAAGCGGGGTTCCTGTGACGGCTCGCTCTGGAGCGTTGCTGCGGCGAGCTGTGCCGAGGGAAAATTGGGAACTGAATAATGACGATGTACAGCTGCTCGACAAGATTGGAAGAGTAAGTAGCTGGGTATTGTGAAGACTAGGTATCTACTATTTACGAAGTACGACAAAAGTAAAAAAAATGCATTTTATTAATAATATACAACAACAGGCGGGTCATCTGATGGTAAGTGACAACCTGCGACCAAGGACTCCTGCAACTTAAGTGTCGCAAGTGGGCTGCCCGCCTTTGAGGGTGACGATAGATGGAGGATGAGCAGATGTGAAAGAGGAGAGAGAGGATGAGCGGAGAGGAGGGAGGATGAGGGTGACGATAGATGGAGGATGAGCAGATGTGAAAGAGGAGAGAGAGGATGAGCGGAGAGGAAAGAGAAGGGGAGTTAGGCCATTCGTACCTAAGTATGGCTAGTGGAGTAGCGTAGCCTTCAAATACTACAGTGAGTGTAATAAAGGATTGACTGTTTTTACAGGGACAGGGATATAACGTTTTGTTTTGCACCGCAAACCTCAGATGGACAGCTAAGCCTCTAAACGTTCAAAAGTGTCCCTCACTGAGCATTTTAAAAGATCGACAACCTTAATGTAACAATAGTTACAACATTTCTACATTTCTATTCATCTACAGAACTACCCGGGTTTTATTTATTTTTTTTGTGTTCCGTAGAGAAAATTATCAATACGCACACAAAGTGGGAGAATATTGCATTCTCCCACTTTCTCTACGGAACACAAAAAAAATAAATAAAACCCGGTGTTGGAAATCCTCTAATGGGTGATCATTACACTTACATTTTAAAAGCATATAGGTACAGTATAACTAAAGCTCCTTGCTTACAACCAGGGTAACTTCGGCGACGTATACAAAGCTCGACTAAAGAGTACGGGGCAAGAAGTAGCAGTAAAGACGTGTCGGGTGGCCCTTCCAGAAGAACAGAAGCGAACCTTCCTGCAGGAGGGGCGTATATTGAAACAGTACCAACACCCCAACATCGTGAGGCTGATTGGCATCGCTGTGCAGAAGCAGCCCATTATGATCGTGATGGAACTCGTACCTGGTAAGGTTATTTAATTTTTTCTAGTAATCATTCTTAAGGTGTTTTTAAGTCGTGGAGTAAATATATGGTTAAAAGCAACAGCGTAAATTATGTGTCGTGCATTGTATAATATAATTGCATAGTTCTTTAGAGGTTATTTGTGAATACCCAACAGAAGTCTTAACTTGAACCGTTATGCAGCAATCCCGGCTTGCCTAAAGGGAGGCCCGCAATCTTCTCCTATAAGGCTACGCCTTTTTTAATTTCAGCAGATCATCCTATAGAGAATACTATCCTCATAAAAATGTTATGTATGAAGTAATTTAGTGGACATTTTATAACATTATGAGTTAAAGTGTTAGCTTACGCAGTCCAAATATGAATCTTATACAGAAGTTTCGAAGAAGCTCTAGTTCATTAATCGGTTCTCGGTGAGGTTTGAAAAGCTGGCATCTGCATAGTCAAGAATCGGGAGAAGTTAATTTTGAAAGGGCAATTTAAATCACAATTGGTAAGAAATTTCTCAAATGTTTTAAGGATCCGGATGCAGAAGCAAATAACCTACGACTTATTTCCCGCATTTGAGGGAATCAATAAGTAATCCTAAATTCTTTACCTTATTTCTGAATTTTATTTTAGTGCCATTGAAAATAATGGGAGGAACAAAGGATACTCAATTTTCGCAATCTTCCTACAGCTCGCAACGATAATATCCTGATATCAATAGCACTACAAATGTTTTTAGTGGTGCTTGGGAGTATATTTGAAGATCATTTGCATAAAGCCACCTAAGAAGAGAGAAGTTGTTCAGTAATGGAGTTTCTAAATAACGCGAAGAGTAGAGAAGATAGAACGGCACCCTGGGATCGCACACAAATAGATATATTACGCTAAGAGGAGATAGTTTTATCAATGTGTATATATTTTCGGCGACCACAGAGGTTACTTCGAAGCTAGTTGATCGCCATTGGAGATCTGTTAATAGAGCGAGCTATGTTAATCAGAATGTCGAAATCCACCGTGTTAAAAGCGATGGAAAAATCTAGTTGTGCAAGCACAGTTAGATTTCCACACTCCATACCGTGTCTGGTGACGTCCTTAATATTCACCAAGGCTGAAACGGTACTGTGTCCAGGCTGAAAACCAGCTTGGTAGGGATTCAGAAGGTTGTTTTTGTGAAGAAACATACTGAGCTGATTGTGAACAAGTCATTCAAGTACTTTGAATAGAAATGGTATAATATAAATACAAATGGTTCTTTTAGGCGGAATAATAGGCAAGTGAGTGTTGAGTTTGACGTTGTCCGCAGATGATTTTTAAGCTTCTATTGTTGGTCAACTTGCTCTTTTCCCATGCAATCTACAGTTGCGAAAGATAGGATAGTATTAAACATTGTGCAATTTACGACCACCTGGTTTGGCAGAGCCTAGACCACTATACATGTTTGTTGTTTATTTGAAATGTTTCCGAAAATAGAAGCACAAATCGATCGTGATTTGTATTCAATCGACGTACAAGCGATTCTAATTGCCTCCTCGAACCTCTACCGAGAGTTATATGTTTAACATTTATTATAAATATTGTCAATACGATCCATTACATTATTTATGGCAGAAGATACATCAGAGTCAAATTAATACCCTGTTTGTAAATGACTTCACTGAGAAGTATGTGTTATGTGTGAGGAATGATGTGGTTAGTAAACGGTGTGGGTTGAAAGAGGATGCAGTCACGAGTAATGCTGCTGGTTTGGTCACGCTTAAAGGAGAGTAAAGAGCGACTATGTATTGCAATTTATAAGGTGCCCGTAACCGGCGAGAGTATATGAAAAAGTTTGATTAATGTAATGTTTGTGTTTGTTTGGCTTGAGCTGTGTCAGGATCGTGGCGTATGTGTACTTATGTGTGTATATAGCTTCATTAGTTTTCGACGGGGTCACTGATATCAAATGTAGATGCAGAGAAGTAAATAATAGTTACTCATATATAAACCGAATTATAATATACAATTTTGTAAATTTACCTTTCCATTTAAAGATAAGATTATGCTGTTGCCTGACCAGTCGTATCTACCTACTTAGCGGCTCTTTAAAATCAAGAATTATTAAGACCTTTATAAGGAAGTGGAGAATGGATTTTACTGTTTAAATTTGTGACCTTCAATATTCACGTGTAATAAATTTCTGTTATTTACAGACTGTTGTTCTTAATGTTAGTGTGTATTGTCTCTGCCAATTTTCCAACCTATCTATAAATTCTTAAAACTATAAATTCCCATCAGTGTATGTATATAGTTTCTATTCCTTGAATAGGGATAGCGTGTAGAGTAGCGTAACGTGTATCATGTCAGTAACTCTGCAATGCACTTCTATCTCCAGTTCGCCCGAAGAGTAAATCAGTATTTACTCTGGATGTACATTATAACCGTAATTGGTTTGTTTTTCAAATGCAGGACACCTAAGAAACACAACGCTCGTTTTCGAACTTTTTCATTGGAGCAAATTGAATTCGGAGTAACTTCAACCAAATGATTAGCTATACTCTTCGTGATGAGCTGATACACATACTGACTTGTTCTTTTATGAATCAGTCTTTCATTTAAGTCATAAGAGTTTCTTTTATTCTTATTTTAGTAGTAGGATCTCCCATATCTTTTATTTAGTGTATTAGTTGGTTTCCGCCATAAGTCTGGTTCGTATATAGCAGAAGACGTTTGCGAACTACATATACTGTTACTTTATACGATCAAACGTAAGGAATTTATATTTTTCAAGCTGCTCATTATTAAAACGTTGTTTATTTGTTCTACATATTGCTGACAGCTTTATTTCTATTTGACCTAATTATTCTAAACATTCAAATAATTTAAATATATTGCATGGATGGCTTATACAACACGGATGGTATACTATTTTCGGCAGCCCTCTTGAAAACAAGTGCTGAATAATCTTTTAATAAATATAATCATAACCCAAACCTAAGGAACGTATAAATATATAGTAGTAGTAGAATGAGCCGTCGTCACTCTCGGTCTCACTACAAGTGGGTGGTGTGGTGAAAAATAATTTAAAAATACCTTGTTTATGCATTCTGAATAACTAATTAGCTATTTTTGCATTATTAATTTAGTAGATGGAAAGAATAATTAATTACAACTTATTCCATTTATTAATATTATGGTGCCGTAATTATCAATTGTTAGTTCTTAAGACAGAAACAGTAAACGACGCGTCACGTGTAGCTCTCTGTAATAAATGTATGTATATATTATTAGTATATGTTATTCTAGGAAGGTTAAACATATGTTAGAAAATAAACATTTAATTTAAGTAGTACCACATTTAAAAGCGCTGTGTAGGTTCACACATTATAAGTAAAGACTTCTTCATTATTTAAATGTTACTCTGAATGTACCTCTCGGGTTACATGCACCAATTACCGTTTGCGAAATGTTTTAGTTGATGTAAATAATTATTTTGCAGGTGGTTCCCTTCTAACATTCCTTCGGACGAGAGCATCGTCCCTCAGCTCTCGTTCTCTGTTAGCAATGTGTCGAGACGCAGCTGGCGGAATGCGGTACCTCGAGTCAAAGAATTGTATCCATCGGGACTTAGCAGCTCGAAACTGTCTCGTAGGGGACGATAACAGTGTGAAGATATCTGACTTTGGAATGTCGAGAGAGGAAGAAGAGTATATCGTGTCGGGTGGCATGAAGCAAATCCCGATCAAATGGACAGCGCCAGAAGCTCTCAATTTCGGTGAGTTTATTGTGTATATAAATTGCGGTATTGTACTTTATATGTATTGAATAACAAAATGCATTATCCCTCAGGTCTGGTTCTAAATTAATAAATTCCACAATTTTTATGCGGTAGAGCCATTCTTAGGCACGAATTGGGCCGGCTCAACCGGTGCGATACCACGGCCTCACAGAAAACCAGTTGTGAAGCAAACCGGAGGGCAAATTCCCCCTCTCCTCATGACCTTAACCTTATCCCCCCCTCTCGTCTTTCCGATCCCCGCATCACCCCGTTCCTCATCACCCTCAAAGGCAGGCACCGCCACCGCACTCACGACTCTTGAGGTGCAGGTGTCTATGGGCGGCGGTTATCACTTACCATCAAGTGACTCGTCTATACATCTGTCCCCCTATATAATACTCGTAATAAAAAAAGATAAAATGTTAAATGTTGATATTACAGCGAAACATTTTCTATTAAATTTAAAATTCATGATATATTTAACAGTATCTAAACGAATTGTAACAATTACAGGCAAATACACGTCGTTGTGCGATGTGTGGAGTTATGGTGTACTGATGTGGGAGATATTCTCGAAAGGTGACACGCCCTACGCGGGCATGAGCAACTCGCGCGCTAGAGAGAAAATCGACACGGGTACGTTTATGACCGGCTTCCACAAATAGGAGCAGCTGCTTAGTGTTTAGTCTCTTTTTTGTCTTAGTCATCGATTCTTATGGGGCTCGGGGCTTCACGTGCAATGTAGAAGGGAAATCCAAAGTTGTGCAGAGGGTCAGGTGCCTAGATCTCTGATTTAGAGAGATGCGCCGGAACACTACTGTCTGCTACTGCTGTGCCAAGTATATAGCTGCAAGACGCTCTCTGGCCAGCGTTTGTGCAGGCCGGAGATCATTAGTAGCTCCTGTTAGACTACTGAAACCTAGATATAAAGTCCAAAGACAATCTCTAAAAGGTTAAAAAGGTCTAAGATGTATTATACCACTAGCTTTCATCAGATAACTTATTTATTTATTTATTGTCTGATCTTTGGGAACAGTCCTGTTTTTTAGAAGAAAATTACTCTTTGTCCTTTCTATGCCCCTGGCAACGTGTATGTAACTATAAAGTAATGCCTGATGAACAAAGAAATAATAAACTTAAGCTTCCATATCATTATTACTGTACATACATGTCATACATACATACGCTCATACCTTATTCCCGAACAATGTAGACAGAGACGGTGTACTGGTGGTTATTATAATTAGGAAGTAATGATAGTTTTTGAAATTATTATTACAAGCCGGTCTAGAAAAAATCGCCAAGACGCACCGCTTCGGACCAGCTTTACAAACAGAGAGACAGATTTTTTCATGTTTTTCCACTATTATTATTCCTAGGAGTTACTAAAGTGCTCATATAAATATCATTCCAGGTTACAGAATGCCAGCACCGGAGGGCTGTTCTGAGGATGTCTATGCGTTGATGCTGCGATGTTGGGACTACGATCCGGAGAAACGACCACACTTTCACCAGATATACACTCTTATTGACAACATATACAATAGGTAACATTTGACAAGCTCGGTTACCAAATGACATACATTGTAAAAACCTTCTCTCTATTATTTGTTTTAAACCCAATTAATTATTGTTATTTAAGAATATTGTTCTGTATGGTAATTTAGTAATCAGCCTCTTGGAGCAGCTGAGGAAAGGATATCCAAAATATGCGCCATAATACCCGATTCATGATGCAATCTATACGAGATATCAGATTAAATAGCCACCTGCTGACTTAATTAAAAAAATATATACTTCTTAAACATGAAGTCATAACATTTCGACATCGACTAATTACTTTAGTATTTTATTTTGAAGACATAGATGCTTTATATATAATATTAAAATGGTTTAAATATGAAATATCACACCTTACATTAATTTATAATGAGATATGATAAATAAATTTAAAAATTGCGATAACCTGTATACCAATAAGTCCCTATTTTAAGATAATATAATGTCTTATAATTGTGTACTGTAGGAATACATACCGTTTCATCATCCAATGAATATCTAGAATATAACTGAGGATAAACAATTCATACAATTAACATCTTTTATAATCGTTGTAATATATTTAGTTATAAGGTATAAACGTATTTTCCATTAGATACGAGAAAACTAACAGTAACATGTATTAAATAAGTATTTCATAGGTTTATGTACTTTGCATTAATTATAACATTATTGTAACTAAAATATGGAAGTGTAGAGATATCCAGAAGGGAAAAGGAGGAAATTGAAGGGGAATAAAATTTTAGACACGACTTATTGACGACCACAATATTAAGTTGAGCTGGTATTTTAATAACGCGGAACTATGTAAGATAGAAACATATTTCTACAAAATAGATGACGGCGTTTACCTATCAATACATCATGATCCCTTCTGGTATACTTATAAAAGCGATTGTATTAGGTGTGAGACTTCTTATAAGTATTATGCCTCAATAATGAAGCGTTGATCTCTTTCGAATGGTATGATTTAGTTAGAAAAATAATAATAATATAAGTACACCGTATCAGAGTTGACTCAATCTGCGCGTAGGTTTGTTAAAGTACAACAACGTCATGTATTTCATTCATCATGTCATTTATAGTGGCGAGAAAAATCAAAAAACAAAAATAAACCTTAGATGACTTTCGAATCCACTTTAGCATTCGTTTCTCTCTTGTATTGATAGCTAAAAACCTATAAAGCAGCTGAATGTTGGTAGTCATTTTTATTTACTCGTTTTCGCAATAAAGAGGGTTATGTTTTAAGGGTCGAGTGTATGTATGTATGTTAACACATAATATTCTAGGGCGTGACATATAAAGATCACATTGATGTTTGACTCGGCTAGATGGATTTCCATCTGTGAGGTATCATTTTTATTATCTTAAAACATTTCGACATAACATCAGCGAAGAAAGGAATTCAATGATACAATTGTTTTGCTCATGAAAAATATTGAAAAAAAGCGACAAAAATACATACTAGTGCCAAACCATACTTTTGACTCTTCTTACCTTGACTTCTCTATAATGTATTGAAGGTGTATTCAAAAATCGATCAGGTAAGTGGATTTATTTATCTTGTGGTCTCACTACTGTACAATGATATTTGTTTAGTGTATGTATCTAAAATATTTCGCAATTTATGAACTAAAATGCGTTGCTGTAGGGTCCCATTTGATAATATCTTATCACCTTGTGCTATTTAATTATTTGTGCGGTATTCGTGGTCTCTGGGGAATATTATCATTGTTTCTAACGCAATAGTAAAAATAGTAAAACGACTGTTACTATGTTATCATATGAATACATTATTATATTATTTAATAATTATGAAATTAAATTAAAATATATTGGTCTTCCATTCACCAGAATTAAAAGGAAATGTTTGTAGTGTAATGACATTAATTATAATAAATTGTGGCAATACAATAGACATGTTTGTGATATGTTTGATGCTTCCACAAAATGTAGGATGTTAAGTAATTATATATCTTGCCTAGTATATTGCATGTTATGTTTTATTGATATTATAACACAAAGTGAGATATTAATGTATAGATATAATCTAATATTGTAATTGTGTCAAACTGTGTAAATATATTTCGTACACAATAAAGTGCCACACCTTTTTAAATTCAATAACTTTGAGTTTTGCTTTATACCCTCCATGCGAAATATCTTGCTTCATTATGCTTCCTACCTAGATTTTATATTGATGGATGGATTTCGATTGGAAGATACCACACAAAAAGAGAGTTATAAAGTCAATAAACATATGAACCTCAACTATTTAAGCTGTAGCCCACGACTTGATCGGTATATAAAAAGCCAATGTGCATATTCCAGGACATAGTCAATATCTTTGCCAATTTTCATCCAGAACTGTTCAAGCGTTCTAGCGATTGATAAAACATCTAAATTCTCTGAATCAAAAATCATGTCAACTTTTCCATTTATAATAGATAGATTGCTTTGCTTTGAATGGCGCAGGTAAAGTGTTACAGTGGTTTGTTTAGGTATTACATGGTCGACTTAAAGGACTTATTAACCAGGTCATAAAAAAGTCATTACATAGCACAAGAGAATGTCAGTTATTTCAACTATCATATGATACAATTAAAAAGAAAAAAAAGTTTAAATACAAATTTATGTAATAAATATTTACAAATACAATTTTATAAGTTCATCACTTACAGCTGAAGGTGTGAGTATGCCTAGATCGGTGAACAACAGAGTTATATATGCCGGTGGAGTATAATCTACTAATGGATGTTCTGTAGACAAGTCTTTGCCAGATTTCAACACACTAGATAGATATTTGAATTCGTTGGGTAAGTCTTTCTGGTTTAAGGGATATATTCTGGAGAACTTGAAGCTTTCTGTTAGAACATACACGGGTTTTTTCAATTCTAGAGCTGCCATTCCTATTGAATATGTACCAATCTGAAAATAGAAACATATTAATATTACTAGATTATAGATGAATCCTGGATCTATCTATTGAAGCGACATTAGCGTAATGGTTATAACGTCGGAATTCATGCGATCGTGTTGCTGCGGGACCGAACTCCACCCAACAACAACACAGTCGTAAACCCACTCCTAAAACAAGCATATAACTTAGCTGGAGGGGTTAGCAAAGTGTATTTATTTTTCTCAAAAAGGTATATTATACTTGTTATAGATAATACATATTGACAGCATAGAGTAAAACCTTTATGAGAGGTTAGGTAGGTAGGTTCGAGACCTGTATAACAAATCTCCAGGCTCAATCCTCGGACCTTATACACACACTAGAAAATCTATCCGTAACAGTAACAATAAAAATTAAATCATACCGTGGTCCAAAATTAAAGTGACGGAAAAACAAAGTCGAAAAGTAAAAAGTGTTCTTTCTATGTGTGTGCATGCTGAGTGCGTGTCTGTGTGCGTGATATGTGTGTGTGTATGTGCGTGATATGTGTGTGTTTGTGTGATGTATGTGTGTGTGTGATATGTGTGGGTGTGAGATGTGCGTGATGTGTGTGTGTGTATGTGTGATGTATGGATGTGTGTGATATGTGTGGGTGTGTGTGTGTGATGTGTGCAATGAAAAAAAAAATATAGCTCAGTGGGAAACTGATATAGTAATTTGCAACCTACTTATCACGACAACTTAGTGCGACCCATGCTGCTAGTATTCTTCAAAAAATGTATATGCTGTTGAAATTATTTTTTATAGCTTTAAGACCTCACAAACATAGAAAAAAAGAACACAGAATCGTCAGAAATCACAGAGACAATTATTTGTGAATCTAAATTGTCCTGTGTGGAAATCGAACCCACGTGGCTAAGCAGTCCAGATCACCAACAATTATACCAATAAGTCATTCAAATTTTATACGTACACCAATTCTTACATTGCTTGCTTTGTATTAACCATTAACCAATTATGTTTATCAAATCGCTACAGAACAAGCAATGTAATTAACAGTAGGTACGTTATCATTATTTCTCAATGCAACACCTAATCAAATATACACAGAGTGTTAAGAGCCTCAGCAATATAAAATTATAAAAGGACTAAAAAACATAATGCCAGAACATACGCAGTCATGAGGGATGTCGTTACCTTGTTAATAATGCCTCCACTTTCCGTAACTCCTTCAGCTCCGACCATGACGATATCAACCTGCTCCATGATGTAGCCGACCGAGGCGTCTAGTATTAAGGTAGCGTCGATACCCGCCGCCACTAATTGTTTGTGCATTAGTTCACTGCCGACAGACATATACGGTTAAATAGATAGCTCGGGTAGACCATTCACGTCGATGACGTCTCGACGACTAGTGAGGGAAGTGGGCAGAGAAGTAAAGTTTTTTTTTTTATACTATATGGGGATAGACGTACAGACGGGTCACCTGATGGTAAGTGACAACTGCCGTCCATGGACACTTGCAACTCTTGTCGTAAGTGCGCTGCCCGCCTTTAAGGGATAGGGGATGCGGGGAGGGCAAAGAAGAGAGGGGGGATGAGGGTATGTGAAACAGGAGAGGAAGAATGAGGGGAGAGGAAAGAGGAGAGCAGGAGTTGGGCCTTCGGAAACCTCACTCATTTCGGGGAAATGCAACGCAAGCGTTACTTTACAGCCGTTACTTTTACTTTTTTCTGAAAATGTGGCAGCAGTATCAGCTAACATCATAGAATTTTAATACTTATATAATTATACTTGTTTCGTTGCAGTTCCTGATAACTGTCTGATGATAATCATGATGAAGAAAGCAAAAGCCCTTGTGGCATTATATTGTCCTATAGTATCATTATATTCAAATTCAAAATTATTCATAGCAGTAATATTGTGGTACCACAAGAAATGTGGTTTTTAATATCTAATACCTTTAAACGAACAATTCTGTGTTTATATGTTATCTTCATTTTACGAAGGTAAATTTCGCCATCATATAAAAGGTTATAATAGCTGAGGTGGGAAAACGGGAGGTCCCGAAACCAGAAAACCCCGGACCCCTTTTTTTTTACGTGGGGAAATCCTTCCGGGGGCATAAGCGGAGGGGTGTACCGGACTTGACCGGCTAAAACCACCACGGTGTTTCTTCCTCGTACCTGCTGCCGAGAGCCGCGGGAACACGACATTCTTCCGCGGCCAAACCCCGGACCCCAGATGATTATTATTATTTTTATTTCATCAGTAAGTAATTCGTATCTAAACATAATTTCTGAAAAAGACGATTTACCAAAAAACGAAGTGATGTACTCTTACTTTACGAGTACATCACAATTTTTTTAGATTATTTTTTTATGTATTAAGGTTCAGTAGTTGTTTTAACTCTATCGCGAGAGTCTTCTCTACCAACACAGTGTAATGCCAATTAGAGATATACCTACGATACCTTTGATCTAATAACATTCAAAACTGAAGTTATTAAACTATGTGATAAGTTATGTCGATTAGAACGTTCGGACTTCCTACCAGAAGCACGTTGCTTGAGCTATTGCTTATACTCCCCAATCCATTTCATAAGCAATATCCCTTTACTTCCCTTTCATTCCTCCCTTTCCTGTCAATATACCCCAAATTTTCCAATTCCCAAAGTGCCTGGTATTGCCCCTTATTGCGTTAATGGGGCTAAGTCATAATCGGCTAAATGTGGGCGTTAATTAAGCCTCTCTGCCCACCTTATATAGACCCGTGATATCTGCTATATACGGACGACTGTTATTGTTTAGTGGACGAATTTGGATTATTTAAAGAGTACAGACCTTGTATTTGTGACTTAGATACACAATCAATTCTTGATTTGTCTCATTTAATACAAATCTACATCTGAATCTTTATTGAAGTAATCATGAAGAAAGTCTACAAAACAGTTTACTGCCTAATTTGGCATGATAACATATTTTACACAATATCTGTATAAACACATTATGACAACTATCAGGGCAAGGAAAAAAACATGTCTATATCATGTATAAGTCAGTTGTTTAATTGTTATTGTATTTTTTCCAGGTCCTTTGCATAAATTTCTAAAACCAGAACACCCCAATAAATGTAAGTCATATAAGGTTTAAAAGAAAATTGAAAAAATCAATTTTTTTTTTTGGCATATTTTTAAAGCTTAGACTTTCAAAAATATGCTCTTAAAAGGATTTTTTAAAATTCGAATTATTTTGATCCGAAACACAAAATAATAATGAATCCCTCAATTCATTGATATGGACTTTTGCTCCAAAGCATATTCACGCTGGAACCCAAACTATAATCATTTAGCCGTTGCTATTTTTAATGAAGGCTTTTTAAAGATTTTAAATATAATGGCACTCATGGGCATCACCGTTGGTACTGAAGCTCACACATTTGCTGTTAGACGTAACGAGCTGAGGATTAATCGCTCTGAACTACGAGCTTCTTGCTGCTTCAAAAGCAGGCAGAACAGCTCGTTTAGAAGAAAGAAGTTCACAAAATCTAGATTTTGAGAAAGAAGAAGGTCCAATGTATGGATATGAGATCGCCGATTAATCCAAAGTGAGTATTAAACATTATTATCTGAGTTATTTTACTGGAAATCTTTCTCAAACTTCAAACGCGTTTCTCTCAAAACTCCTTTTGTTGAGGTGGTTGACACGATATCTCAAGTTCTATCTGACCGATTCCTTTGAAATTTTGTGAGAATCTTCTTCACACATCTCTCTATCACTGGAGCTAAGAATTTTGAAAAATTTTAATTTGAAGTATTTTTAAAAAATTCGTAAAGGTCGAAAAACAGGGGTAAAAATTTTTTTTTTTTAAGTAGACGCCATTTTGTGAATTTTTTTTTTTTCTTTCGGCTGAAGCTCAAGACAGCGACATCTTTACTAATTAAGATTTTTTTTTTGTTTGTTCGATTTAGATCACTACAAGGGTTGGAATCATGTCAACCAGGGAGTACTGTTTAACTAGCAACCCCCACTTCACCGACCTGTCACTGGATGAATTTTTAACTTTTTTCTTTTTTTTTTTAAATACTTTAAAAATCAATAAATATTATATAAAAAGATGGATACTAAAAATGTTTATAATTTTTTTTTTATCCTAGTTTGAAAAATACCCAAAAAGTAGGGCTCAAGACCAGAATACCCCCTTAAGTTTAGTTGATCGTAAGACAGCTCAACTTTCTAATAAATAGATAATAAATACTGTGGAGAGCCATCTTTCGGCCCTCAATTAAGATTAAAACTTACAGAGCCATCTATCCGTCACAGTACCTCGTTTGTCACTTATTGAGAATGATGTATCTCTCAAGTTTCTAGTGTATAATCAATGGTGTGGTAAGGAAATCTGCCTCATTTATTGACATTTATGATTATATAGCCTCCCTTAATAAACAGGTTATCTAATACAACCAGTTTTTTTCAAATCGTATTAGTAGTTCCAGAGACTAGTGATTCATCCAAACAAACTGCTCCTTTATACTATCCGTTCCCCGCAGTTTCACCTACGTTTATGCTCACTACTTCGCTTCCAAGAGTCGCATCGTGAATTTTTAGTCTATAGCATTCCTCAATAAACAAGTAATTTAAAGATTGTTTCATATTGAATCAGTAGTTTCAAACAAAAAAACTCTTCAGTTTTATTATTATATATTGTTAGAAGGAAGGAATATATTTGGTCAAAAATAGTATAAAAGGAGAACACGCATTGTTACAAGGTTACTTTGTCGTCGTCGCTCAAGGAGCCAACGTCTCTCAAGGATTCGTATTGTTATTGATTATCTAAACTGTTAGTATTGTGTGAACTGTGATTAACCTACTGGCATAAGTTCTGTACCTTGTACTTATTTAAATTACAAAATTGTTTAGTTGTGACAAATAAAAAGCTTCACATCCTGTGATGTTTTATATATATTTTTTAATACCTCTGCTTCTGATTCCCAAGAATTATTATACATACTAGTAAGCATAGTAGCTAAATAACATTTTTTATTTTTGTCAATTTAATTAGTGCTTGGGTGATGAACACAGTGGCTAAAGCATGCACTGGCATTGGTGAATAAATAACTTTTACTTACCCACTGTTGTCGGGACAGGACATGGTAACATAAACTTTGAATCTCTTGTTGGCTTTTGCTGCTTCTGTCATGGCTTGTAATACTACCCTTGACAATGAGTGGGTTAATATTTTCTGAAAGTAAAATTAACTAATTCTTTAGTTATTAGGTAAAGTCACTTTGTTTTCACAAATTTTAGTTTAATTTAAATATTTGATTATTAATAAACTTCAATAATAGAAATTCTTTGTAAACAAATTGTCAATTTATACTAACATTATAAATGTGAAAGTAACTCAAATTTTCAATTATTTTTCAAAGTTTAAAATGTTTGTTTTATGAAGTTGTATAGCTGATAGAATAATCACAATACCTAAAACATATATTATGTTAGATTTAAAATCTTTACACATTTCACATCCATTTATGAGACATGGAATATCCGTGTGTGTTCCAGTTTATGGGTCACTGTATCTACCATACCATGTTACTTAATATGAATAAAGAATCAATATAACAGTTATATTACTTATATACTTACACAACCATCTCTTATAAATCCCATAGCTTGTTTGGCAACCTTGCCTCTAGCTTCTAACAATTCATTCAGGAATATATGGCCTCGCTGAAGCATAATTTGTTCGCACTCTTCAAATGACTGCAACAAATGAAGTGCAATGAATTAAATTGATTTGATAAACACATATCTTGTAAATGATTACCCAATGCATCATTCTTATTACTTTTCATAAAATATATAATAAAATAAGCATGTCCATTTCGAGATATAAAACCTTAGTAAACCGCAAATGAGATGATTTGCAATTCCATCACATGAAGGTGATTAATTTTTATTAGCTTAACAGCTTTTTGGTTAAAGGACAGCAGTAATGTGTAAGGATTAAAGTGAGTGTTTACCTTTACATCAAGTTTAGTAAATGTGATAAATCTCATAAAGAGTTCACATCCTGATGATATGGCAGTAACAGGTTGGTCGCAGTGCTTCATAGCTTCAACAGCCAACTGCAGGTTTAAGTCCAGCTCTCTAACTGTTGCCACTGGTAATATAAATATTAACATATATCTAAATATAGCTAGATATTGGGAAAATCAATATGAAAATACTAGTGTATGGCAAAATGTTTTATCCAATATGGCTCTGACCATCATGAACTTGTTTGTGAGCCGATTCTAAGGATTGATATTAAAAAATATATCCAAAACAAACTAAATAGAATTATATATATAGAAATTAATAAATTTCTGAATAAAGATATCATTTATTTTGTTAATATCAAAACAATTTAAAAAAGTATATAAAAATATAATTATAAATGTATATGGGTAGGATTTCAATATTCCTTTAGAAGTACTTACCTTTATAGTTTTCTATTACAAGTAATAGGGTCCTAATAGCAGCAACACCGGCTGATACATCTTCTTCTTCTCTCATAATTTTTAAAAATATTTCTTGAACTTCTGTTAACGCAAAAGAGTAACATATTGAGTAATTTATTTCAATGACTATAAAATGTTTTCATTTTGTTACTACAGCCATTTTTACCAACCTTCTTTCTTCATTTTCCTTTTTATTGAATTTTCTAAATAACTTTTAATGGCAGTATTTTTGGTTTACGTATTAACTAATACTTATCACACAACATAACCTACAACTCAAATGTCACATCAAATTCCATTTCTGTTGTGTTATAAATGGTTCAAACTTCAAACTGAAACAAACCATAGATATAATATATATACAGATGTCCTGTAAGTAGTGGCTAAACGGGGTATGAGGAATAGAGGGAACTAATATCTAAGAAAAACTCAAGTTTATTGTCCTTGGTCTTTTAATTTTGAAGTTAAGATTTTTGAAATGCACAAAATGTAAAATTTTACAGAATCGTTTTTTATTTTTTGTTCTTTTTTGTTCAGGGTAGTTAAGAAAACACAGGTCTTGCTAATTAAAATGCCATTCGAGTGTAATTATCAGCAACATGAAAATTAAAAAATATAACATGTGCATTTTTACATTTGAAACTGCTCTAAGTGATATTTAAAAGCGACTTCGTACGCGAATTTAATACTTTTTAAATACCTTCAACCAGTGTTATATCTTTGTGTAATATGTAGATGTTTTTAAGATAAAGTTCCACACGACTACAATACATTTTTATGTATACCAGTTTCGTTCAAATTTAAAAAACTTAAAGCAATAATTATTCAAATGTAAAATCCACTAATGAAGAATGAAGACCTGTGTATTCTTAACGAACTTAAATAAAAAATAACAAAAAATACGAGTAATGGATTTTCTATAATTTTAAATTTTGTGTACGACAATTTCAAGGTAATATAAAAAAAAAACTTCAAAACTACAAGACCTAGGAAAATAAACTTTAATAGTAGTACCCTCTATATACATCCCGTTTGTCCACTACTTATCGTACATTCTGTATAAGTACACAGAATACCAAAGAATAATACTACGGGAAGAATAAAATAGACGATAAGCAAGTGTGCAACAGTAAGAGGCAAAAAAATACACCAAATCAAATTACCTTACAGTTTGAGGTGATTCTGAGTACAATCGAGAATGTTTACAATTAGCAATAGGAACTTTAACAGTAAAGTTTTAAGTATGATGCGAGGAGGAACGATGAATAGATAATTAAGGAAAACAATGTTTCAAAGAGGGTAAATGATGAGATAACAGGTAATTATAACGTTATAAGCATGTTATGATTAAAAATAAAAGTCTTGGCTTGAGAATTTTTAAATTATATCATGAATTTAATTTAGATTTCTCTTCCTCTTTCCCTTATTATTGATTTAGTGCGACTGAACTGGCTTATGATATTAATTACCATAGCCGTAGCACTCACAATCACTTGTAGCAATCCACTTATTGCGACTTTTGTCAGCCTCTGGATAGCTGCAATAACATATTTGTTATTTTAGCCTCATTTAAAGCGTACAACAGAATATATATATATAATATATATTATATATATACAATAGTGAATGAGTAAATTATGGACTAATTTAAGTAGCTTAACCAATTTTGGTTCTATCCAACTAAAATTAGTTAAATCTTACGTTTTCAGAATAGATACGAAACGTCGTTAGACAGGACTAAACTAAAATTTGGAGATTTTTAGTCTAGTTTGGTGAGTTTCTATAACTAGTATTCTACATAAACTAAAAGCAATACATCGATCATATATATACAGTCGTGGTCAACTAATTAGGGACACTCTAGTTAATCCAAATTGTGAATTTATTTTTTATTTTCCAACGAGTCTAAACAATATTCCACATCTTTTACATGTAAGTATAATTAGTCATTTATGTGCCTAATTATACAAACAATAACAACTTCTTAAACATTAAACCTCTTTACAGTATAGCTGATAGATGATCACAGTGCTATTTGTTCAAAGAATGCTGGCTGGCCATTTAATTAGGGACACTGAGATATTGCGTTCTAGTTTCAAAATCTGAATCTCAATTATTATTTTCTTTCTTCTCCTATTTTTTGTGGTAGTTTTGGCGGCAATCTAGATTTGTAATTTCAAGTTTTGAGAGTTATTTTGAAGAACAATGGGCAAAAATAAAAGTTGCGATGCAACACTACGAAAAATTATCATGAAGTTTGTCGAGCGTGGTTGGTCATACCGAAGGATAGCAGGATATTTAAATTGTTCAAAAACTATGGTATGCAATGCAGTGCAACATTTCAGGCGCAATAACACAACTTTAAATGTGCCCAGAAAAAAAAGATCGAGAAAAACAACTCCGCAAGAAGATAGAATGATAACCAGGTTAGCTAAGAAAGATCCGTTTCTAGGCTCTATTTTAATTAAACATGAAGTGTTTGGGGCAGACGATAGAGTCAGTGTATCAGCGAGGACAGTTCGACGACGTCTGGTAGAAGCAGGGTTGTTCGGAAGAGTGGCTCGCAAAGTACCGTTGTTAAAGAAAGAGCATAGAAATGCACGTTTGGCGTTTGCACGTAAATATGGACATTGGACCTACGACCAATGGCAACATGTATTATTCTCTGACGAGACCAAGGTTAATTTGATTTCTTCAGATGGAAGGCAATACGTACGGCGTCCTGTAAAAGCGGAAATGAATCCAAGATTCACAAAAAAGCAGGTGAAACATGGCGGAGGAAACATTAAAATGTGGGGATCATTTTCTGGACGTGGAGTGGGACCTGTGAGGAAAGTTCAGGGTAACTTAGACCAACATCAATACAAGGCAATATTAGAAGAAACTATGCTTCCCTATGCTGAGGAACATCTTCCTATTATATGGACTTTTCAGCATGATAACGACCCAAAACATACAGCCCGTTCAGTCAAGTCGTTTCTGAACAGACAGTCGGTATCAGTGCTAGATTGGCCAGCAAATAGCCCCGACCTCAACCCAATCGAGCACCTTTGGCACGAAATTAAGAAAAAAGTTGCCATTTATCGTACCACAACTTTAGATGAACTTAATGAAGCTTTTTGTGAGGCATGGGCAAACATTCCTGTTGAAATATGTCAGAAACTGATAATGTCTATGCCACATCGGTGTCAAGCGGTAATTACTAACAAAGGTTTTGCTACTGGGTACTGATTTTACCCGTAATAAAATGAAGTTGTTAAAGAAATTAAAATACTGCAGATTATTAGTTCTGTTTAACTCTATTTTTCATTTTACTTTACTGTTCTTAATTAAATGTCCAGCTACAGAATTGTACATTAAATTGAATACATGGTTAACCTTTGATATTAAACACTTTTTTATATTTATTTAATCTTTTATTTACAGCCATTTATAGTATAATAATCGGATCAAATTATGCAAATAATAGTTACTGAGAAATCAACAGGGTTTTATATTTATATGTACATAGCCGGTTATTGCTGTCCACTATCTTGAATGTCCTTAATTAGTTGACCACGACTGTATATATGATATACATATATATATATATATATATATATATATATATATGTATATATATATATATGATCGATGTATTGCTTTTAGTTTATACTTATATAGTACTTTACATGTTGTATCGTATAGATGTTGTGTAATGTCTTTGTAATGATTTTATTATGTGATTTAGTAGCCTAGATAATTTTATTTTATATGTATAAATATTATAACAGTAGTGTTGATATTGTTGATATTTTAACGTTACAATCGCGTTGGGTTCTAACATGCTAGAATTGTGTGGACAATAACTGTGATTGTGTGGAAGATAATTCCGGTATTATAGCTTCTTTTCATTGACACTTTTACACACACTATACATCGCACCATCTTAAAGTGACTTTTTTTGGATAACAACTTGATTCAATAGTACGAGATCGAGCTGCAAGATTGCTACAATCATCTAATATGTCATCAAAATCTAATTTTCATGTACAGAAGTGTAGGAATATATTTTTGATGAGGTGCCAATCAAAATGTGGCCGCTAATATTTACTTAATTTTTTTTCATACTATATGGATACAGACGAACAGACGGGTCACCTGAGGGTAAGTGGCAGTCGCCGTCCATGAACATCTGCAACTGAAGAGTCGTAAGTGTGATGCCCGCCTTTGAGGGGAGAGGAACGAAGAGTGGAGGCGTTAGGAAAGAGGAGAGGGGCGATGGGGAGAGAGGAAAGGGAGAGGGGGATTTGGGTGTCCGGAAATCCGATGACAGACATTTGTGACAAACAAAAATAATTCGAAGAAATCCTGTCGGAAAGCAAAAGATTTTATATCTGTGTTTTAAAAAAAAAACTTTGGACTGCATTCTATAAGAGACGCACTGGTCATAATTTTACAGATAATATAAAATTAATAGGAGGGTAAAATAAAAACGCATTCTTCGGTACGCAAAGGG
The DNA here is from genome assembly GCA_947561695.1 of Tyria jacobaeae. NCBI lineage: Eukaryota > Metazoa > Arthropoda > Insecta > Lepidoptera > Erebidae > Tyria > Tyria jacobaeae. The sequence continues at coordinate 16,079,589 of OX387218.1, forward strand.
AGGTTATAAAAAATCTGATAATAGTTTTTTTACTAAGGTGTTTAAAGTTTAAAAAAGTGTTCTTAGTTCACTTACGTGAATATTTATGGCAAGACTAGATATATATTATACAGAGAAGAAAAATCAGTGGGCTCTGATGATCAGTGGGACACTTTAAATTTATTTATTTATTTATTTATTTATTTATTAGGGCCCGCCAACAATTGTTTACATTTTTACCTTAAAAATATTACAAATTCAATATTATGGATCATAATGTAACAATTACTTAAAGGTAGGCACAGCATGCATTATTACAAAAAAAGAGTATTTAAAAAAATGGTAAATCACAAACAACACAAGAATAAACAAGTGAGAAAAAGTGACAACAAAATTAACATTTACTATAAAGTTAAATAAACATAGTTATTAGCATTTGACATCAGTTTAGAATAGCCAATTCAAACGTTAATCAGGGTCTGGCAATGAGCTCAAAATCGACTTAAATCTGTATAAAGAATCGCAATGGATATCAGTTATGTCACTGCAGCCATTTAACACCTTGCAGAATCTCGCACATGGAGAATTAGCACCCAGAACAGTTCTCCTCAATGGCGGACACAGTGGCGTGATAGGTTTGCGCGGAATCCTTGAAGGCACTCGAAATCTAAGAAGAGCCAGTAACGGGGTGCAATCAATTTTGTAATTGACAGTCTTAAAAGCAAAGATTGCGTCATTTAATTCCAACCGACTGGCAAGAGATTTTAAATTAAAATATTTAAGCCTGTCTGAATAGGAGCGAACTTTTTTGGATATGCCATTGCAATATGCAAGATGCCAAAGAAATCGCTTTTGGACTCGTTCCAATCGCAGGGAATGCGTTGCGTAGTGTGGTCGCCAGACTATACTGCAATATTCTAACGTGCTTCGGATAAGACTATTATAAAGCAATAATTTAGTCCTGTTGTTACGAAAGTTCTTACAGGTTCTTAAGACAAATCCTAGCATTTTGGAAGCTTTCTTTAAAATGTGATCCAGGTGATGCAAAAAAGTTAGTTTCTTATCAAATATCACACCGAGATCTCTAATCGTATCCAATTCGTCAATAATGGTACTTTTTATTTGGTAGTTAAAGTTGATGGGGTTACGGCACCTAGTAAATTTTAAATACTTACATTTATCAATATTTAAGTACATTTTATTATTTTCACACCATTCTGCTAATCTATTGAGATCACTTTGAAGTAGCCTAGCATCTTTCTCAGATTTAATGAGTCTTGAAAACTTCAAATCATCTGCAAATAAATAAGTGTCGGAATACAAGAAACAGTCGGGGACGTCATTAATGAAGTAATTAAACAAGATTGGCCCCAAATGGGAACCTTGTGGCACACCGGATAACACGGGCTCTAAATTTGATTGATAACCATCGAGTACTACATAGAACACTCTACCTGTCAAATATGATGCTATCCACTCCAGCATGGATCCACATATACCGTAAGCTTGCAGTTTGGACGTCAAGATTTTGTGGGAGACCTTATCAAAAGCTTTACTAAAATCAGTGTAAATTACATCAGTTTGATGACCTGAATCCATGTTTTTAAATAATGTCTCGGTGAAAGATACTAAGTTTGTACTCGTGGATCGTTTTCCAACAAACCCATGCTGACTCTCACTCAAGTATGCTTTTAGATGATTTTGCAAATATGGACATATTAGCATTTCGAAAATTTTAGCAAATGATGATAAAATGGAGATTGGTCGATAATTGGATATCATTTCAACGTCGTTAGATTTGTGTATTGGAACCACTTTTGCATTTTTCCATTTTGAGGGAAATATACCACTAAGTAGTGACTTGTTATAGATCAGCATTAGTGGGCGAACTAACTCTTTGGAACAGGCTACAATAAAAATAGGTGAAATTTCATCGGGGCCAGCTCCCTTAGTTATATCTAAGCTATGTAATATTTTTAGTAGATGTTCATGTTCAACTAAGGGGCTACTTAGGGACAGGCTATGCTTTTGAAGTGATTGTATATGCTCAGTTTTGTATTTGTCGTTTGAGTATTCTTCAGAACTGTAAACTCTAGAAAAATAATCAGCAAATAGTTGACATATTTCCGTTCCATCCGTTGCGGTTTTCGATCCATCGGCCATAGATTTGGGGTATGCACTAGATCCCCCTCGTTTGGCCTTTACATAACTCCAAAATACTTTGGGATTATTTTTTATTTCGTCTTCCATAAACCTAATGTAATTATTGTAACACCGTGTTGACAAACGATCGCAGCACTTTACTATGTAACTTAATTCCAATGCATCCAATGGGTTACCATATTTTTTATACCGTTTCCTAAGCTTATTTTTTTTGTTTAATAATTTAATTAAGCTGCGACTGAACCATGGGGGATATTTATTGCCTTTTGGTAAGCGCATTGGTACATACTCTTTAATAGCATTACTAAGAATACTATAGAATACCTCTAACATACCGTCCACATCACTGTGTCCTGCAAACAATTCCTCCCATTCAACTTTACCTAAGTAATTTGTCAGCGATACATAGTCACCTTTATAGAAATTTGGTCTTTCGTGAGCATCATTATATAATAGTCTAGGTTCCATATTTAAGGTAATAGTAATATCCAGTGCTGGGTGCAGCCGACTAGCGTTAGTAATAGGATTTAAACTTGAAGCGACGTGATACGCTGGATTGGAGGCTATTACGAGATCAAGCATACGGCCATCGGAATTAGCAATAAAATTTAATTGATGTAACTTATTCACATATATGAAATCCTGTAGTGTTTTACTTATACTAGACAGACTAGAGTTACTACTAGATTGTGTTCTTGATATCCAGTCTATATCACGCCGATTGAAGTTTTAATTCTTAAGATAGATTATTTTACATAAATGAAACAAAACTTTATTTAAAGATGTTTTTAAATTCGCTTGCCTCACTAGGGAATAGAAAGTGCTAAAATAAAAATAAAGTCGATCGATAAGATCAATGTTCATTAGAGAGATTTGATCCAAATCAATGATCAATCTCTCTAATAAACATATGTATAATCTTAGAAATCTCGCCTTGGAAAAAAATATTTTTTTTTGTCCTTCCTCGTGTTTTAGACTGCCTATTTATAAGAGACCCTTAGTAATAGTTTACTTTAGTTTCTGTATGTGAGATTTGTGTGGTATGCGTTCTATTACAAGTCCAAAATACCTCAACTAGGTTGCTAGTTTTGTATCATTGTGGTATCTTGTGCTTAAGTCTGCGAGATGATGTATATAGATTATTAAGTAATTTCAACAGGATATTGTTGAATTTAGGTCATGGTTAGGGAAAATAAGGTAATATATCCGCATAATACATATATTATCCGGATACACAGAGTGCCGCTATTGCGATAATACGGATAAAACGGATAGTTGTATCCAAGTCAGTATAAAATAATATTTTACACCGTGTTTAGTAAAAAACCTATTCGCTTATATTTAATATGCACGAAAGTACTGGAAATCTTTCAATAGAACATAAAATAAGTGTGTATATATTCACCTAAATTTATTGTATCACCTTCGCCTTATGAATTACCCAGTCGTGAAAACAATTTTAAACGTATTTTATAAGTCTATTTCGGCAATGCACTATAATTATGCCATCACTTGGTTGTCTCGAAGGGTTTATTTATACTTAAACTATCATATGAAATGGTGTGAATTGATTCGTGAGACGTTCCATTCCTTTAATTCTAACCTATCGCAATAGTTAGCTCTATTAAAATAAACTAAATTACTACTAAATACTCCTGGAACATAATTGCAACACCACTTACTTGGGTCTAACTGTGAATTTAAATCACCACAGGTTTACTGACTCACCAAAACTTTTATCAAAATTGGTCAGCCGCTAGAAAATTTTAGAATTTGCAGCATATTTCTGATTAAGATAAGGTGAGAACGTTTAGAAATCTCTATTGAGTACATTTCTATGGTCATCCTTTAATAAACAATTTCTGATGATGATGACGAAGCACTTAATTAATTCATTACACTACTAAAAGCAGCAAATACAGCAAATTTATATATAAATCTAGCCTACATTGAATATGTAGAAAAACTTTTAAATTTAAACTACCTTTACTTATACACAATAAAGATTAGTTCATACAAAGTGGAATCCAAAATATCTATACTATCCGTATTTATACGGATACTGTTTTGGAAGTATTCGAAATATCCGAACAGTAAATCGACTCGCATATTTGCAATCCCTAGTCATTGTGCAAGGCATCAGAAATAGGTAGTTTCCGTAGTATTGTGCCTCTAATCAGATCATAGCCAGGACTTTTCTTGGGTTTCATATTTTTAATGGTCTTAACAATTCTTGTTTTGAACATTTCAAAATTATGATTATTTGGCATTTCATAGCTTTACATATCAGCAGCTACTGTTGTTTCGTGCTCCGGAAGACAATCGCAAGGATGTGACTGAAAAACCGTTAGAAGGTGTCTGTCTCATATTATCTCATGTCTCATATTATAAAAAACATGTTTAACAAGTAGTCATTTATTAGTGGTAGAGCCATGCTTAAGCACGAATGGGCCGGCTCGACCGATGTGATACCACGGCCTCACAGAAAACCGGTTGTGAAGTAACGCTTGCGTTGCATTTCCCCGAAATGAGTGAGGTCTCCGGAGGCCCAAAATCCCCCACCCCCCTAATGATAGCGCTGTTAACGAAAAGGATACCCCAGGGGGGTACCAGCGCTACCGTCGGAGAATCCCCCCCTGGACGTCCTCAGTACGGATTATGCCTGAGCGTGGACGCCCAGGCTGCCCCTCGTACTCTGGGGGGGGCTCAACTGCGCTCTCAAAATCTGCTCGGGGCAAGAGAAGGCATACCATGGCACCCCCTGTCACGTTTACCGTGGATTTTTGTAATATCAGGGGCTTACATTCGAACCTCGACACTGTCCACCACCACCTTGAGACAGCAAAGCCGGCCTTGCTCTTTTTAACCGAGACGCAGATATCATCTCCAGCGGACACATCCTACCTCTGCTACCCTGGGTACGGACTGGAACACTCCTTTGTTCCTAAGGCTGGTGTATGCGTGTACGTTAGAGATGATATCACTTCTCGCCGCCTCGGCAATCTTGAAGGTAGGGACCTCTCCATCTTATGGCTACGTGTAGACTGCGACGACCATCCCCGCATCTACCTATGCCTCTACAGGTCCCATAGCGGTGATGCCGAAACCGACCGACTCATCGACCACGTCCAAATGGCTACAGACTCAGTGCTCCAGCAGGTCCCATCCGCAGAGATCGTGATTCTTGGCGACTTTAACGCCCATCACGCCGAATGGCTTGGTTCGCGCAAAACCGATCATGCGGGAACATCTGTTCACGATTTCGCCTTGGCATATGGCTTGACGCAGCTGGTAGCAACGCCTACGCGAATCCCAGATGCAGAAAGCCACGTGCCTTCACTGTTGGATCTTCTGCTGACCTCACATCCTGACGGCCACAAAGTATCCGTTGAGGCCCCTCTTGGCTCTTCGGACCATTGCCTGATTAGGAGTATGGTGCCACTCGTTCACTCGCTGCGGTCGCGAGTTACAGGCAGTCGCCGCGTATGGCACTATAGGTCAGCAGACTGGGATGGAATGAGAACATTCTTTGCATCCTACCCATGGAGGCAGGTTTGCTTCTCGCCGGATGATCCCAATGTCGTTGCTGACTCTGTCGCGGATGTTGTGCTTCAGGGTATGGAACTTTTCATTCCATTCTCCCTGATTCCCACAGGTGGCAAGTCCCAGCCTTGGTTTGGTCGAACCTGCAAAGCGGCGTCCCGCCGAAAGCAGGAATGTTACCAAGCATGGGCTAACGCAGCGACAGCACGGGATGTAAAGACCAGCACATTAAAGAAGCAATTTAACTTTGCCTCCAGGTCCCTCAAAAGAGTAATTGCTGGGGCGAAGTCGGCTCATATCGGCAGAATTGGCGAGAGACTAGTGAGTCTCCCCTCCGGAACTCGTGCATTCTGGTCTCTTGCCAAAGCTGTCCAGGGGAAGCCATCCCTTCCACCTCTGCGCATAGGAGATAATTCGTTGGCCCACGACGCTAAAGAAAAAGCCGATCTTCTGGGCAAACTCTTTGTATCCAACTCGACCCTGGACGACGGGGGAAACGCACCGCCGACCATACCGCAGTGCGAGACCCGCATGCCGGAAGTCCGGTTTGCACAAAGGGCAGTGCGTAAAGCGCTTCTTTCCCTCGACGTTCATAAGTCGAGTGGGCCCGATAGAATCTCTCCTATCGTGCTGAAGACGTGTGCTCCAGAGTTAGCACCAGTTTTAACGCGCCTTTATCGGCTTTCCTACTCTCTTGGCGTAGTCCCGAACTCATGGAAGACAGCTCTAGTGCACCCAATCCCTAAAAAAGGAGATCGCTCGGATCCGTCCAACTACAGACCCATAGCCATCACCTCCTTGTTCTCCAAGATAATGGAATCCATTGTTAACTGCCAGCTCCTCCGGTACTTAGAAGACCACCAGCTCCTCAATGATCGACAATACGGCTTCCGTCAGGGTCGTTCAGCTGGTGATCTTCTCGTATACTTGACTCACCGGTGGGCACAGGCGATCGAGACCAAGGGGGAAGCGTTGGCCGTTAGTTTCGATCGGGTCTGGCACAAGCTTCCTTCCTATGGGCTTCCCGAGAAACTGTGCAATTGGCTCACCAGTTTTCTTACAGATAGAAGCATCAAGGTCGTTGTTGACGGTGCATGCTCCGACTCGAAGTCTGTTAATTCTGGTGTCCCACAAGGCTGTGTGCTATCACCCACGCTGTTTCTTCTGCATATCAACGACATGCTGCAGATTAGCAGCATCCATTGCTATGCAGACCGATAGCACGAGTGATGCCCTTTACACCGGCCGCGCTAACATTTCTCGGGTAAACGTCATCGAAAGCCGATCCAAACTTGTGTCTGAAATCGAAACATCTTTATCAAAAGTTTCAGATTGGGGTCGACTTAACCTAGTCCAATTTAACCCCACGAAGACACAGGTTTGCGCGTTCACCGCTAAAAAGATGCCATTGGTCGTATCACCTCAATTTGAGAGCACTTCCCTAACTGCATCAGCCAGTATCGGAATCCTTGGCGTCGATATATCAAGTGAAGTCCAGTTTCGCGGTCACTTAGAGAGTAAGGCCATATTAGCCTCGAAGAAGCTTGGTGTGCTAAACAGATCGAGACAGTATTTTACTCCGGCCCACCGCCTGCAACTTTATAAGGCGCAGGTTGGGCCGCACATGGAATACTGTTCTCATCTCTATGCAGGTGCACCCCAGTACCAACTTCTGCCTCTTGACCGCATTCAACGGAGAGCGACTCGCATCATCGACTGCCAAGATATTTCTGATCGACTTGACACCTTGGCGTTGCGTAGAGATGTAGCTTCACTCTGCATCCTCTATCGCTTGTATCATGGGGAGTGTTCAGAGGAATTGTTCGGACTTACCGGCTGCTGGTTTCCGCCATCGTCCTACGCGACAAAATATCCATCCACATCACCTGGACGATTGGCACTCCACCACTGTGCGCTTCTCCAGAAGCTTTTTGCCTCGCACAACCAGCTTATGGAACAAATTGTCGCCTGCCGTATTTCCGAACCGATACGACCTTCAAACCTTCAAGAAGAGAGCGTACCTCTACCTAAAAGGCCGGCAACGCACTTGTGACTCTTGAGTTGCGGGTGTCCATGGGCGGCGGTAGTCACTTACCATCAGGTGACCCGTCTGCTCGTTTGCCCCCTATCGCATAAAAAAAAAAAAAAAAAAGTCAGTGGCGGTTGTCGCATCCAAGTTTCTCAAATACGCCTGAAAGCTTTTATTGCCCAACAGTTTTTGGTGCGTTGTTTTATAATAAGGAACCCTGGTTTGCTGTCATTGCTTTTTCAGTTTTCTGTTTTTGGTAATTTTTCCTAGAAGGCGTTGAGAGAACTAATTCCTGATGCTGTCACAGCAATTAATAGGAGTGGATTCCCATGCATAGTATGTCCTCTTTTTTTTAATTAAACAGTATGTGGTAGAAGGTTCAATTCATCTTGCAATTTTAATATTTCAATATACTTTGCGTATTAAGATATCTTTTGTAAACGTGCACCAATACAACCATATTGCTTCTGATTCTGATTTGAAAGTCCACAGAACATAGAAAGACATCTTAACTTTCTATTCTGTGGGGAATGCTGACCTGATTGCTAGTTTCGCGAACACATAATAAATTTAGACAGCACCAATATTAAATATTACGTTTGTTGTATATTACATTATTACTGAAATTTGTTTCATCGGGCCATACAATGTATTCTGAGAAATTTGGGTTGCGAGCTTTTTCTGTTTGAATATTGACAAAATTTTTCACCATTTCCGACGAGACTTTTCTAGACAGTATTTGTCCTTTATGGATATAATACCACTTGAAAGCTAAATTGTAATTCTTGTTGTTTGAAAAGTAACCTTGTAATAAATTAAATTGTTCTTGATACGTCATTATTACTACTTACACCATTACGAAATAGAGGCAAAACAAAACTTCAAATTTCAAATTACCCCGCGATGCAATTGGATTGGTGTTGCGCTCGGTTGCGGTGGATTGCTGTTGCACGGTCTTCATTGCGGAGGACTTGCATATATTGGCAGTCGACTAGAAATCTCTGTAGAGATTCCAGGACTGCTCAGGTCTAATCTAGTCTAGGTAATGTGGATTAAGCCCTTGTGTATATTACGACCTCATGATTCTAAAAAAATATTTTTAAAACTAATTGTATCAACTAGTGTAATAAATAAGTGTACCCGGTCCAAAAATCTGTAAATGCAGTTTTGTTTAAAACATAAAGGAATGTTTCCTTCAAATAAAAACATCTCTCCACAAATCTCCCTGTCTTCCCCCTTTCGTGTTCTAAAATGTCTACATTCTCAATGAGCGTTGGCGTCAGGTAGACGGATGGTCATAAAACTAACTAGTTGTAACTCTCTTGCAATGCAAAATGAGTAAGGGTTCTATGGACATCATACTCGCTCTTTGGTTTTTGTCACCCGAAATTGTTGTTGAAATTTTCTAAAGCAATAATTGTTCCACTAAGAAATAGTTTTGAAAATTACATGTCGTATGACTATAACTCTATAGCAATACCAGTCGTAAGGTGTCCTCTTACCTTTGTTTTCCGTACTTACTTATCAAAGAATATAGTGTTATTGGATTATGGTTTTATGACACATTAAATTTTTTGAATTTATTGTTATATATATTAGTTTATGGTGTATTGTATTCTACGTAAGAAATCTATATATTTATAGATATTTAATAACAGCGCCATCTAGTATCCAATAGACAAAACAAAAATGTTACAATTATCCCGTTGGGAAGAAATTTTTGTCCTGTGTGCCTGCAATGACTGTTTTCTTGAGATGATTAAAGGAAACGACTTGATAGACAGGTAGCCTAGGTAACTACCTCAGCAAGTGAAAGTCACGGCCATCACCGTACTCTGCCGCGGTTCAAAGTGTTTCTGGTGGTTGTGTAGACTGGTCGCGTAGTGTGCCTGACATTTGTTTACTAATAGCGGTGTTCAGTGTCATTCTGTGCTGTTAAGACCTCGAATATGGGAAATTCCGCATCTGTTAAGTTGAACGACAAGAAGCGGTGGCAGTAAGTGCTAATACTTTGTATTTGTTTGTGTTTTTTTGTTATATCATAGATTAGACAGAGATTTTAAAGCTTATGTTATATAAAACCTTAAATTCTTAATAACTATAACTTGAAATGTTCATCATTCATAAAGTAATCAGCAGCCTGCTTGCTGATTACTTTATAAAATGTTCTAACAACATTTTTTATAATTAATTTTAATATTCTGGATACAATTCGATCGATACTTCTAACGATGGATTTAAAAAGTATCACAACATAATTACTACCAAATATAGAGTTACTTTACTAATTTTTAAAGTAGTCAAACCTTCAAGGAAAGAGTGTGGTACTCCCACTTCGAAGGCGATAACGCACTTGCGACTCCTGATTTGCAGGCGTCCACGGGAGCCGGAAATCACCATCAGGCACCGTCCGTCACATGCGTACCGAACCTACCTGCTCCTTTGTGCCCCGTAACATATAAAAAGTAATCTACAGATTTTTATACTTACCTATTGGTGTCAAAGCGAAGAGTCACTACTATCCGAGAACCACCATTATATTTGTAGTTAGCTTTAAAAAGTAAAAGCAGTTGAGGCTTTTCCGAGGCTGTAATGTATGTACATATATTTAGGTAATAGTATTAATATGCCAGAATTGTTTATATACTTATCACATACGCTCACACTTGTATCCCTGGAAGGGTAGACACGGGTTTATTAAACATCCACTTTATGCACACTAGTTATTTTTAATATTGGTCCCATTTACGAAATAGTGGGCAAGTTTATTGTAGCCAACCGGATAAGATAATAAAAAAATAAAGAGAACAACGAAAGAAGAAAAAATATATCGCTCGTACGAGACTGTACGATACTATTTATTAAGATAGGTTTTTTCGATGAACCTACGGACTTAAGTAAGAAAATAATTAGACCGGAAATTTTTCTTGGCCTCACAAAACTATAAAGGAAAATATTTCTATCCAACTGCGGTCTTAATTGTATTGCACACCAACATAAGTAAGTATGGAGACTCAGTGTTAGTATATTTGGTAACACGTTTGATGTGCAATAGAGGGGTGTTAGGTTTAAACCACATCCAATATACTTCAGTCACAAGATGGGATTGCACTCATAACACAAGTCTTACATTCATTGAATTTGACAAGAATTTATAAGAAACCTGGGAACGGAATACCTATGTTAGAAGTGTTTAGTTTAAATTCTTGTAAGCAAAAGTAAAATGAGAGGGAAGAAAGTACGAAATTGTTCAATTTATTTTTATTCCCTGTGTTTGCTTTATGCGGACTGTTATTTATCAGAAAGAGTATATACAGTCATACAGTGCCCGGTTGACGGCAATACGCTTGCTCCCTGTTACGTTAGTGTGACCAAATTCTAATTGGCATTATGTGAATGTTTAATACACCGCTGCCTACTGCTGTGCGAGGCAGGTGTGAGCGTATGTATGATTGCAGTTGCTTTCAATGACTACCTACAGTTACACAGGTATCTATGTCCCAACTTCATAAATTACTAACTGTAGTAAAAACAAGCAATCTACTGTTCCTACTACTGTACTACCTACCTACTGTTGTACAATCAATCTATGACTTACGTTATAGGGACAAGACTATGGCCGTTATCCTTCATCATCCTTCATCTATATTACATGTCACCATCCATATTATTAAAAATGTATAGAAAAATACTATATTCATTGTAAAAATTGTCCTGAGTGACCTAAGTTGGGTCCTGGTTTGAAGTTACGCTTAGAAATGATAAATCACTTAAAATTAACATGATTAGAAATAAACCAGGCAGAAGAAAAAGTATTAAGTTTTGCAATCGCACTATATTTTGCCAGAGGATGGCATTTAACTAGGAGAACGATCAGTTTAGGGGATTGAATGGCGCGAAGTGAGATTGTTTTAGTCGTAATTTTCCTACTTATCTTAAAAACAAACATTTTGGAGGTCGCTTTATGTGTTTTTTTACATCCACAGTAAAAAAGTGGGGTAAAAAGCAAGGTTAACCTTCAGTCGGTTTGATAATATAAAAAAATAGCATTTTGCAATACGGCCGCCATAGTTTAAATATTAGGTACTTTAGTACTTTAACACGACGCGTTACCGTCTCAGGCCTGCATCTGCTTCCTAACTTGGAGACAGAGGTGTATTAAACACAAACTTTGTATTAGTAATAGGAGGCAAGATTATTGCCATCAACCGGGCACTGTATGACTGTGTAGATACTGTCTGATAGGTAACAGTGTGATCCCTCAGTCACCTTTTACGACACCACAGGGAGAGATGGTGATGGTGGCCCTTTTCTATTCCATCGTGAACCATACGGTACATATATAAGAAAATAAATTAAAACGATTGTCTAAATGTGTTGCTGAGCGCAAAACTTAGAAACGACTGTACATATTAATACATTTTTTTTCAAACATTTTTTGAAGTCAAAAAAAGGTTCTTATGAAGAGAAATTGTAATCTTTTTCTTTGGGAGTGCCAAAGTTTTACAGATTTTGACTGACTGTATGTCTGTCGAGTCAGCTAGTAGATCATAAAAACTCCTTTACGGCAAACAAGGTCTACATATTTTCCGGGTTGTAACCATATACAGATAAATTTTACGATAATTGGCACTGACTAATACTCGTACATGCAGTAACCAAGCCTTTATTGAGTTTTACTCACTTTGTTGAGTCATCGGTGATGGTAGGTACCTACTAAAGATCTTATCTCAAGGTCATTTGCGGCCAGTTGCATTTCTATTTAATTGTTTAACGCTTGTGTACTCTGCAAAGATAAAAACCTCATTTACTCATTACTGCAAAACTGTATTTCAATTTTTACTTTAGGCTTTTTTTTCAGTACCGCTCTACTTAGTAAGTGATCTAGTATTGGCTATATGTGGTTTGTTTTTATTATTTTAAAGAATACTAGCAACATGGGTCACACATTACTAGTATTCTTGTTAACCTCCCCAGCTAAGCGAAATGCTTGTGTTAGGGGTGGGTTTACGACGGTAGTATACTGGGCGGGGTTTGAACCCGCAACCACTTGATCGCAAGTCCGACACCTCAGCCATCATGCTACCGCCGCTTAACATCTCGCGTTTGTTCGTAGAATATGGTAATGTTTGGAAATAAAAACGATTTAATTTTTGGTAACTAAATTTGAAAAGCTTACTTAATTTCTAAGGTGGTCACATTACCTTCATATATAGCCGTGTGGTTCGCGGTGGAGTAGAGTCCAGCCTATCTCTTCCCGTGGGTGGCGAAAAAAGCAACTAAGGCAACGGAAAGTTATTTATCAGACAGTATATATACAGTAATACAGTGCCCGGATGCGGCAATAGGTTTGGTCCTATTACGTGAAAGGGGGCTAAATATGGTTGACACAAAGTGGGAGTTTGAGACGCCTAATCCTACCCTTTTACTTTATATAGTAGTGAGTAAAAGTATGGAAGTTGTATGTATCTATGTTAATAATGAAACAGCCAGCCAGCAGACCCTCCATGTTGCTTCCATAAAATACGTACTAAGCTAAGAATAAATTCAAGTGCATAGTACCTATTACTGTACAAACAGGCACTAAAGTAATGCAGGTGTTACCAGAATATAATTACCTATAGAATTAAATACGGGCCGTTATATCCTTGTAGTGTCTTAGATTGACCTTGAATCGGCGTCGTGATGTCTAGAGTAATGAAGCCAGGCTTGATTCAATAGCCATGAACAACTTAATAGTACGATGTAGTGTGTAATTATGGTTGACAAAACTACTTATACCATGTTATATGATGTATTCTGTGCTCGTAGCTCGTACCTACTTTATAGTTTAATTCCAAGCAGCTTTGAAAAGCGGCTCTTTATACGGTTACCTATTAGAAGGTTTTTTTTACGATATAGGGGCACAGACGCATAGACGGGTAACCTGATGGTAAGTGACAAGCGCCGTTAAAGGACACCTGCAACTCAGGAGTTGTAAGTGCGCTGCCCTTGAGGGTGGGGGGATGCGGGGAGAGGGGTTGAGGAGATAGGAAAGAGGAGAGGGGGAGGTGAGGGGAGAGGAAGAGTTGAGTCCATTCGTGCCTAAGCGTGGCTCTACCACAGAGTCAAGAAATAATATACTTACAGGGAAATCGAGAAATAATACCAAATTTGATCTTTGTGTTTGTTTGTTTGATTTAATCATATGATAAAAAGTTGTTATTAATTACACATTCAGTTATAGATAGCTATAGACCATACCATCCATAGTAATAAATTTTCACCTAGTCAAGAATTAAATAAAAGTAGGAAGGTGCACTAACAAAAAAAATGTCTTCTGTCTCACTCACTCCCACTCACTTTTGATAGTAAGAGATTTCAAAAACTTTTCAGTACGTTATTAATTTTTTTTCATACAAATTGCATTCTTCTTTCAATAACGAACATAACAAAAAATATATTATACAATTTTGTGAAGCCGTTCGGCATTAACTTCATTTATATATATGTATATATATATGTGTATATAAGATTATAATATTACACACTGTCTCGCTTGTATTTCTGAAGGGATAGGCAATGACGACCATTTTTGCCAACAATAATTTAGCTCCATTCACATAATTTCATGACCAATGCCGTAATCCGGGCACTGTGGGACTGTATACTTACTGTGTGATAGATAACACTCCGATCGATTAGTCGCCTATTACGATACTACCGGGAAGAGAAGGGATTGCAGTTCTATTTTACGGAAAACCGCAATATTACTTAACGCACAAATATTAATAAGGTACAATGTTAAACTATAAAATGTAATCGTAATTTTCTTGAAGGGAAAAGTTCTTTCTTTTTAGAGATAAAATCTATGGACTCGCGACACCGTTACTAGACGCATATGTCCAATCAAGGCAATATTAGCACAACGAGATATAAAAGTACAATTCATACTTAAATAACTTCAAATCAAAATTGTTTATTTCCTATTTTAGTTACCATGAACCTATAGTTTCTGTTTTAGATTGTAATAATTATAATGATAATGATGATGATGAGATGAGATGATGAGATGATGAAGAGTTGTCGAATTTGTTAACTATGATTCATAAGAAAATTAAATGTATTTTAAAGTTTCAAATAATATAAAAAAAAAATCATAAATAAAATGCAATTCATTACCCAATAACCCAATAACCCTAGTACCATCTAAAAAATGTCTAACGCGCCAAAATAAGTTTTCACTTCTGTCGGCACTCCTGCATTTTCTTTTTAAATGTTATATCTACTGCCTAGAAGGAGTTACCAACGTAATGTAAAGATATTAAAATGCGGAAGACAAAAGGAAATTACTACTTATGTTCCGTGTGCCTACTTAACACCCGAACCTGACGCAAAAAGAGGAGTGTTATAAGTTTAACCGCTTTCTGTCTGTGGCACCGTAGCTCTTTTTTTTTTAATACTATAGACCTTAATTTAATACTTTACACCTGATAGTAAGTGACAACTGCCGTTCATGGACACCTGCAACTCATGAGCCGTAAGTGCGCTGCCCGCCTTTGAGGGTGATGAGGGGTGGGGGTATGCAGGGAGGGGAAAGAATACAGGGAGGATGAGGGGAGTGGAAAGGGGGAGGAAAGAGGAGACGGGGAGTTGAGTATCCCGAAATCTTACTAATTGCGGTTTTCTGTGAGAATGTCGTATCGCACTGTTGAACGTGTGAACCGATTGTTATGCGTTTTTTCTTTATTTTGAAAGCAAGTTTTCTTGTTCATATTTTATCAAAATCGGTTCAGCCGTTTTCTTATCGTATTCAAGTTGGGGTATTTTAAATTTTAAATTTATAGTTATTTGTACTTACTAAATATTATTTAAAAGTAAGATTATTAAAACATACCGTCTGCATTATAAACTTACAGTTTTTTGTTGACGTTATCTCGAGCTCTGATACCGTCACTCCCACTATTATCACTATCCAAATGACACCTCACATGTCAAAATTTATCAAGCCGATTAGGCTCTAGGGTGTGACATAGAAACATACGTACATAAATAGATACCTTCATGCACTCAAAAACATAACCCTCCTTCTTGCGCAGTCTAGTACAAATGCAGTATAATATTATTCGTTTAGTTCGATCCCCATTCATAGCAGGCAGGAGTCTACTGAAGAGCTGGTTAGGATGTACTAAACACATTCCTAATACAGGGGAAACGAGAATCAATACGAACGACAATGGCTATATTCTATATATGCACATAATTCAATATGGTGCCTGTATAGCGCATGGTTACATTTTTAAAGTTGCTTTTATTATTTTAATAAATATTTTGGTTTTTAGTATACACTGCATTATATATGTGTTATATAATAAATGAACACATACTTAGGCTCTTTTACTTCAGTGTTAGAGTTCGTCAGTGGCGATAAGCATGTATATTGTACGCAATACCTATATGTCTACATCTCAGAAGCTATAAACAGTAGTCATTAAAGCAAGCATTATGACATTTCAAAGTGCACACTTTCGTGCATAATTTAGCAAATCCAAGGCAAATGCGAGTCAAGGAACATTTTGAGCGATTACCTACTATTTCTTTACACGTTTGTATGTACATTTGAAGCAATAAATCTCGGTATTAAAATGGAATATTATGTTCGTAACGACAATGTCGAGGCAGTTGTCTAATAATGAAAGTAGATTATGCGTAACAATAATCCAAAATAGGTCTGCTATAGTCTGAATGTTTTTATCCTTGATTGAAAAGACTAATGAATTGATTGACACGCCTATTGGTCTAATAGTCAGTCACTCCGACTGTGAAGCCAGAGGTTCGATATTCACTTGAAACAAAAATTTGTGTGATCCACAAATAGTTGTCCCCAATTAGGGTGTTCTCTGTGTTTGTTGCTTGTACTTATGCAGCTCAGTAAATCAACTAAATCTAACGCTACTAAGGAAATATGTAGGTATCAAACCAAATTACATAACTTAAAGTTAATATGACGTAGGTATAACGTTGTATATAAAGGTATAGTAGGTATGATATTTACACTGTGTTATAAAAAAAAAGAGTTCTATTTTAATGGAAATATTAACGATACTAAATAATCTCTATTATATTTTTATTACTTTTCAAACAATATTCCATTTACGATAACACTATAGAAATCGGCTTCAGATAAGCATTACTTCTATTAGAATTGATAGAAAGCACAATATTAATTGAACAGATGGCGTTAATAGTATTAAACTTCAGCTAGCGGCGCCACAGCAACTTAATCTGCCTAGGGAAGGAGAAGGGAGCGAATGTCTCGTGAAATAAAGTAAGTAAGTCTGTAAGCCCGTTTAATTAAAAGACATTTTCAAAAGGTTCAGTTTACGTGTACTTTTAAAGCGTTTACATGCAAAAAATATAATATCAATAGGCATAACAAAATGAAACATTTACAAAATAACTTAAAATATGAAGGAAGTATGCGGACAGAAAAATTGAAACTTTGAAGCGTTGCTTGAAATCGCACCAATTATAGATTGCACCATTTACGAAAGTCAATGCTGTACAAAAGGCTTAAACTCGTGCCTGCATTGGCGTTGCTCTTGAAATCGTAAAACGTTCACTGATGGAAAAAAGGTTTTAAGGGAGTTGAAAATGCCATTAATAAAAAGACCCTTCGATGGAAGAACTTGAAATCTATTACAAGTGACGGGGGCAAAAACGTGTGGTAAAAATAAAGGAGTGGTTGCACTTGTATCAAAGGCTGTAGAAAATTATGGTGGTTAGAAGGCATTAGTATTGCATCCTATCATTCATCAACAGTCCTTGTGCAACAAATATTTGGATATGTCTGAAGTTTTAAAATCAGTCATATCAGTTGTTAATTTCATCACATCAACGGGTCTAAATCACCGACAACTCCGCGAGTTTATTGCAGAGATTGGAGAACATGATTGCGAAACACTATCGTTGCAAGTATTCCAGCGCTTTTAACTTCGAGCAGTGATTGATTTTTTTTTTTAATGAATAGCATCATGCTGTTACAGAAGTAAATAGCGCATGGCTGACGAAGTTAGCATTCAAAACCTGTTTCTTCCTGATTTATATACCAATCACAAATCGTTCCGGCAGAAAATAATACAATTTCAACCACAAATTTTTAGCAAATTATCCACATATTTAAAAAAAATGTGAAATGTTCAACCACAATACTGAGACTGAGCTTCCCGTGGATTTTGCAATCAAAACTTTGAGTGCCTTAAAACAAATTTTGATAGTCATTTCTCAGATTTTGATGTCATTGCGAATGAAATGAAAATTTTATAAAATCCTTTTGTTATAGACATTGGAACCCTAGTACCTCAACTTTAAATGGAAATTATTGATTTTTATGTTGTAGTAATGTTTTACTTATTTTCCACTTTCTTTACCAAAGTGAGATCGATTTCTCTCTGTGGCTGTATGCGTATTATGGTCATTACGGAACATTACGGGGAAATTTTATATAGTTTTGCATTAATGGGTACAGGCAAGTGCAATTCTTTGAATTTATGACAATTTGTATTTATATGTAAATCGGCAATATAGACTTATTGAACTTTGTTACTTCGGTAGGTACTAAAAGCAATTAAACATTGAGCGCCATCTATCAATTAGAACCTAAACTACTTACACAGATCTTAAAGTAGGTACTTTAAATGTCAACCATATCCTGCATTGCGCAATGATGATTCTCACTATGATAAGTATATTTCCAAGTGTCAATCGTGGAGCTAAGGACGGAATCACTTGGTTACAATTTAATTAAATTTTGTTTGCTTTTATTTGGAAACAAAAAAGTAGATGTTATAAGAATCAAATACAGATAAGTCAAATCAAAACAAGTCTCACTAACCTCATTAAACATTGTAATATGTAAGCACTGATGGAAATTAAAGAGATGCTCCGTGTCGACAGTGTCGGTAGTGCGCAAGAGTTGGCACACCACGACGCAAGCACTCATTAACTTTACCGCCTTTATGTCTTGCGAAAAACCGATTCATGGCCACTAATTTAGCTTCCTTTTGAAGGTCTGTGAAGACTGTTATATATATAACTAGATACCAAAACCAAAGACCATTGAGAAGGGGTAGAAAATGTATTGATTGGTAACAGCGAATCCCGTACTATTGAATTTCTGCCTTACGTAATTTGTCTTAGACGAGGTAATTAAAGTCATAATAGGTGATAGACCACCACTGTGTGCGTCTTCCAGAAGCTTTTTGCCTTGCACAATCAACCTATGTAACATTGTCGTCTGTCCTATTTCCTTACCGAGGCGACCTTCAAACCTTGAGGAAAAGAGCGTACCAGCGCGCGACGTGTCTGTACGCGGCTCGTGTCGATTATTGCCTCGTACAGTAACCAAAGGCAAATATATATATATATATATGAAATAAATTTATGATGTCATGTGCCATTCTCACATGTCACCACGGGAGGTCAGAATTTTAAAAGACTACTACAGTATTATCACTTATCACATTCAGCAGCTCAGAAAGTAAGCGATCAGTACATAGCTTTTAAAATTTGTGTTTTACTTACTTCTTGTAAATACTTAACAACATACAAAAAATACTTAACAGCGTATCTTTTTTGTATGCTCGCATACCTACGTTGTTAGTATACAATTGTTGAAATAGAAGTATACTGCTAACCTATATCATAACATAGTAACGACAAATCTCATCCAATTTAATACTTATGACGTGAGCACACAACATAGGAGTTTACGAGTAGAATTTCCAATAAAACTGACATCACTCCGTACATTATCCATTCGAGTGGATCTAAATGTAATAGGTTATTTAGTTAGGATAGGAAACCACAAAAAACGTATTAAGGAGATTTACCCAAAATATACCTTATTGTGAATTGGCAATCCGTACGTATATCACAGAAGGAACTACCACCACCCATGGACATCTGCAACTTAAGAGTCGTAATTGCGCCGTCCGCTTTTATGGGGAGGGTTAAGAAGCGAGGGGGGTTGGGCCTCCGGTAGTCTGCCTCACTCGGTGAAACACAACGCAAACATTACTCAACAACCTGTTTTCCGTGCAAGCGAGGCTATTCCCACTTCTTCAGTTCAGGGGCTGTATCATTCACATAAGTGTAACAAATAAATAGCGATAACTTTTATATCCTTGATGTTATAAACTCAACATTTTACAACAGTATATTTTACTCAAGTAAGGTAAGAGTACTTGGAGGCGAATTTATACTCTTCTTGATACAAAAACAAATACATTGGCAAATAGTCCCTCAGTATTGTATCAAAATATGAAGATACCAATTAAAATTTCTGTGCCATTATTAAAAAAGAAACACTCTCTCTCTCTCATATATATATGTATATATGTATATATGTATATATAGAGTGTTTCTTTTTTAATATATATATGTATATACATATATATAATCGAATATATATCAGCCACGAACCCTTTGGCCTCAGAGATATATATATATATATCTCTGAGGCCAAAAGGTTCGTGGCTGATTTGGGGCGCAGACTGCGGAGTAGGGGACGGGACCCACGCTCTGCTCAGTACCTGCTAACTGCGCCCCCAAAACATCGCTATATGCGTACAACGGGGAAACGCCGCCAGCGTCATGGGTACGTTTGGTCGAGGGGACGCCTTATTATAATTTAATTTTAAATATAAGTTTTTCTGCTTCTTTATATATGTAATAAATATAACGAATTGAATATGAATGAATTAATGTAAGTACCTGTGTAATAGATTAATTATAATGTAAATAGTTTGTTAAAAATAAATTGTAAGATTAATGAGTAAGAAAAGCAATATAAGGATAGTAACATTTATGATAATAAAATATTTTTCTATTTATATACATATATATATATATATATATGTATATATATACATATCTATACACACATTATATTATATATATACATTTTTTTTCAACTTAAAACAACTAATTGTAGGTTACACCATTACACACCAATAACCATCACTAACTAAAATTTATTATTATTTTTTTGTAGTGGTAGAGCCATGCTTGCTTAAGCACGAATGGGCCGGCTCGACCGGTGCGATACCACGGCCTCACAGAAAACCGGTTGTGAAGTAACGCTTGCGTTGCATTTCCCCGAAATGAGTGAGGTCTCCGGAAGCCCAAAATCCCCCACCCCCCTAATGATAGCGCTGTTAACGAAAAGGATACCCCAGGGGGGTACCAGCGCTAGCGTTGGAGAATCCCCCCCTGGACGTCCACCCTCAGTACGGATTATGCCTGAGCGTGGACGCCCAGGCTGCCCCTCGTACTCTGGGGGGGGCTCAACTGCGCTCTCAAAATCTGCTCGGGGCAAGAGAAGGCATACCATGGCACCCCCTGTCACGTTTACCGTGGATTTTTGCAACATCAGGGGCTTACATTCGAACCTCGACACTGTCCACCACCACCTTGAGACAGCAAAGCCGGCCTTGCTCTTTTTAACCGAGACGCAGATATCATCTCCAGCGGACACATCCTACCTCTGCTACCCTGGGTACGGACTGGAACGCTCCTTTGTTCCTAAGGCTGGTGTATGCGTGTACGTTAGAGATGATATCACTTCTCGCCGCCTCGGCAATCTTGAAGGTAGGGACCTCTCCATCTTATGGCTACGTGTAGACTGCGACGACCATCCCCGCATCTACCTATGCCTCTACAGGTCCCATAGCGGTGATGCCGAAACGGACCGACTCATCGACCACGTCCAAATGGCTACAGACTCAGTGCTCCAGCAGGTCCCATCCGCAGAGATCGTGATTCTTGGCGACTTTAACGCCCATCACGCCGAATGGCTTGGTTCGCGCAAAACCGATCATGCGGGAAGATCTGTTCACGATTTCGCCTTGGCATATGGCTTGACGCAGCTGGTAGCAACGCCTACGCGAATCCCAGATGCAGAAAGCCACGTGCCTTCACTGTTGGATCTTCTGCTGACCTCACATCCTGACGGCTACAAAGTATCCGTTGAGGCCCCTCTTGGCTCTACGGACCATTGCCTGATTAGGAGTATGGTGCCACTCGTTCACTCGCTGCGGCCGCGTGTTACAGGCAGTCGCCGCGTATGGCACTATAGGTCAGCAGACTGGGATGGAATGAGAACATTCTTTGCATCCTACCCATGGAGGCAGGTTTGCTTCTCGCCGGATGATCCCAATGTCGTTGCTGACTCTGTCGCGGATGTTGTGCTTCAGGGTATGGAACTTTTCATTCCATTCTCCCTGATTCCCACAGGTGGCAAGTCCCAGCCTTGGTTTGGTCGAACCTGCAAAGCGGCGTCCCGCCGAAAGCAGGAATGTTACCAAGCATGGGCTAACGCAGCGACAGCACGGGATGTAAAGACCAGCACATTAAAGAAGCAATTTAACTTTGCCTCCAGGTCCCTCAAAAGAGTAATTGCTGGGGCGAAGTCGGCTCACATCGGCAGAATTGGCGAGAGACTAGTTAGTCTCCCCTCCGGAACTCGTGCATTCTGGTCTCTTGCCAAAGCTGTCCAGGGGAACTTTTGTAAGCCATCCCTTCCACCTCTGCGCATAGAAGATAATTCGTTGGCTCACGACGCTAAAGAAAAAGCCCATCTTCTGGGCAAACTCTTTGCGTCCAACTCGACCCTGGACGACGGGGGAAACGCACCGCCGACCATACCGCAGTGCGAGACCCGCTTGCCGGAAGTCCGGTTTACACAAAGGGCAGTGCGTAAAGCGCTTCTTTCCCTCGACGTTCATAAGTCGAGTGGGCCCGATAGAATCTCTCCTATCGTGCTGAAGACGTGTGCTCCAGAGTTAGCACCGGTTTTAACGCGCCTTTATCGGCTTTTCTACTCTCTTGGCGTAGTCCCGAACTCATGGAAGACAGCTCTAGTGCACCCAATCCCTAAAAAAGGAGATCGCTCGGATCCGTCCAACTACAGACCCATAGCCATCACCTCCTTGTTCTCCAAGATAATGGAATCCATTGTTAACTGCCAGCTCCTCCAGTACTTAGAAGACCACCAGCTCCTCAATGATCGACAATACGGCTTCCGTCAGGGTCGTTCAGCTGGTGATCTTCTCGTATACTTGACTCACCGGTGGGCACAGGCGATCGAGACCAAGGGGGAAGCGTTGGCCGTTAGTTTGGACGTGGCGAAGGCCTTCGATCGGGTCTGGCACAAAGCGCTCCTTGCGAAGCTTCCTTCCTATGGGCTTCCCGAGAAACTGTGCAATTGGCTCACCAGTTTTCTTACAGACAGAAGCATCAAGGTCGTTGTTGACGGTGCATGCTCCGACTCCAAGTCTGTTAATTCTGGTGTCCCACAAGGCTGTGTGCTATCACCCACGCTGTTTCTTCTGCATATCAACGACATGCTGCAGATTAGCAGCATCCATTGCTATGCAGACGATAGCACGAGTGATGCCCTTTACACCGGCCGCGCTAACATTTCTCGGGTAAACGTCATCGAAAGCCGATCCAAACTTGTGTCTGAAATCGAAACTTCTTTATCAAAAGTTTCAGATTGGGGTCGACTTAACCTAGTCCAATTTAACCCCACGAAGACACAGGTTTGCGCGTTCACCGCTAAAAAGATGCCATTGGTCGTATCACCTCAATTTGAGAGCACTTCCCTAACTGCATCAGCCAGTATCGGAATCCTTGGCGTCGATATATCAAGTGAAGTCCAGTTTCGCGGTCACTTAGAGAGTAAGGCCATATTAGCCTCGAAGAAGCTTGGTGTGCTAAACAGATCGAGACAGTATTTTACTCCGGCCCACCGCCTGCAACTTTATAAGGCGCAGGTTCGGCCGCACATGGAATACTGTTCTCATCTCTATGCAGGTGCACCCCAGTACCAACTTCTGCCTCTTGACCGCATTCAACGGAGAGCGACTCGCATCATCGACTGCCAAGATATTTCTGATCGACTTGACACCTTGGCGTTGCGTAGAGATGTAGCTTCACTCTGCATCCTCTATCGCCTGTATCATGGGGAGTGTTCAGAGGAATTGTTCGGACTTATACCGGCTGCTGGTTTCCGCCATCGTCCTACGCGACAAAATATCCATCCCCATCACCTGGACGATTGGCACTCCACCACTGTGCGCTTCTCCAGAAGCTTTTTGCCTCGCACAACCAGCTTATGGAACAAATTGTCGCCTGCCGTATTTCCGAACCGATACGATCTTCAAACCTTCAAGAAGAGAGCGTACCTCTACCTAAAAGGCCGGCAACGCACTTGTGACTCTTGAGTTGCGGGTGTCCATGGGCGGCGGTAGTCACTTACCATCAGGTGACCCGTCTGCTCGTTTGCCCCCTATCGCATAAAAAAAAAAAAAAAACAGTCAATCATGCCGTTATATCGGGAATATTCGTGCTCTATGGATGTTATGATATAAGCACGCTATGGCGAGGGGAGGCACATATACATATGAAGATACGACGATAATTTAAATGACCCTCAGACACTAGACATCTCGGTACGATAGTGAAACTTTAGGCATTAACGAACTAAAACACTATTATTTTTTAATAATATTTAATTATAGACTTATCATTTATTTGAACACGTTACAATGCTCAATTTGTTACTTGTCCAAATATTGGATAAGCAGGTAAATATTATTTTTAAAACAGATATCATACTTCTGTATTCTTAATAATCTGTTTAATAAAACATCTTTGAAATTTAATATTAAGCTCTAAAAACGTTTTACAGTTCAGCAAAATACTTGAATAGCTGTGGATTTTTTATTTTTTATTTGAATGTTTGTTAAGCCCCCCGCGATACAGGAAGTAATCCTAAAAATGAGAGATGCTGAGAGAATGAGATTATAAATCTTACATCACATAATTATAGGTTTTCAGTTATAGATAAATGTTACTAGAGGTAAATAGATAATAATAATACCTATATTTTTCACTGGAAAAACGTCTGACAAGTAGTGTTACGTATTGTTTGTTACTATGAATCTACTATCTCTCGTACATTTTAGACATGCCAGAAGATATAAATTATAATAAAGCTTGTTCAAAACGGATTGGTAATCAAAGCAAAGGGACTGAAGACTAATCTAAATCAGGTTATTTTCTCACCAGGTCAAACTCGAGTCTATACTCGCATGAATAATTAATGTCAATCAATTCAAGTATCGTAATAAACCTTTACAATAGCCTTTACAATAGCGTAATGAGTCTGAACTTGTTAATCACAAAATGACGGGAACCTCATAATTTGACGGAAGATTAAACACGCCGTTGTTTGGAATGGTGTCACTCAATGTTTAAAAAGTATGACGAAGGTGACTCAAGTGCTATACATGGCATCGTAACAGGTGATGAAAGCGGGATATATTATTACGAACCCGAAACTAAAGATAAGCTGCTTAATGGATAATTCTATTGGAAGATTTGCCAACAAAAGTAAAGAAGTGCAAAAGTCTCGGGGAAAAAAGTGAACACTTGACCAACCAACAGCCATTCTAGAAGAAATACCGACTATTATTGCAGATGGGTATGTCAGTAATTGTTCACCAGTAATTGTCCGTCGTCTTACCGTTAGACGAAATAGATACATGTATACAGAAGTACAAACAGCACTTATTGTGCACATGCATAAGTGTGTGTTTAGGTTACACAGAGTTTTATACGTTTCATGATGTTGCTATTATTGTTGCAAATTTAAAGCTGATTAAGCATAATACATTTTTATTTTACTATGGTAACTAATTTATGTTTTAATAAAAGGAAAAAATCCTAATAATAGTTGAATGAATTCTTCAGACTTTACCTAACACTGTGTCCGATTAATTGAGATTGAAAGTTTTGTTAGGACGATATTAGACGACTAATAGATACCGGATGGAACTGAACATTGTTCTAACCAAAGACTTCTACAATTACCAGTCAATCACTGCTTACATCAAATTGCTCCTTGCCTCTTTGAACAAAAATAATCAGTCCGTTTAGCGAAGATAAGCTACACTTTCTGTCTGTGTTAATTAAACTAAATCTATTCTACATAAAATTTCCATGAATATAATCTCTAGTTATATAACTCGATCGATTGGTATACTCTACTATGAGATTAACTGCCCTTGGCCTGATCTTGATCGTGAGGTTTGCGCTCACGCACATGACAGCGTCATATGAGGTCATAATATATTGAGCGCATTAATTGTAACACGTCTTTTTACATTCATGATGGCATTGTAACCGTGATTGCTATAACCTTGGTTATAACATAAGCATTGGCTTTAAATTTTATTACTTAATATTTACTTACTAAACAAGTTAATTAAACTCCGTTTCTAAAACAGTTTCCAAAAAGGTAAGTCATTTTTAATTACGTTTTAATTTAGACTCATGAACCTATGACAGTTGATCATGGGAAGTCAGTGGCCTTAAATATCCTGACACCGTTTTTTTTTTTTCGTGTGGAAACCCCCTCGGGCCGTCATTCCACCCGTTTTCGGTTTTCGGTGGAACGGTGTGTCGGAATCGAACCGACTAAAACCACACGGTGTGCCATACTGCGCTTAAAATAGGAGGAATCCGGGAACAGACATTAAGACATCCGGACCCCTCCTAGCGCCTGCCCGCACTATGCGGACACCACCTGCGGGTAACCTATCAATGAGGCGGCGTCCAGACACACGCGGACGTCACCCCCTCGCGTCTAGCCATATGGCGGATGGAGGGGAAAACCCGTCCCGACTACCCGCAGCCACACTCAGGGCGGCATGAGGCGCTGGTAAGCGCGTCTCCGCCGCCCGGTTCGCCGGCGGCGAATTGGGTCCGAGTGGAGATTATCCTCCCGGGCCCGCTCCGCCGCCTCCTTCTGTGACATGACCTCCTTACAGAAGGCTGCGACCGCGGTAAAATTCCTGTCACTGCCGACAGATACTCTCCAATGACTGCAGTGAGGGCCCGACGCTACGTTGCCCAAGCGGGGCAATCCGCGAGCGTATGCTGGGCCGAGTCCGCACTCTCCTAGCGACCGAGTGTAGGTACTTTCCGAAAAGAAAGGGTCCCGTGCTGCCGCCTGCCCACTCGACGATGACCGGCTGGAGCGCCTCCACGGTGGCTAAGCCAGCACGTGGAGCCTCCAGCCGGGACAAATATCCTGACACTTTTTTTTTTTTTTTTCGTGTGAAAACCCCTCGGGCCGTCATCCCACCGGGGTTTTCGGTGGAACGGTGTGTCGGAATCGGACCGACTAGAACCACACGGTGTGCCATACTGCGCTTAAAATAGGAGGAATCCGGGAGCAGCTTTAGTAAGACATCCGGACCCCCCCAGCGCTTTTTGGCACCACCTATGGGTAACTCTCAATTAGGCAACGTCCAGGCACACCAGGACGTCGCCTCCTCGCGGCTGGCCACTATAGCGGTTGGAGGGAAAACCCGTCCCGACCACCCGCGGCCACACTCAGGGTGGCATGAGGCGATGGTAAGCGCGCCTACGCCGCCCGGTTCGCCGGCGGCGATATTGGATCTGAGCGGAGATCGTCTTCCCGGGCCCGCTCCGCCGCCTGCTTCTGCGAGATGACCTCCTCCCAGAAGGTTGCGACCGCGGTAAAATTCCTGTCATTACCGGCCATGGAGCGTATGACGGCCGGTAGTGACAGATCCTCTCCAATTACTGCAGTGAGGACCCGACGCTGCGCTGCCCAAAATATCCTGACACCTAGTCCAACTATCGAATTCAGTCAGCACTCAGGGTTGCGGTGCGGTGGTCAGATTTTTTCCACGGAGCGGAAAAAGTGATATTCAAGCAATAACTGGTTGGACAAGAAGCCAACGCAATAGACATGGGAATTATAAATCTAGGAAGAAGGAGACATTTATGACAGATAATTTTAAAATTTGAAAAAGGTTTTTATAACATTGGTTGCTAAGTAACGGTTTGTTAGTAGACATTCCACATCGAATGTCTCTGAGGTGTAGTAAAAGTATTTAAGTATTTTTTTGTCATAAAACTTATTTGATTTCATTAAAAAAAATACTGGTTTGATTATACTATACTGTATTGTTGTAATAATATTGAACTATCAGATTTTTTTGATTGCACTTTCGCTCTGGAACTAGCAGTTGGATTTGCAAAAAAGTTTTAAATCCAATTATTGAGGAACCTTAAGGTAAAGCTAACATTATACCAGTATAATTAAGAACGGAACACACGTAGGAACAGCTAGTATCTAGTCTAGTCTTTCTTTTGATTTGTAGCTGAATTTACGATTCTAGTAACTGTGAATTTGTTCTAATGATTACTGTAGTCATCATCAGTTAGTTTCCACTCACATCCGTAACCTATCACTCTGTATTGATAACATACTATTATTATGATTGATGATTATAATATGATTGATAACGTATTACTTTCCAACATGCTTCTTGAAACTACAATATTTTTAAGAAAGACAAGTCTCAGAGAAGTATGTTTGACTCACTACTCACAATTGCCATTTACCGTTTTTTAATAGATATTTTTTAGTGTATGTAATATATTTTTAAATAGATTTACAAATGTACAATTTACGGGTATAAAGAGTGTAGGTAGTAAGATTTAGGTGTTTGTTAGATCCTGAACAGTTAGTTGACAGTTCCTGATCCTGACCAGTTGTTTTACGATATATTGTATAATAAAGTAGAAGAAGAGGGAGGAGAGGGAGGGAGGAGAGCCTTCTACATATTTATGTAATATAGGTGGATAGACGAACAGACGTGTCACCTGATGGTAAGTAACAACTGCCGTCCATTGACACCTGCAATTCAAGAGTCGTAAGTGTGCTTTGAAGGTGATAAGGGATGTGGCAATGCGGGGAGAAATGCGGGGAGAAATGCAATGCAAGCGTTACTTCACAACAGTATTTCTGTGAGGGCGTGGTAACACACCGGTCGAACCATCCCATTCGTGCCTAAGCATGACTCTACTGCGATAAATTTTCGTCTGATTTGATCTAAAAAAGAACGATACCTTCATCTGTTAGATTCCCTTTATTATATTGTAACTACATAATTTGATACGAGTACGAGTTCGTTTCTAGTCATTTTGATTAGTTGCGGTCACCCATGGATTCGATTTCTTACCATAGCGGATGACTGCAATATTCCACGAACTTAACAAACATTGAAGCTTAGGACGTAACGTAGGACTAGTTACACGGATGTGCAAAACATTATACACATTCACACAAAAAACCGACTACTGGTATGTTTTAATAAAAAATGGTATAATGATTATTGAAGGAGTGCACATGTCTACACAGGCCATTAATCACTTATCAGTAAAAATGAACCGCGTGATCTATCTGTAATTTATTTACTTTTGTGCCGCGTGACAACAGGTTCATAGTTTCTTCAGCATATCTTTATTAATGTTGATAACTTCTTAATACATGCATTGGATTCTGTATACAACCTTTAGTTATCATTTAGAGTTCATTTGAGCTCGGACAATTATAATTTTTAACTTTTTGAGATGTATTTACCTTAAAATTTGCTCTGCACGTAATTTCTAACAAAACGTACCTTCTTCTAAATTGTCTGTGATACAAGTTTCTAAAATTTAATTAGTTACTTTTTAAAAATGGAATTCTTGGCAAGAACAGTCAAATCACACAGTCAAATTGACACACGTCATTTGAATGGCTCGTCACAAGTTGAGAAAAATAAACGGTGAGTTCCAGAGTTTTTTCAACTTAGCTCTTTTGATTAAAAAGTTTTTGTTGGTTTTTGTTCTTTATTCGTTGTGAAGTTCTATTTCGATTTACTTACTAGATTTATTTGAGGGGCTAATACATATTTTTTTTATTAAATAATAATCAATTCGCATTTGTGATGTTTATCTAAGATAACATTTTTATAAGTTTCATTTTGACAGCAACGCAATCTAACTTTACCGATAGTGAATAGTATCTTATAGGATCAACAAAACGTTTGTTTAATATCTCCTGGCTGCCGCTAAACTCAGTCCGTCAGTCTTCCGCCTACTTTTAGTATTATTTTATATCGATGCAATGGTTTTAAAGGTGAAAACCCTCTTTCATATCAACAAGTTCTTCTTCATACATTCTCTTGTGATACTCTTTACTCTTTATAACAGTTACAATACATTTAATTTTTGTATTGGGCCTGAATTTTTTGGGTTACGGTCTCATTCTCTCGATATTGTAGTTATTATTAGCAGAGGAAGTTAGAAATGTTAATGTACTTTTTATCCCCTAAGGTGACAAATAAGTACACGGCCCAAAAAAGCCATATGATATTTATGTATGAAACGGAACTTTTGAGATGCTAGTTTTGTTTTTAAAGATTACTGCTGCGGTTTTAGTCGCAGTTAAGGTTTCCAATGTTCTTGAGAGAGATATAATCACAGTTACCTTAATTCCTTTGAAATCTAAAAACGTTCACGCCTATTGGTTTAGTGCTTACTGACCCCGACTGCTGAGCCAGTCATGAATTCGATTTCGAGTTCGTTCCGAGTCAGGGTGTTTTTTGTGTCCCTTGTTTATATTTATCGAGTCCCCCGCGGCACAGGAATACTTGCTAGGGCAAGAGTTGTCTTTTTTTTAAAGAAAAAGATAAATTAATGAGTGTGAACTCTATATAAATCTACATTTCGTTAAGTTTGTTTGGGAGCTCCACATTTTGCAAAATTTGTGTGAACTATGAGTATGTTCTATGTTACTTTATTAACTGTTATTTAAATTTATGCCAGCCTTCAGGTTGTTTTAGTTCAGTTCAAGCCCACACAAACTTAAATTTTGTTTAAAACTAACTGTGTATAATTTTACAGTAAGCCTTAATCAGCTCCTTCGCAGTGTGAAAGTTAGCCAACAGACTTGGAAAGTAATTTCTCAACTAACAAAAAGGTTCTAAATTATTATATATACATAGGTACATAGATAGATTGATAGAATGATGCAATAATAATAATGTATTTAAATGTTATTTTGTTACGTAATTAGGTACGTTAATGTTAAGTTTTGAATTTGAACAAAATATTACATCCTTAGTTTAATTATTATTAATTGTTTATGTATGTGTCTGTAAACCTATTTTATCACATGTTCAGGCATTACCTGACGTAGTATAATATATTAAGTATAGATGGTGTAGAACGCCTAGAGCCAATTTTAGCTTATTTTGACTGAATTCAAGGTACCTTTCTGTCAGTTGTTCAAGTTGATATACAATCTAAGCTATTTTCGGAGGTTTCTCAGCAATCTAGAGAACCGTTACACACTGCGATTATAGAAAAGCTGAATCCCTTTGATTCACACATATACGAGTTCAATCCCTTTGTATGGCGTAGCGGTTTAAGTGGTCACCTCGCGACCATACTGCCGCGCAGTGTTGTGGGTTCTGTCCCCGTACGGGACAACACTTTTTGTAATGCTTTAGGTGTTATTTTGAGTCTGGGTGTTCTTTGTATCCTTTGTACTTTACAAACATTCAATGTTTGTAAAGTCCCCTGTGATACAGGAATTGACCCTAGTGCGGGAAATGTATTTTTTTTAAAAATCCCTTACGTGGGAGAGCCGTTCTCAGGCAAGTATACGCCTATACCGGCTTATTACCACGGCCTCATAAAAAAGAACTTAAAAAAGCTTGCATTGTGTGACCGACTGAGTGAGGTTATTGTAGAACCAACACATTTCCGATTTCCCCTTTCCTTTTCCCTCTCCATTTACTCATTCCCTTTCTCCTCCTGTCTTTCCCTAATCCGGCTACTGCTAAAGGCGGACAGTAATCTTGTGGCTTGAGTTACAGGTACTAAAATGAAATATTAAATAATCCGACAAGACTTATTATAAATGTAAACGAAACAACTTATAAAATATATTTTGTTTTGAAATTACTGTTTATCTAAGAAAAGGTCAAATTTAAAACTAATACCTTATTGTTAGACGTTTGTGTTGTTGTTTGTTGTTTTAACGGTGTATCCATCAGTCGTCAAATACGTAATGGATGTCTAAAATGTCAGTAAAGTCACATTATAATTCATTGTAATCGTACATAAAAATACAGCTATTCTAACGGCGAACTCTCTGCAAATTGTTTAAGAAATTAGAAAGTTGATAACAATTTGAAGTTCCTTATTTAACTGTAATTATGGCACCTATCTAAAATGTTGACACTAGAAAGAATTCCAGAAGAAATCACAAATATTGATAGAATTAATATATTCAAAATAATCTTATTTCCAGATAGTGTTCGCTTCTGGCTCTCATGGGCTGTCCGTGTGATACATCCACAACATCTTGTCCATGTAAACCTAGGTAGGCCGTAGAGCTTTCGTAGCCTCGTAGGTATTCTGTAGGGTCACGTAGCACTCATTGTTGTGTAAAAGGATCTTAGGGTTAAGGGTACATACATGTAGCGCATTTTATCCTTTTAGCGTAGAATAATAGCCATGTTACATGAAATGTCACTAAGCAAAACTTAAATAGAACATTTCCTAAAAAGGTTACTACAGTGCACATACATACATACATACATACATACATACGCTCACGCCTTTATCCCCTAATGTATAAACACCCAGATTTTGCCAATTAGAGTTAGGTCCCACTATCTTAATAGGAGGCAAGCCTTTTGCCATCAACGGGGCACTGTAGGAATGTATACATACAGTCCGATAGATAACCGTCCAATCAACTAATCATCTTTTACGACACCCCCGGGAAAGGATAGGGCGGCCCTATTCTACTCCACCGTGAACCACACGGCAGTACGGTTACTACAGTATTATTATATTTATCTATGCAATACATAAAATATTTAAATTTACTGTCAGTTTTATAAGATAAGAAAGAGAGAAAAGAGAGCTTACAAAACAGGTGAATATTTTCATTTGGCGCTTAATTAATATATTATTTACTTTTCAAATTGAAGCTTGTGCATGAAAGTCACTGCAGAATCTTACTAAAATTATCGATATTCTGTGTTATATACATATATATACAGGCACAATTACAGGCTCCTCGTGGACTGATTCCTGTTTGTCAATGACCCCAATATTCATTGTACATAGTAGAATGTTATCGAAATGCTTGGCGTATCGATCCTGTTTTGTATGTCAGACAACCGCAGTATATGATAAGAATAATAACTACATTATGTACCTAGAAGGTATATTTTTAAATAGGCCAACAAATCATACAATGGAATAGAATAGATATATTTATAGAAATAGTTACGAATACGGACTCCCACGGCACAGGAGTGAGGTCAACGTCCAAACGCCATCTGCTATCGAGCGGATGCAACCGCATTGTGGTTCATATCTATGTTATCACTGAAAAGTTTTCCTGCTTTCCCAGGAGTGATTCCGCGATGAGCCCACCGCCCCCCGCTCAACGAGACAAAAGTGGCGCTACACTCAGCGCTGTCAAGCAGTCGCTAGTAGCAAGCGAAAGGAAGTGTACGTACGAAATGGAACGCGATCGAATTGGACTGTGGGGCATCGGCGATGGGGAGTCACTCAGCAAATTATCGGGCCTCGAACGCCTGCGCCATCCTGGGTTCAACAAGGTATTGTTCATTATATTTAAAAAAAAAATTGGACACATCTTATTCTATTTGTTTTTCGATTTTTGATTTACTATGTACGATGATTAGGTCGTGGTTGCAATTGTGGCAGAAGTATTAGCATCTTCAGTTGATTGTGAACGTAACTAAATCTTGCATAAGTAAAGGTATTGAGTGACATCCAGGCAGTGCAGTGTTGCGATTACAATTGTAATGCTAATGTTTGTTTTGAACTTTACACCCGGCGACAACTACTTTTGCTTGGAGTTATTTCCTTAAACTTAAACCTGTGTGAATATATCAACAAGGTTGTACGGAAATACCTACGAAATTGTTTTTTATATTTTTTTTTACAAAAATGTTTCCTTATGCTTTTGCAAACAAACAAATGTTTGGGTTACTCAATTTTAAACATATGACGTAGTCGTACAGAATTTGTCAGTTCACTTTTCGTGACTGATAGGATTAACATTTACCTGCTAATAGGTAGGCTCATCTTCAAGTTTTGTTACAATTGAAAGTAAGCTAAATCGTGTAATTGCCATCATACATTAAAACGTAATGGTGGACATGTAGTTTTACACTTACGAACGTTTACAAACGTTGTCAAATTTAAATAACTACTTACCTAATTTCACCAATGCAACAAAGAAAACTTAGGCTAGTAGTTTTAAAACGAATATGACATTTATTGTATTACATTTGCAAGTAATTGTTTAACTTAGATTTATTTTATAATATAAAACGTCAGATGCGTGTAATACACGAATTTTGAATTTTTACTTTAGTTGTGCTGTAAGACCTTACCTTACAGCACATGTGAAGAGAAAATTCCGAAAAAAAAAAAATAAGATAAATTTTGGTACTTGCAAGTTTTCGCGAAAATCTAAATATAGCCCATATCTTTCTATCGTGTTGACTTAGGACCTTGATTATTGTACACTTAATATGGACTATAGACTTCAGAATCTGGTATAAATTTGAAAATGCTAGGTCCACCCGTTCCTGAGACAAGAGAGTGATCTTATAAGGAACGAACACGGAACTAAGAATAACATTATTTCAATTCAAAAACTGAGAAAATATTTCTTAATACTTGTGCAGTAAATGTATGAAATATTAAAACATTTCGTTGTTTTTATATTTCATTTTTAAATTTATTGTCTTGCTAACAATTATAAAAACCTTGTCTTAATAATATTATGATTGTTACTTAGTGGTAACAGTGATGACTATTCACTATACTGTATACGTAATACACGAATGATTAGTATAATACACGTAATGACAATTGGGACAAAAATCTGAAAATTTAAATTAAGTACTATACTCACGTATGTAAGTGTGTCTAGAGGTGACAATTTGAAATCCATTTATCACACATTTACACAAAATTGGTATTGAATTTGATAGTGGTTTTTATAACCAATTAAATTAGCTGTATCGTTCTCGTTTATTTCACACTATGGTCATAATTGGAAGTGCACTGGGTGGGGTTTGAACCCACAAACACATGATCGACGCCTTGGCCATTACGCTTCAACGCGCGCACAATAAGGTAGAAATGATGTTCAACAATTAAAAGCATGAATATTAATAACTTTAAAATACTTCTTAATTCCACTCATAGCGTTGCAATGTGCTACATATTGAATGTTTTACTTTTCCATTACTTATTTAACACAAATAAATATGAAACGATGACCTGAAACCGTATGAATGCTTCCTTTGCCAGTTTATATTTTAAACAAACCCGGTGGCAGTGTTTTCTCATTCAACTAGTCCTAAAATCGATTCCAACGTAGGGAGCTATTGTTTAAGTATCCCCGTCTATTGAAGTGAGTGATTCGGCTCCTAGGTTTTTGTGCTCATTATTATCGTGCTTTAGCTTTATACCCTTTATATGAGATTTCAACGTACTTGTTTGTTTTAAGTGCACTTGCGAGGAATGGTAATAATTTACACATAATTGTAGGCCATTAAAATTGTAATCGCTACTGGCCAATATATGACAAAATCGATCAATTGGCGTTCTCGTAACGATGTAAATATTACATATATGTATCAGCTTAAGTTGGAACCAATAGATTTAATCGCAAAATTATTTATTAAGTTATATTTCCTGTTTTACAGAACCACGCACTGAAAGTTTAATTAAATTTAAATACGTTTTTCTTATAAAGAGCGTGATATGAAAATAAGATCTTATTAAGTAAAAATATCGTAAAATAGGTTTTAAAGGCAGCCTCTCTTTCTTGTTATTAAAATTCCTTGAACGTTTTCAGTTTTCATAGACTAGTTACTATGGTAACGCTGAGTATTGATTAGACCCAATCAACGTAACAAAATATTTAAATGGTCAGTAGGTCTTCTATTAATTCAAACAAGAATTATTTAGAAATTGTAATAAATATGTACTAATATGAACGAATTATACAGTGAGTTCGTAACTTGGATCATGGATGTTACTCGTGCATAATAGTCACAGCAGTAGGAATGTGGGTGGGATTACTCCTAAATAAACACTCTTAGTTTATCCCAGAACCGACCCTAAGTCCTTACGTTTACACTTTAACATCGAAAAAATCCACACTACCATAATATATTTATAAATGCAAAATCGCCTCTTTATCAGTCTGCCTGATTGCTTGTTTTGCTTTGCTTGCTTCGTTGCTATCTATATAGCGATATAATACAATAGCTTTATAAACAGGAACTTTGGAAAAAACATAGACAATGTTTTATTGCGAAAATAAACCTCTAAGGTGACCAAATGGGGAGACCACCCTACTATCCCCTTTGTATGGTAAACCAATCATTTGTTACGTTTGTTGTCTTTTGTCAGATTAAGTAGGTTCAACATATTCTGCCACTTGTGGCGTGCAAATATTAAATTAAAAGCTAAGAAGGAGATATCTTTTCAGATGCAGAATCTATATCTTTACAAAGTTCATGTCGTATGAAATAATTTAAATGTCAATTCAACAAATTAATATTTATGTAAACATTACAACAAATACATTACAACTTAATTATTAATTAGTCAAAATGTAATAGTTTTATATAAATATGTACGTCAAGGAATTGTCATAAAATTTAATGTCTAAATATACATAATAATATAAAATGTTCCAAGAGTGGGTTTTATTCATTGTCATTACTTATAGAATTATCATCTAAATATTCATTGAGTAATAAGTAATTTCTTTCTTAGAACATAATTACTGGTAAACCTTAAAGTCTATCAGGTAAATTCATTATGGTAACCTATATATTCTAATGCACATGCAGGATATTTTCCTACGGTAAAATTCAGATTATTTTTTGGTAATAGTAATGTGTTCTTGTGTATAATCTCAGAAACTTTTTAAATAGTGTAGGAGGTTTCTTAACAAACAGATTTCTAGTACATATACACATCGCAAAAGGAGAATTTTGTATTTCTAAAGTAGAGGCTTACAACTGTCAGTCATATTGGTTCCAAATATAGCACGATTAAATTTTTATAACAAAATATGGTGGCTTCAATATTAACGGTATGAGCAATTCTTTTTCAAACATGCACATAACGGTCGATTTTTCGAATAACTCTCTCAATGTGGAGCTTCCGATTACAGAATTTGTCGATAGTTATACTGTTGTTCAGGGTTTGATTTTTGTGTATAATTTAAGATTGGATATTTGAGAGCTGTATGTTTGGAGTAGTATCATATTAGTGTGGCAGTTATTGCGCCAAACAAGTAAGGGAAATCAAATGTTAAACGTCGGATAAATCACTGCTCTAAAATCTAGCTCTTAAGTATTCAAGTCTTTCCAATTGTTTTTTTTAGTTTATCGTGTGTCGGACACGCATCGTGAACGTAAGCCGTGCAACAATACAGTACAATAATGCCTATTTTATTAAAAAAATCAAGTTCTATAACTTAAGTTTCTATATTAGATACAGTTTGTTAACGGAACACTTTCTAAGGATTTTTTTATTAACAGTTAACATACTATCTATTTCATTTATCTTCTATAATGTATAATAATATATATCGTCGTGATATAATAAAAAGTTATTATATATACTTATATGTAGGAAGGCAGTATCGCTCTTTCTATCAAGCTCCTAATTCTTCAGTTTTTGTGTATGATGACGTCACTCACGTCTTCCCAATCGTTTAGTGGGGCACGATCTACTCTGTAAAAGATATCTAATATGGTGGTATTGCTGGTTAGCATTTGTTCCTCATTCGTGCGGCAAAACATTCGAAATGAAATCTGCTGTTCTACCTAAATACCTCGCCGTGCCTACCTAGCTGGTGATTAGTTCACCTAGGTTTAGTTAGTGATGCTTTAGTTTAAAATTAGAAGAGATAGTGTTTCAGTCATGTCAAACCAATACTATATACCTATCACTAAACTATAGGAGTCAGTCATGAAGCTATTTGCCTGTTACAATGCGTAGTTCCTATGGTGAAGAAGCTACTAAGCTACTAATAAGCTAGCTAAACTAATAAAGCTACTACAAAAACATTCTTTGTCAAAATGGATGGATAGATGATAGTACCTCAATCACGCCTGAACAGCTGAACAGATCCTAATGAAATATGGCATGGAAATAGCGCATGGGCTCGTTTTTTCCCCTGAAAATTTGCCGGTTGAAATTATCTACGCAAAGGTAGTCGCGGGCAACAGCTATTTAGGTAATAGCAGTTACTAGATCACCAATCCTGACCAACGGACCAGCATACGTTCACAAGCATGACGCACGCCTCAGCCGGTTCTCATCAGTTCGTACCTTGTTCATATTAAAACAAAGTGTAAATAATAGTATTTAACAAGTTATAACACATATTTATTTAACGAATCTAATGCGACGTAAATAGAAAGTCCTATTAACGGTTTCAATAAGAACGTAGGTCGGTGACGATTGCGTCTGTTTTGCTATTGCGTTGTACCTTGTGCCAAATCGATACGATGTATAGTAAACAAAATGTATTAGAATTGTCGTTTTATTGATATAGCCCGCTAATCCTAAAGACTGCTATTTCATTTTAAGCGGTTTTAGTTAATAAGAAATTTTACTTGAAAGAGTAGTTATACAAACTCGTTAAGATCCGGCTTGAATAACCAAATATGTTTATACGATAAGCAGAACGGTAACCTTAGCCTGAGTTAATTCACGACAGCCCAGTGCATTATTTCAAAAAAGAATGCACTAGGCAAATTGCTATGACCCATTCCCGTAGGTTATTTTACGAATATTCAATCATTTATGTACCTAATTACAATATGTCGATGCATTGTACACGTATGTGTATATAACATACAACCGGTATTAGTGGGTGTGTCTCAACGTCACACGCGTACAAGGTCTATATAGCAACGCAACGCACGAATGTAATGATTTCGTCAACATTTACCTACTAGGTAAATAATTGGGTTACCGTAATCCAGTTTTAGCTCGTGGAAACGACCATATCACAGCTAGGTGTTACGCCCACTGGGTTCGTAGAAGCGGCTACTGTCTTGAATATGTTAATAGAAAATGTTGTATTGTGTATTCAATGGAAATTACTGTGTAGATCACATTTCATTTTACTTATATTTTTTACGGGCTGGGTCATTACAATAGTTTTTATTTTTTATTTATCATAGATTAATGAAGCAGCTAAATGAAATAGTATGGGTTATGTGTACAAAAAGATTAAGATTAGAAGGTATGTAAAAATTGCCAGTTGTAATGGAACGTAAAAGTTTAAAGTTTTAATATTTAATACTTAAGTACTGCTGTTCGTAAAAGGTTAATAAAATATACTGTGCTTACGTAGTTGGTAATGGTTAAATGCCAAGGGTATTAAATCAAAACACTTACATTGCATACCGACAACGCTTTGCGTAATATTGCATTCATCATGTACTTTGAAGTGATCCTAACGTCTTTTATAATCTAGCACTCAGAAAAGTAGGTCCAGCTCTTCAAGTTGCCTGCATGTATATTTTTCGATGAATATCAAACATTTATTGGTATCACTGTATTTTTTGGAGTGTTATGGTCTTAATCTAGTGTTGTTAATTTGAACAAGAAATGTCTCATAGTCTGAAACTTAGTCCTTATCACTACCGACGGCAAACTACTATAAGACTGGAGGCGGCGATGTTTGTCGTTCCTTGCTCATCACCGCCTATAACACGGCCTCAAATTTTTTGTTATTAGTCACCAATTTTTTTTAATAAAAATCGATAATTCGAGTCGTCAACTGTAACACCGATATTTTATATTGATTACTTTGCCTTTTATATGTATGATGATATTAAAATTGTTGTCCTGCTTTAAGTACAATATTAGGTAATATGTTACTGTATGTAACAATAGTGGTGGTATCTAATAGCGTACTTGTGTAATCGGGCGTTCGATCGAAATTGTGTCTGTGAATCTTAATCATGATTTGGGATTGATAAAACTGCAAGTTGTGCCCTTTAGTAATTATTATTTTTAACATTCCAGGACCTTGTGTTATTAGGTTTAACCATGATATAAAATTAGTCTTGTTTTCCTTATATTCAGTAATGCACATCCCCTGTATGACATGTACCGGCGTATTTAGACATAAAAGAATTTTTTAGAAGTGTGTATAAAAACACTTTCATAATTGATATTAAGCTATAAATATTATATGAACGCATATACAAGGAGGATATTTCGACACTTTCGAGTCACTTTTTGTGTTTTCAAATCAATGATATTATACAAAAAAAAAAGTCTTTAAATATCATTGTTTCAAATATGTAATTTTAGTAGAGTTGGCTAAAGGTCGACAATATGACAAAGTCGATATCTAAAAGTATAAATTGTAGTGGAGGTTTGGCTAAAAATAATTCTAACACTTCCCTAGAGTTATGATATACACTTAGTGTTATATACACTTTATTTGTACAACATTATCATGTCTCTCATACATCATAAATACTTGTATGAAATTGACTGATTATGGCTGGCCTATAAGAAACTGTAAACTAAAATTACCATTGTTCTGTATTCCTGTAGGTGTGGTGCGTTTTAGATAATCATTTATAAAATATGAGGTATTCAAAAAAATGTGGTTAGGCTCATGTTTTAATTAAAACATTTAATATGTATTAGTTTAGTGTTCCCCTTTGAATATACACATACGAATCTAGGGATACTTAAAAGGCAATGGAACTGTGAGATTATAAAGTATTAAAAAGTATTTTATATAAACAATTTGTTGTCAATGGTACTTTTAGGGGAAAATTGGATAAGAAGAGTTGACGAGCGATCCAAGTAGGACGTACATTGGAACAATGGGGTCGTACTGGCCTATGTCCAAAACTGGACGATGATGGGCTCATAACGAAGATGATGATGATGGGATTTTTTATTTTATTTGGTTTGAAAGTTTTGGCTTAAAAATATTTTCGATTAATCTAATTTTAACATACTAACATAATTTAACTATTTAGTCTCCTGATTAAGGCAGTTGTGGGTTTTACTTCTCAAATACTTAACGAAGCGTCACGGTGACATCACTGTCACTTGTAATGTCGTTGCGGGCGCGGCGTCACAAATGATCTGATTTTGTTCATTGACTTAAATACCGAATACCAAATGAATTATAAAGACATATTGGAGACGTGTCTTTTAAATATCATATATTGTATAAAAAGAAAGAAAATTCAGAAGGATAAAGAAGTTAGAAAGTTCGAAGAATAATACATTGTTTCGCTCGATAGAACGTAAATCCTTCAAATGTCCTGATTTCGTTATATCTATCTATAAAGTATCAAAGGCTTTCTGCGAGAGCTATTAAATTGCTCAGGGACTGGCAATGTTACGCTGGGAAAACGAGAATATATTCGAGAAATGTTTCTTTTGTTGGGCAAGATTATCAGATTTTATGTGTGAATGGTAAAGGGATAAAGGTTTTTTCTCGTCGCACTAATAATTTAATGTTATTTTATTAGTTCAGAGATATTGTGGCCTGTTATGTACCGAGATTTTCAAAAAACTTTTGAATAGGTACTATTTCTATGGATATCTATTATATTTTCAGTGTCACTGTATTTGATATGCTATAAATTTAAGTGAAGGCACTATCTCCATAATAGCGATAAGCGATACAATTAAAGCCCTATTTTTATTAATTATATATGATATATATAAATATATGATATACATATATACCTTAACGTGGGAGAGCCATGCTTACGCCTCGGGGACACATCCTCAAAAGCGTTTTTACAAAACCATTACAATTTCTGCATCGGCACTGAAACAAATTGCATCTTTTCATGAAAAAAATTTAAGTGGGTCCGTGTTCCCGAAGGCCACTGAGAGTTCCACCTTGTAGCACCCCGCAATCGTAGGGCTCGTTTACAATGGGCTCGCGTACACAGAAATTGGACTGGCGTTGTGTTTGCTTTTCCGATGAATCTCGTTTTTGCATGAGACAGAATACAAGACGTACTCCGAGTTTGGAGTACCTCTAGACGTCAAGAACGTGAAATTTTGTCAGGAAGTTAATTCATATGGAAATTGAACAATAATGGTTTAGGCTGGTTTTCGGATCGATGGAAGAACCGATCTCATTAGGATCAGTGGCAACGTCAATGCTCACATTTATGAGCTGAGCACTGTTTCAGACATGATCATCCCTTTGCGAAGACGCTTGGGTGATTCGTTTCGACTAATGCACAACAATGCATGTCCATACCCGGCTAGAGTCGTAACACGCACTCTTGTCGATGCTTGGGTTCTGCCGTGGCCTGCTCAATCGTCACACCTTAACCCAATTGAGCACCTACGGGATATGGTCCAGCGAAAAGCACTGCTGAGTATGGATTCCGTGCGTACCACACAACAAGTTTTTGACTCGATAGAAAGAACGTGGGTACCCATTCCTCAAAAAGAGATTTTGATAAACTGATTTAAAGCATTCCAAATTGCTATGATTGCATGATTCGTGTCAAGGGATGGAACACAGCTTATTATTTTTTCATCTTTACAATAAATTGAAAAAATCCTTATTTGTCTTTTTTGCAATTTAACTGACTACATTGACTTGGGTTAATTTCCCACAATTTGCAAAAATTGCATTTTTTTTATGTAGTAAACATAGGAATTAAAGTAAGAAGTCAGTCTTGAAGACTAGATTTGGTAAATATTAATTAGATTTTTTCTTGTGCGAAGTAATATATGGTAATGTAAAGTAATATATATGTGAAGAATAAGAATCGTATACAAAATAAGGGGGCAATGCCCTGTCTTTTCAATAGCGTTTTTATGATAAACTAAGCCGGCCAAGGTTTGCCTGTTGTTCAGGTCTATTTTCTACGTCAAACCTTATTTTTTTGTGAATAAAAACTAAATTTAGTAATAATTAAATAATGATTGACTATTAGGCGTTTTCTCTCTTCTAGTTCTTACTCCACATCGCAGCAGACCAAGGATCTATAATGTATTTTATTATTAAACCACTAACACGGATTAGCGTCATCGGTGTATCCGATATCTATGTTATAGGAAAGATAAAAGGACGTTCTGAAGGGCTTTTTTATTAATATGATGGTCTGTCTTGTGACGGTTATAGGTTCCGCATATACATTTTTTATTATAGGGTTCAATACAATACGATTATATCAAACATAATATGAAAAGGGAATGATCATCAAAATATACGGTAAATAGGTATGTTATTGTGAGTCTTTCCCGTAGTCATGATCTTTAAATAGTGGTATGTAATTACAAATATTTGTTTATATATATGTATAGTAAAACCCTAGTCACACTTATACGAATACATTTAGTTTCCTTACAGAATATCGAATGAGGCATTATTTTGAACCACCTTTGCCTGTTCTACTTTCTTCATCTATTACGGGCTTTCGTGTCTATTCTCAATAACGAGCCGCTTATCCTATTTCGTCTGCTACTTTCACTGTGTGCGTAAGTCGCGTCTACACCTATAGCGTTTATTTGTTGACGTGTGTGTTAAGTCGGGGGCGTCAGTTGCATGTAGACCTTAATAGAATCATTGCCTGCGTAATCCTAAACGCCTGAGGTATTTATGGGGCGGATTAATGTTGCCATGGTAACGAGATAGCTAGCGCATTTATAAATTGTATATGAACAGTTTCACCTTCAGTTGTGCGAAGTCCCCTTTCTGATTAAAGTTTCGATTCTCGTTCATGTGGAACTTTGCAATAGTAACGGATTAAATCAGTGTTTTGTTGAGTTAAAAGAATGTAATATGTGTTTTATGTGGTATTCGAAGTGCTTTTTAAGTTTTAGTTTGATTTTGTAATTCCTAACTGATTTCAAATATGGAACACACTAAAAAATCGCAAACATAAGTTTTAAAACCTTTAAAACGAGTTCAATTCATTACATTAAAGACGTAGTAAAAATTCTTAATAACATATGCTGGTAAAGCAAATAAGCAAAATGCAAATGTATTGAGTATAAGAAAAAAGCGAACTTTTTTTATATTATGAGGAATCAAGAACAGACGCTGATAATTTCATTACATTTAACAAACATTTATAAAGACTTTGTTTGCGGCGGGGGTAAATACAGTATATTATGACAATAAACAAACATTCCGAATCCAAACAAACCTATCTAAGAAATAAGTTCGGATGCAGGGAGTGTTCTGCCTAGACAATGGCACAATGAAAGCTTACCCTGACACGTATAAATGTAGGTTATTGTTAACGGCTATTGTTGGCAGCCTTGTGCCAGTCCGGCTAGGCATCCTAGGCATCGAGCTAGGTTATCGGGCACGCCTTGCGTTCTTAGGTGTAGTATAAGAAAGTTTTAACATAAGAATGACATAACTATGGCGAACTATTTTTTAATCTATGACTGAGTCAAAACTGGCTTTTTAATGTTTGTCTACAGACAATCTAAATTAGTGATCTGAGTGATAAAAACTAAATATCCTAAATTGTTCTTACGTTAAATCTATTACCTTCTTTAGTAAACGGTCATTTTAGGCAATCAAGTTGTTTAACCGATGTCTATCCGAAGGTTGGCGACTCACAAATGGTATAAGTGGTATTGCGAATGCTTAACATCAGGCGGGACAGTGCGCTTGTACGTAACTTATATATATAATAAACAAAGAGGTAAATTGATGATGACTATAAATTTTGCGTGGTAGAGCCATGCATAGGCACGAATGGGCCGGCTCGACCGGTTTCTGAAACAACACTTGCGTTACATTTCCCCGAAATTAGTGAGGTTTCTGGAGGCCCAACTCTCCCTCTTCTTTTTCCTCTTTC
The DNA here is from genome assembly GCA_947561695.1 of Tyria jacobaeae. Lineage (NCBI taxonomy): Eukaryota > Metazoa > Arthropoda > Insecta > Lepidoptera > Erebidae > Tyria > Tyria jacobaeae. Next base: position 16,124,142 of record OX387218.1, read on the forward strand.
CTGACCCCCTCCCCTTTTCCCATCACCTTATTCCTTTCTTTCCTGACCCCCTTCCCTTTTCCCATCACCTTATCCCTTTCTTTCCCCTCCCCGCATACCATCATCCCTCATCACCCTCAAAGGCGGGCAGCGCACTTACTCGAGTTGCAGGTGTCCATGGACAGCGGTTGTCACTTCAGGTGACCCGTCTGTTCGTCTGCCTCGCAATAACTTAAAAATAAAATAACTAAATTTCAGTTATAATCAAAAGTCCTAAAACTGCGATACTAGTAGCTACTGAATAATTCTGACAAACGGAATTTTGAACGAGATGTATTTAGCGTACTCTAAACTAAAAGTTACTTACATTAAATAGGATAACGGGTCCAATTCTGTACTCTCTTGTTTTAGCTTTACGAAATATACCTGTTAAAAATCAGTTCACAAGGTATTTAAATTTAGAAACTGTGCTATTGATACATTTTATCAATGTTATATTATGTTTGTTTTATTCTGCCTACATTTGCATTATTTTATGACTCATCATGTCGGTCACCTCACGCTGATATTATATGTGAATAAATATGATAGATTTGATGTACACATATAGTATATGGGATAGATGTACACTAACTAAAAGTTTGTGAAAATATATATTATTTTACGAATACCAGATACAGATATAGCTCGCGAAACCTCCCCACAATAGAGCTCCTCACTTCAATCCATCGCTACAGTAATAAACGTTAAATTCAGATTTTATTATCGGCCACAATCTTCTAAGCAGTTCTTCTAGTAAAACAGGAAATTTTGTAGTGAATTTTAAAACAGTCTTTTACACTAGAATAGATTCCAGTAAACGACTATATTGTACTTTTGACAGTGATAAATGTGTTTCTGAACGAGTTGGTAGCCAAGGGTAAATATTGTAGAACAATTACTTACCTTTGAGTCGTTCTATAACTAAGTTAGTAAATATTTACTAGTTATAACGTCAATTTGCTTAAGATTAAATGTTAATAAACCTGTACCGCATTTCTACAAGAAATGTCTCAATGATCAGGTGTATGTTTATTATTATTCTTATCGGTCATGCCCTTTTATGAGCTGTATCAACAAACCGGACATGAAACAATATACCTCTATTGATATGACTTATCACAAATGACAACACTCAAGTCTAAAATTAACGCAATTTATTTTGCCAAACCCAATTTACACACGAATAGGTATCTATATACTAAGTGTTTGCCCCCTCAATTAACATATTTACAAATTAAATGCTCAATAGAAACAATATTTATGTGAATATTATTTACTCTGTTTTGTTATTGTTACAAATGGTTGGATTACCTTATTTGTTAATAAGGAAGATAGAAGTAGGTAATCATAGTTTGTTATTATTATGGACGCCTAGAAATCCCCGTGACGTAATAAATTAGTTAATTGGCCATTTATTTTAACAATTAAACAAGAAATAAAAACTCGGCAATCTAACTTTAATTTGTACTCAATAATTTAATTCTTTTAAAATAACTTAATTTAATTGCTAGTTTATAATATCGATAAAAATATCTGTATGATCTTCCCTAGGGTTCGGAGTAGCCACATAACAAATTCATTCATTCAGTGATAAGTAAAAGACAAATAGGTAGATAATTATTTACGCATTGATAATATTAGTATAGAATAAAAAGAAAAGCTACGTCAAGTTTTTATTGCTCCTCAGTAACATCGGTCTGATTGAATTTACTGTATAGCCCAGTTATTGCTTTTTTTTTTATTTAAGACAACTCCCGCACTAAGATTAACTCCGGTGTCGCAGGAGACTTTACAAACACTCAAACAACGGACACCCACACTCAGAACAACAATTTGAGGATTACACAAAGTTGTCCCGTGCGGGGATCGAACCCACAACATTCGGCGGGGCAGCGTAGTGGCGAGGTGACCACTTAAACCGCTACAGAATCCGTGCAAAAGCTATACTCATAGATGTATATCGTTAGGGTTAACAAGAATACTATGTGTGACCCACGTTGCTAGTGTTCTTTAAAAAAAAATATGCTGTAATGTCGTATACCGACCTCAAATTAAACGTAATTAATTACAGGTTTTAATAAATAAGAGATTTAATGAAAGGACCGGATTTTCAGCCGTCGCAAGCTCGTAATTAAATTTGGTTAGGGTAAATTAATAGAAGTATGTTTGTTTAATTCCATAGACTACTTCTGAAAAAAGAAAATCTTTAGATATAAATAATAGACTTAAACCCTTACACGTATTTTTTATATAAAGGCTTCTTATAAATATATTTATAATTGCTGGACATCAAAACCAGTACACTGAGTCAGTGACATCATTTGTGAGGAAAACTACGTACAATGAGAACATATCATATTTGTAATTATGACGTCATATCGATAATCAATTGATAATATTTATTGAGTAAACACATAGGATTTAGTTTGTTTTTACCCGACTGTTGCAGGAGGGTTATGCTTTTTGAGTGTATGTATGTATGTATACATATATCAATGCCCACAGCTAAAACAGCTTGATGAATTTTGACATGCGAGGTATTTTTTGAGTCGTCTTAATAGTGGGAGTAACACGGTATAAGGAAGTAAGTAAGTAAGTTTGTATTGCAATCGTGTTTTACATTTTTTTTTTGAAATATTACTTGTTAGTGATGTGTCAGTGTATTATGCCAACGTTTTGAAGCTCAGGAAACTTTTTCAAGACCGAAATGCCGGTACAGACTTCATCGAATTGAGCAAATATTTTTGAGTAATTCTATTCGTCACTTCACTAGGAATCTGACGAATTAAATCTAACTGCGATGCTAAACTATAGTTAACTATAGTATTAAATTTGTATCAATTCGGTCGCTGATCGATTGGTAGATTGAAGCTGTTTTAATCTAACAATAAAAACATAAAAAAGGTAAATTACATTAATTGCTTTCTTAGTTAATATTTATATGCAGTGTTTTTTTTCGTATACTGTGTCATGACAGATGCGACATGCGATCAAACAGAAGAGTCATGCTTATTGTTATGTTGTTCCATGCTATTTACAAACCTACGTATAGATATCACTGCGCTAACCTGTCTACTGTAACCATACCAACTGTAACCACAGTTCAATATGCTTTGATAGAACTGATAATTTTAACATTTCCATTTTCATGAATATATCTATAGGGTCGACTTAACCAAGTCCAGTTTAACCCCAAGAAGACAGGTTTGCGCGTTCACCGCTAAAAGGATGTCATTGGTCGTATCACCTCAATTTGAGAGCACTTCCCTAACTGCATCAGCCAGTATCGGAATCCATGGCGTCGATATATCAAGCGAAGTCCAGTTTCGCGGTCACTTAGAGAGTAAGGCCATATTAGCCTCGAAGAAGCTTGGTGTGCTAAACAGATCGAGACAGTATTTTAATCCGGCCCACCGCCTGCAACATGGAAGCACATGGAAAACTGTTCTCATCTCTATGCAGGTGCACCCCAGTACCAGCTTCTCCCTCTTGACCGCATTCAACGGAGAGCGACTCGCATCATCGACTGCCAAGATATTTCTGATCGGCTTGACACCTTGGCGTTGCGTAGAAATGTAGCTTCATTCTGCATCCTCTATCGCTTGTATCATGAGGAGTGTTCAGAGGAATTGTTTCCGCCATCGTCCTACGCGATAAAATATCCATCCCCACCACCTGGACGATTGGCACTCCACTACTGTGCCTCGCACAACCAGCCCATGGAACAAATTGTCGCCGGCCGTATTTCCCAACCGATACATTCAGAGGATTCAATCCCCTTTGATAGTATTAACCACAGTAATACATATACTATATACACCTACCTTAATTTGTAATGTTTATAGTCTTTTATTAAATATCACTTCTTAAAAAACATACAAAAATGAATGGTTACGCCTAATTATTTTAAAAACAACTACGCTACTAAAATACAAATACCTATGTGGCATAAAGCCTTTTTGAAGTTTTATTTAATATTTAGACTGTCACGTGGTGATGTAAGTTTATATTATAATTAAAAAATCTTTAAAAAGAACCATAAGACAGCCAAAAAACATTGCATTTTCTTTTTAATGGCCAACCGTTTGAAAAATTTGAAGCCTCATAACTTTATTACTGGCTTTAAATTAATCTCTGTTTCTAATTGCGGGGCAAGAGAAAGACAAATGTAGACACTGTTGGCACTTCAATTACTTGAAAGTCGGGAACCCAAAAAGGGTCTTAACAGCGCCTATTCTGAGGATTAATTGAGTAAACAAAATGAGTTCATTTGCTCTATTAAGTTTGTTTGTTGTAGCAAATATGCGGATTTTATGTTTAAATTCTGTTTTTTTTTTAGTAGGGCATTGATTAAGGATTGATTTAAAACATGAAGCTGTCTCTAATATAACTATATTTATATTAAATCATGCTACCTAATTAGTCGAAATAGCTTCATAATCTAAAAAACCGCACTCATTTCCTGTTTATGTTTACCTATTTATACATTTATATGTATATAGATGCTGGTGAGGTCTACCGATTTATTTTAGGAAGCTTTGGTGACTCATTTCACACGTGTTTTTAGATTCCAATAAATATTAGTTTAACATGCTCACCCTGACATCTGATTCGGTACATACGTTACCGAAATCATAAATTAATTATTTTGCGACCATAATTCATCCTTACAAACACGACAGAGCTAAGTAGAAGGTAGTTTGTTTTTATATCCTACTTTCTTATCCTACATGTAACTTTTTTTTAAATCATAACTAATCAAAATATTGTATATTTTGATGTCAGGACATTGTTCTTTATAGTTTGAACCGTTAATGCGAAATGGAAGATTTTATTCAATCTTCCTAGCTGTCCACGCTTGAAAATTCAAAGAAAACTGAACGTGCTTACTTTTAGTTTTCTCTGAGTTTTCAACTTCTTCTTCTTATACTAGGAATTTTTTTATACAAAAAACAACCTGATTGGTCCAGCCATTCTCAAAAAAAATCTTATTCGGAAAAACGCGAAAAAGGATCGGTATTCGACTACAATTTATACATTATAAATCATGATCACAGGTGGATTCTCGACAAGTTTTATTTATGAGTGTTCAAACTCTGTTGACATTTAATAAGTCTTATAGAAAAGTAACTCACAAGAGGGGTGACAAATGACTGAATATTTATTAATTTATTTTGTGTGTTTATCACAGAAAATGCAGATTGTTTACAGATAACACAATGGTATACAAGTAGTAACAGCAATAAAACTATGGAAATAAAAATATGAACAGTTGAGTTACAAATATAAGTACTAGCTAGGTAACAATACTAGAAATCGTTAATGTCTTGAGGTAAAAACGCTGAATGTAAACAGATATTCAGGGCATATGAATATGTCTGTCTGATCGAAAATCAAAATTTAATTAATGTATCTAACAGCACTCGACAGTGGCGCGAACTGAGCGAGGTTAGTGGGCGCGGCCGGCGCCGTCATTTATTTTCTTTTCATTCTTGATTTATTTTCCTCCGTAAATATATATAAATAGAATATTACTTGCCCATATACATAACATCATATGTTCAAACGTACCTTGACTAAGAGTAGGTGTGTACCTTATGACTGTGTAGTCTATATTGCTCTGGGCGGATTTAAATTTTTAGATAAAGTACTATCGCAAACCTACATCATTAGTGTCAATGCTGATTGTAAACTCGAAGACCTTACCTCCAATGAAACAACATCGCTATTCAAAAGTAATAAATCTCAAGAGTAGTTTGCAGACATGAATTGACCGAAATCACCTCCACTTGCTAGAAGTTTCATCCCTGCAGGCAATGAAGTTGAAGGTAATCTGACTATTAATCAAGTAATTTGGATATTTTGTGATCTTATCGACCCGCAGTCGACAGTAATAGTCTTGTTCTAGTAAGTTATGGGCTTCCAACTTAAACTGCCTTACAGAGACTCGCAGGTGGTCATAAACCTTTAAATTAATTAAAATTTGACAGTAATCCCGACCGTCACTTTTGAATAAATTTGCGACTAATAGGATAAAGTCCACCTTGAAAGTTTAATTAAATTTAGCTTTTGACTCCCCCATGAAGTTGCGTAACTGCGGTAGAACATTTATGTAGGCAAATATCCCTTTTGGATTTCTACACAGACCGTTTGTATAATTCAGATTATATATAACACTAGCTGTGACCCGCGGTTTCAACCGCATAGTTCCTTGTAAGATCTTAATTGAGATTAACTGATTTGATGATTTCAAGGAAAATTTTTTTCACAATGAAATACTCTTAATCAACAATACATTTATTTCGATAAAGATTAATATTATTATGTTGATAAAACTCTTTGGCAAATAACACATTATTAGGTACCAATTCTTTGCGTTTTTATACTCAACGAAATATCCGATTGGAATAAAACAAAAAGTATTTTACTTCTACATAAATACCCTTGATAACATAATGCTTAATTTGAATAAGGATTAATATTACGATACACATTTAACGTAGTTTCTTTCAAACGATTTAATATTTTTTTTGAACATAAAAGCGGTTATTGTGACTAAACTATGATAGTTAGGTATGTGCTCTCGCGGACTTTTTTGTAGATCTTATTAAAACCTACAAACCCGTTATACATCATTTTGTTCTATTGTCAATAGTTTTAGTATTTTAGTTTTTCGAATTTACACCTTGGCTTACAAAATCGCAATTTTCTTACGGATCCCTAATTTCTTTTGAAAATAAAATATTGCCTATAACCTTCCCGATAAATGGACTATCCAACACTGAAAGATTTTTTGAAATCGGACCAGTAGTTCCTGAGATTAGCGCGTTCAAACTAACAAACAAACAAACTCTGTAGCTTTATAATATTAGTATAGATGAGTAATAACATACGTCAGTAAAACTGAAACAAGTAAAGAATTTCACCTACTTACTATTTATAAAATGCAAGGTCTTAATATGAATTTAAGGCCTTTGATTAGAAATTATACAGTGTCCGGTTGATGGCAATAGGCTTTCCCCCTATTACTTTAATCCAATTGGCATATTGTGGGTGCTTAATACACCTTTGCCCATTCTTTCGGGGATACACGCGTGAGCGTATGTATGTATGATAAGATAATAATAACACAAGAAAGTAGGAAACTATCGATCGTAGTGACGTGCCCGCCGCAAATGCCGCACCAGCTAATAAAATAATAAATGTTCCCTGTCTTTCACTATACCGTATATGCAGCAGTCGTCACTCAAGCTGAAAATTGAAAAGTTTATCATTTTATATAACATTTTTATAGGCTGTTATAACATTATATTAAGTTTATATATTGCTTTATGCGCTTCTATTTGTGTCATTAACATCGGATCAATTTTTACGACAATTTTTAATACCGGATAATAAGGCTTAAAGGCCCTTTAAAGTACAGATAATTGCGGTGCATATTGTGTGTTCTATTAAAGTCTCACGTAATATTCGTGCATTATTCGTATCAAGAACCTATTTATATTCTAATCGAAACGATTTAACAAGAAATGGACCGAGATTGGTGGCACCTTACGCCTCGGCGCGACATATTCGCACTGCCGGAATGCCTTGCCGCTGCGGATTCAAGGGTACGTGTATAATGCCATTACCAATTTTATACACAGAACATTATTTATTAGACAGAACCTCTAGCCGTTGGATGAAGGTGACGCTTGACTGTTCTGCATTAAGAACGTCTTTGGTGAGGCATATGTTCAACAGTGAACATTACATGAATGATCTGTTGTTTTATATGTATTACTAAATTTACGGTAAAAGTTTCACTTTAGTCCTTCTGTATATTTATTGTAGTTGCAGGTGCCCATTGACAGCTAATGTTACTATAAGGTGACCCGTCTGTCCCCTCTTTATTATTAAAATAAAAATATCACTTCACCGTTAGCTCCAGTAAAGTGATGACCCGCGGAGGTTTTCACACGAAAAAAAGAATTGTTAAGTAAACTTAAATAATTGTTGTAATAATGTCAATAATTTTGTAGCATGCCATGAAGAACAATATATATTAAAGAAAATTTTAAGTGGACTGGACTTAACGTGAACGTTACTGTTGCAACTTTGAACACAAGCTGAAACAACACTTAACCAAACAGAGTTAAAGTTCATGATTTATTGCTACTCAATACTCAAGGTCGGCTATGAACGGTCACCTTCATTACGTCACGACTCACGACACAGCTGATTGTGAGTATGTCAGTTAGAACATTTCCGAACCCACTTGCAATGATAATTCGGCTCTAGTTAAATTCCTTTGTGGGTCATTTTTTTTGCAAAATACTTCGTCTATAGTTATGTTTCTGGAACATCTAAGAGTAACTATACAATTGTTTAAATTCTAGATGCTATTTTCTCGAAATTTTTGATTTTTTTTCTCGAAATATGAGATTTTATTCAGCTGGTGAAATACTAACATTAATGTAAAGATTCAATGTTACTAAGTCAATGAACTACGTAAAAAAAAACGGTCAAACACGTTTTAAATAATTGAAATGATCTTGATAATTAATCTTTTTGGTAAGAACGTTTATCCAGTCTCTGCGTGTACTGTAAAATTTTCTTAAATTTCTCATTTAAATTGAACATTTTCATACAAATGAACACGTATGTTTCCAATCACGAAAAAGAAACTAATTAACAAAATGTATGAGGTATCATTATCACTTATTTAAGTTAACAGTATACATTGACTTTGTATTAGGGTATTGGTTGGTTGGTATACCCAGGTCCTTTGCAATAGACCCACTTGTGACGGAACACCGTGTGGTTTTAGTCGATTCGAGTCCGACATACCACTTCACCGTCAGCTCCGGTGAGGTGATGACTCGTGGGGGTTTCCACACGGAAAATAAAATGGTAAAAAATAAGTATTGGTTGGTTACAATTTATTGGTTTTGAGATAAAAAAAAATATGCATTATTAACTTAAAATCTGAAAATATTATAACTCGATTAATTAATATTTTCAACGCCTCTAGCGGAAAACAAAAACAATGGATAAAAGATATTTCCGTCTTGGCGTTGAGCCATCGAGACACGATAGCGAGGCAGATAGATTCCCATAAGTGTCGTATAAGTTGGAGTCTAAAGGATCAGAATTTTATCGATCAGACAGTAAATATACTGCCATACAGTTCTCTAGACTTGGCCCTTATTACGTAAGTGGGACAAAATTATGGTTGGCGAAAAATGGGCCTCGCCTGCCTACCCTTTCGGGAATACAGGCTTGAATGTACGTACGTACACATGTTACTAAGGTTTTCCTACAATATATAAATATATATAAACCATTATTTAAATTGCATTTTTTTCCTCGTACTGATAAATGATACACAATACGTACGTTGGTGTAAACATATTGAGTGTGAGCGTTATTTATCTTTTGTTATATGCGACTTGCTTATCTGCGGCCCGTCGCTTTAAGTATTATATACATTCGTAATAAACCACGCACTAAAAGAATATTAATAGTTATAGATCAGGAAAAGAAACGCGTTGCTCAGTCTTAATGCGGAATGAGAAGTTTGATTTGAACACGTACTAATTATTAGTTTTGTATAATAATATTATAGAGATACATATTACTCGCTACGAGATATATATTCTGTTAAGGCTCAAAAGTATTCTTGGAGGAGTTTTAACATGTAACCTTTCATTTCTCCAAGACATTTCTGCCGGTATTAGCTTGCTTTTGATGATGTTAAACGATGTTATTTATTATATGTGAAGAAAAAAATGTATTTTATTAAGACCCTTAAGACAATTATCTCGTTTGATCTGTTAAGTGGTTGAGTAACAAAAATCCAACCAAAACTTTAGCATTTATAAGGTAAGATTTGCCAAAATACGATACTCTTTGTCGAAACATGCGTGGTTGTTTGCACATTTAGGTCAGCAACGCGGTTTGCGGCTAAGGGTCACACTCAACTTACGTTTCCGCTAAGTTACCGAGTACTCTCATAGTAGCTGTAAATGTTTTGTTAAAACTAATTAAAACTTCATTAAAATCCTTATAACAGTTGTTTTATGTTACGAAGGTGGGTGATCTATAGAAGTGGTTGTAAGGTGTAATACATCTGTGTGCGTCAGTAGTGGTCAGAAGCGGTTATTGCTCTGGTAGCGTCTGCAATGTCATTATCATTGCACAACATAATATAAGCGTATAAATAAAAATTAAATATTGTTCGTTTTTATCATTTAAGTAAGTTTATTCACGGATCTCATATATGAACATTTTTAAATTAAATGAATATTCTCATGCTTATTCATAATTTACAATAAAATTATTAATTAATATAAAAAAATAAGGAGAATCGGAATCAGAGTTATCATCAGTGTCAGTTTTATAATCATCACCTTAATCTTGTAAGTTAATAACAAACTCAAACATAATTTTTCATGTATTCCTTCCTTCTTTCTTAATTATTCTATCACATGTTTGACGCCAGGTTTCACTAGTTATATTTTCGATGCTTCCATGGATAATTTTCATTTAGTGCTGACCACAACTGCAATCTATAAAAAAAAATATGAAAATCGTGTAAAGTGCTCTGAACAACGTCAGCCGTAAATGCATCAATATCTCTTGTTCGGTCTCTTTCGTCGGTTTTTCATGGGCGATTGAAGTTTCGACTACGTGTTGGGATGTTTCCTTTCTTCTTGTAATATCCTTTGAACGGTGTGTTCACTAGAACTAGTCGCTTCTTCTGGTGGGCTTTGTTATATTCCGCATTAATATACCTGCTTTTTACATTGGGCCTGAAACCACACAGACTACAAAGACTGCCCTGTTGGCCTAGTGGTTAATGACCTGACTGCGAGCGCGAAAATTTGTGTGACCCACAAATAGTCGTCTCGAGTCTGGGTAATATTTGTGTTTGATGTTTGGATATTTATAATAGTAAAAATTATAATTAAAATAATAGTGCGGGAGTTGACTTTACAAAAACTAAAAAAAATAATTTATCACTTTCTAGCATTACGAAATAACAGCTTGCAATTGCAGCAATTGACTTGAAAAAGTACGCATATTTTGCAGCTAACCTATAACTTGTTTATTTTGTCCACCAGGGAATGGCATTCACAATCGAGGAGCGTCAAACTCTTGGTATCCACGGCCTCCTGCCAGCTAGAGTGAAGACTCAGGACGACCAAGTTCAGATGTGCAAGCTCTCTATTGACAGATATGTAGATCCTCTCAACAAATACATCTACCTGATGGGTCTTCTTGTAAGTATCAATACTGAGAGTATTTATCCTCATCTACCTAACAAGCTTTAAAATTGATAGCTGGATAGAGCGCGCATGCCTAATATACCATCGGAGATTAGATACAGACAATGGTTCATGAAACGTAGCGATCGTTTAGTTACAGAAAAATAAAATCAAATTGTTAATGCCACGTAGCGATCGTTCTTGTGTCAAATACGGCGATCCCTAAGAATCACGCTATAGCAAATAGCTACTCGCTGACCGCTTACTTCAAGAACTTATAATATTGATTCATTGGCAAATGTGTTTTGTGACCCAGGCCGCATATCCTATCCTTAATACTATGCCACTGTTAGGAATACTCGTCTCAGTTTCTAAAGCTATACAATTAAATCTTGCTGATGACGCTTTTTCTGAGCAGGTCATCTCCTGATTGGTCGATCTATACCAACAGTTTTTTTACCTAGAAGCCCTAAAACACCCACAGTTTCCACCTTTTAACGGCCAGGGCTAAGGATAAGAAAAAACGTAAATAATTGTTACTTAGAGATAACTATATTTCTTAGATCTCTTAGAACAAGTTACGTTTAGTTTTAATTTCAATTTATCCAGTATTATTATTGTAGTATTGTTTTCATTTGCTAAGTACCTAACATTGCTATTGGGTATTATCGTGAAGCTACAGATTTGGTGACGTTAAGGTCATAAGGTGAAAACAAAGTCATCGTTTGATTTTCTATTAGTTTATTATGTTAATAGTGTAACTGAACTGTTTAAGTTTCATTTTGTTATAAAGAATAAGTACATCTGCTTTAAATGACACGCAACGCCCGTGAAGATTATATTCTCCGGTCCTAATGACCATTTTCTAAATAAACAAAAATATGATAATGAGATGAATACACTTATATTTGGTAAAATAATATCTCCAAATGAAATAAACAACAGAATTAATGTGTCTTGGAAAAATACTGGTCTCTAAAGGAAATAGTGAAAAACTATTTCCTAAATATAAAAAAGTAGATAACCACTTAATTCTAAGAATGTCTCAATGTTAAACTAAGAAACAAAATATAACTTTAAACGTGTATCGCATTGCATTAAACAACTAAAGCTTAGGTGGAAAAAATGGATAAATGTGCCATGGCTGTAACCGTGTGGTGCCTATGGCAATACAAAGGTACACAGCGTCGTAGGTAGGAAGACGACATACAAATAATAGCAGGCATCACATAAAGAAGAAAAACACAAGATCGTGCTTTGTGGCTGGGAAGCAAAACAGTCTTCGCGAAACTAGTGTCAAATAAAAGAAAATTTAGTATTAAGGACAACATGTACTATACTTATAAGATAGATGGTGGTACCTGGAACTGAAGCGACGGGACGCCTGGATATCTCTAACATGTACTTGCCTAACTTGCAATGAAATACTAAAACATATGAAAAAGAGGTTTCCTACTAAACTATAATTAAAATGGCAATATACCGTCTCTGTCTATTGGACGGGAATAAGGCATATGCATATTACTTTTATGTTATAGTGTTTACGCTACGAGCAAAAGGTGCGAAACGTTAGTGTTTATTCTCTACCTACATATATTCTTATCTGCAGTATTAGTTTGCTTTGTCATCGAAATGTGTTTTCAAATCTGAGGGCGTTTTGATATATTATTATAGGTTTATGGTTTGTATATGAAATAATAACGTTTCTGACATAGCATAACAATATTTTTTCTAGGACCGCAATGAGCACCTGTTCTTCCGCCTCATCGCAGAGAATGTGGCTGAGATGATGCCGATCGTGTACACCCCAACTGTGGGTCTGGCATGTCAAAAGTTCGGGTTGCTGTACCGCCGTCCTAGAGGACTCTTTATTACCATACACGATAAAGGACACATCTACGATGTGCTTAGGAATTGGTGAGGTTACTTTTTGTTTGAAATTATTTTGTTGCATATTTTTTAATTATCTGATAAAAGCGAAATGCTATAAAGCTCTTTATGTACGAATTATCAGTACAATGTTAATTGGTGTTTAGATTATGTGTGGAATTGATACTGTATAAGAATATATCCCCTTCAGGGATATAGGAACATAGGTATCTATAGCCATGTTCTGGAATCGTGTACGTGAAGCGGCCGTTGTAATCGCATTTTTTATAATGTATTGTTTTGTTTAATCCTGGAACCTGATAAATAGATACATGTGACTAAATAATTAACTTGAAATCTCCTTGGTTAGAACAATAGAACTAATATGACCGTCTAGCTTCCACTAACAGAGATATTCGTAAAAATATTTTATACAGACATAACCAGTATTTTGGCTTTGGAAATCGGGCTCACATCGGTAATGTGTGCATCTGTGAAATAATTAAAAAATTACAGACAGTAACGTGCGTGCCTAACATTAGTCTTGTTTTCCGCAATTAATATTTATTTCTTGTCGATGGTTCAATATTTTTGGTTTTCAATCATACATATGTACATACGCTCACTCCTGTATCCCCCAAGGGATACGCACAGGTGTATTAAACACGCAAATTTTGCTAATTAACTGTATGTTTACAGATAATTACTGTCTGATAGATAACAGTCAGATCCCTCAGTCCCTTTTACGACACCATCGGGAAGAGATGGGGTGGCCCTACTCCACGGTGAACCACACGGCCATTTTTGGTTTTCCATTAATTTTATATTAAACTTTTCTTTACCAGGCCCGAAACGGACATCCGCGCTATTGTAGTGACAGACGGGGAACGGATCCTCGGTTTAGGTGACCTGGGCGCGTGCGGTATGGGCATTCCTGTCGGCAAGCTGTGTCTGTACACGGCGCTCGCCGGCATCAAACCCCACCAGTGCCTCCCCATCACATTAGGTATTTTAAATATAAGAAATAATAATATTATATTTTAAATCTATTATGTTTTCTTAGAATGTGTACTGTACTGATATAATTGCAAAATAGCTCACATCTCACAAATTAATTATTATTACCACCTCATTACGTGTTTTTGTTTCCATAACATTACGGGACAATATTTGATTATTTATTAAGTAACATTTATGGGTTTTAAAATATATACACAGGAGTCATACAGGCTTCTATTATTCATAACGTTTAGTACTCAGATAAGTATACTTTTTTCTTAATGAACATATTATTTTTTATTGAAAACAGATGTTGGTACAAACACCCAAGCGATGCTTGACGATCCTCTGTACATCGGGCTCCGGCAGCGTCGCGTGCGCGGCATGGAGTATGACGCCTTCGTCAATGAGTTTATGGAAGCCGTCGTGCGACGTTACGGACAGAACTGTCTGATCCAGTTCGAGGACTTTGGCAACGCCAACGCCTTCAGACTACTCGATAAGTACCGCGGCAAGTCAGTACACTACAAATCGTCTTATGACTAAACAAAATAGTTTACGCAGGACATTCAGAAAGCGTCGAATTCGTTTCAAAATTACTTTAACCATAAGTATTTTTGCCCTTCAATCAATTGAATTAACCTTAAATCAATTGAATAAATGTAATAATGAAATATTTGAGAATATTTTTGTATTATTTTCGAGTGGAGGATTGTTCGACATTCAACATCATTGTTATTAAAGGTACTGCACGTTCAACGATGACATTCAGGGCACAGCCGCAGTCGCGGTTGCCGGTCTGTTGGCCAGTTTGAGGGTCACCAAAAAGAAGTTGTCAGAGAACACCATTGTGTTCCAGGGAGCAGGAGAGGTGAGGACTCTTTTATTGATATAATATGACCGATGTGATTATTCGAGTTTGATATCTTAAATTTTAGTTTACTAGACAAACGAAGTCGTATTTTCTTAAATATACGGTTTTACTCACGTGTGTATTTCGGGAATGCCCGACTAGTGTCGGTCCCGACAGGAAACCTTTCTCAAGGAGTAAGTCGTCCAGCCGCAACGGTACTGGACGTCACACTGAGTAAATGACGTTGGTATCTGTTTTTATGTCTTTCGGACCTAGCGCTGTTGTTGACCTAGCTGTTACTGTACAGCAACATAACGAAACAGCAACGGAATCGTCTTTATCCGCTAGGTCCGAAAGACATAAAAACGTCAACGTCACTTACTCGGTGTGACGTCCGATACCGTCCACTTACCACAATATGGCATAAACATACATACAATTTATATACATGTATCTTAAAGTAGCACCTACGTCCGTTCTACCGTCCCTAACTAGCATTATATTTATTATATCCAGGCGGCACTGGGTATTGCGGAGTTGTGCGTGATGACGATGAAGGCTGAAGGCACGTCGGACGCCGACGCTAGGCATCGCATCTGGATGGTGGACTCGAAGGGACTCATCGTGAAGAACAGGCCTGAGGGAGGTCTCAACGAGCACAAAGAGAAGTTCGCCCAAGAACACGCACCCGTGAAGACATTGGCGGAGGTCGTAGATATCGCCAAACCTTCCGTACTTATTGGTAAGTTATTATAAAATAAGGTAGGTTTTTATTATGAGGAAAATACTGTGTTAGTCTTAACAAATATTTACAAGTGGGTAGTTCCAATTGTTTTAATTTAGTATTACATATTTAAGTATAGAAATTGTCCCAATATACCCGTCTATACATATTTTTATAAATTTGGCTCGCTTAAAATTTAGCCGTCCTTCAATTAATTTTTTTCTTTTTACACATTAATATTTTATGATGTTCGGATGTACGGTATGGCAGTGCATCAAATATGATGGAACATATAATTTAAGATATAATGTAACATGTAACCATTAGGAAACGTTATTGCCAGTCTTAAAAACTCGTTTTGTTTTTGTGGACTGCGTACGACGATAACTTAGTTCGTTGTTTAAAAAAGAACAGTAAAACATTCTACATTTGCCTAAAATGAATGGCTTTGAAAAACGAAAATCCTTCAAGGATAATGTGGTTAACCTTCAAGAGATATTATAATTAAGTTTCGATTTCAGGCGCGGCGGCCATAGGCGGCGCGTTCACGCCGGCGATCCTGCGCAAGATGGGCGAGTTCAACGAGCGCCCAGTCATCTTCGCGCTCTCTAACCCCACCAGTAAAGCCGAGTGTACCGCCATCGAGGCCTACTCCAATACTGATGTTAGTTTAACTTCACTTGGCTTACCCTGCTAAGTTACCAACTAGCAGTGAAGTAATCTAGAATATTGTATTTACATTTGTGACGTCGCACGCGGGATGTGAGGCTTTTCTGGACCCGGCTGGCTTCTCAGTTAAGTGCTGCTTTACCCTTCTTGAGGTCATCAGCGCAGAACTACGCCTTGAACTGTATTAAGTCCCTTATTACTACCGAATATATTGTGACAGTGTTTTGGCGCGGAGATGGGAGGTGAGGAATGGGGGGGGGGAGAACAGTGCTCCCCCCGCTGCCGTCCAGCGCGCGACGTCACATAGAATACTTACTCTTTAGGGACACTTAAATAAAATTGGACTCTTTCCACTTAGTAGTTAAGTTCAAATTTGTTCAAACACTAAACTGACATAACATTAAGGATAACTACATTTTTTGTAGTAAAATGAGCAAGTTACCGGGTATTCATCTGTTTAATATTTTTTTCTATAAGAACATGATGTCAGCATCAGCCCCCAAAGTTTGACCTGTAATAATACCAAAAGAGTTACCCACTACAGGAGCGTGCGATCTTTGCGTCTGGCTCTCCGTTCCCGGACTACCACACAAAGACTGGCTCGGTGCTGAAGCCCGGTCAAGGCAACAACTCGTACATCTTCCCCGGACTGGCGCTGGGCATCATTAGCGCTGGCATCATCGACATATCTGATGACTTCATGTTGCTAGCTGCGGAGGTAACTATGCCACTACTGATATTTTCTAATTCTCAAACAGTGCCAAAATTGCAAACGAGAGAGGCACAAATGCAAATAAAATAGGTGAATGTCATCCCAGTGCAAACAGGGCTTTATTGTCATAAGTTTAATTCATAAAGAATTTTTTTTAAGTATGACTAGTTGTAATGAAGTATCAAGCTGGTAACTTAACTAAACGTTACCCCATAAAGTTACCATAAATAACATTTTTTTACAGGCATTAGCTGAATTCGTGACTGACGAAGACCTGGCGCACGGCTCGCTGTACCCACCATTAACTCAAATACAGAATTGCTCCGTTAAGATCGCCAAGAAGATTGTCGATCACGCCTACGACTGCAGTAAGTCTCCAATTAATTTCACTTGAGTATCTTCCCTACGTTACCTATAATTAGGACTACTTTTGAAGGTAATGACTTGCTACATTACACATTTCCACATTATGTGTGTACACATAAGACTATATAGTGAAGTAAATTATTGATAGATATTTGTATATCATAAAAATATTGTAGATGTAATCAAACCGAATAATTACGTGGTAGTGCCATGCTTAGGCACGAACGGGTCGGCTCGTCCGCTACAATACCACGGCTTCACAGAAAAAGGTTTGTGAAGTAACGCTTGCGTTGCATTTCCCCGAAATTAGTGACGTTTCCGGAAGCCCAACTCCCCCTTTTTCCTCTCCCCTAACCCCACTCCCCTTTTCCCATCTCATCCCATCTCAAAAAACAATAAATAATAATTACCTGTTTTAATATTTCGTTTACAGACAAAGCTTCAGTGAAGCCGCAGCCAGTAGACACAGAGGCGTTCATCCGGGCACAGATGTACGACGTCCGATACACAAATGTGATCCCGAACGTGTACGCGTGGCCCGAGAGCTCGCCCAGAGCCGACATGATCTAGACTGCTTACTGCATAGAACATGTCACCGTAGCTATGTAGGGACGATGACCCGCGCTTCACACTACATTAAAGATGATTCATATTAACACGAGCTGTGTAGGTGATGCCTCGATGATCATTGGGTTAAAACGTAATATGTGATTTATTATTTAGCAACATTAGTTACAGAACGACTATGTTTATATATAATTATTTGTTATAATATCACAAAATACGAGGGGGCTATAAAATTTCCTTTAAGTTGATAATATATGGTATAATTTATGTAAGGGTAGCACTTCACAAAATAAAATGTTAAATGATGGTTCGACTGGGTTACTAGTCGAACAATCATTTAACATTTGAATATGTGAATACACAGTCGAAGCGTCATATTAATGTTTTAACTCCTCATCGTATTAATTTGAAGAATAATTAAATGTAATTCTATAAGCCTTGAAATAATTTCTTAATGTTGCTTCGTAATACGCTTAATGACAATCGTGTGCAACGAGAATCTGAGTTCTGAATCATCTTTAAATATGTAGACTGACAATAGAACTACGGTTGACTAATACATTTCCGACATTTTTCGTTCAATTTCAAATGTTATTTGTACAATATCATTGTACGGGGGTAGCAGCGGCTCAACTTCATTATATGGTTTTGATTTATTAATTATAAAACCTAACTGTTGTGTTCCTAACGCGTATATTGAAAAAAGTATACATCGGAACTGTTAAATTTAACATTATTTATTTATTTATAAACAACTACAAATGACAACTGTAAATTGACAATTTGGAAACACGACAATTTGGAATGTTAAAAGAACATTCCAAATTGTAAATCTCCCGCTACTGTACATGTAAATACTCGAATGGTTCTCTCGAGTTCTGATATATTTATTATAATAGTGTAACTATTACATTGTATTTGCTTATATATTAGATGTAACTCGTTGCTTACTTAAGAAGTTATAGATAATAATTTATAAAATTACCTTTACAGCATTGTCAATACCAGCTTGGAAACAACTAAGTTTGTGTCCGACATTTCAAGTTTTCTATTATTTTGAGGAAAATCTATATACAACGATACTTGCAGCTTAATGGTGTTCTGTAATAATGTCTAAAGAATAAATAGCACCGACGAAATATTCGAAACTGTGCTCATTATCATCTTATAGCATTTTAATAGAAATAATTTTATGAACCGATTCACCGGACTGTTGAAATAGATGAATTACATCATTGTATCAAACCTTTCATGGTCATATATTTTGTTTGTCTTTATTTAAATGCTTTTATATTGTCTATGAATATAATTATGAATATTTTTAAAGGTCCACCTGCTAAATCATAATAAATGAAAGAAATGTAAGTAAAGTTACACATATTTTCTCTGCTTACCATTCCAAAAAAACTGTAAAATTAGTTTTTTTTTATTAGTTTTGTCCTAAGTACTATTTATAAATGAAATTTTAGCATTGTTTTTTGAATTAATTTATACAAGCTTGATTTCCAATGCCAATTTGTACTTTAGTACCTAGCATTGCATATACTGCGTGACATTCCGTATAAATTATAGTATAAGATAAACTTGAACCATGAATGTACGATATTTATAATTAAATTTTGAAATAAATTGATTATTATAAAGAAATGTGGTTTGTTTTCAATGAATTTAAAATATTCCATATTCAAATTCATCATGATTATTGTAGCATTCTTCCACCTCACCAATTTCCTGATTAGGACTCCACTCATTACGCTGATAGACATCAGTAGAAAAACTAATCATTATTACTGCCTAACAGCGAAAATAAAAAAACTCGCAATATTGCGGTAAACAAACCTCATTTCTTGTAATGGCAACACAAGAGTAACTTTATATTAGGTCTTTCGGTCGATATGAAAGGTGTTATTTATTATGAATTGTTCAAACCAAATGAAACTATTACAGCTGAGCGTTATCAAATTGAGTCATGCATTGAACCAAAAACGTGAAAGAATTGCACATAGAAAACAAAAGGTCATTTTACTGTATGACAATGCTCGCCCACACATCGCAAAAGCTGTAAGAAATACACTTTCAGATCTTCAGTGGGAAGTGTTATCGCATCCCGCATATTCACCAGATTGTCCTCCTTCTGACTACCACCTATTTCGATCTATGGAACACAGCCTTGCAGATCAGCACTCCAAATCTTACGAATGTATCAAAAAATGGATCGCTACAAAAGATGATCAGTTTTTTATTATGAAATCCATTTGTTGCCTGAAAAGTGGCAAAAGGTTGTAACTTGTAATGGAGCATATTTTGATTAAAATATAAATTATCTTTTTTATAATACAAGAGTATTTCATTTTTAATAAATCGCTCAAAACTAACCGGAAGACCTAATAAATCATTTCACCGTTCATTTTTGTTACTAAGAGAGAGTTCTATTTGTGAATGTAAGCTTGATAAACGTTATGCCGAGCATATATTTTTTAGTTGTCCTAGGACCAGGTTCCCTATTTATGACGTTATTCCTCCACATATCCTCACCCTACGTGTCTTAAATTGATTCTATCACATATTAGGCAAGTGTATTAATATAAACTAAATTTAATTATAGTTTGAAGTATACTCATATATTTAATCAAATTTATTCATTTTTAATTACTGTTATGCCGGGAATAGTTTTTCTTTGACTCTATTAAAGGTCTACAGCTCAACATAAAAATCTTTGAAGGCTGGTCCGTCGGAAACATGTAATTGGAAAAATTGTGTCAACTCCACAAAAGCCATTAATCAAAAGGTGTAGTTGATTATAGTCACTGTTTGCTGCCTTTATGCCAAAAACTATTAATTGTGGTAAAAAAAAGTAAATAGCAAATATTGGTAATAAGTTTAAGTACTTGTCGGAAAGAGAGTCTCATAGATTTGACTATATATCTCTCATCAGCATTATAGATTTAGTTACTGAAGTTACAAGTTAAAATAATGATTTTCATGATTTATATATTTAAACTTTGGTCCCATCATTCATATAAACGTTGGTCCCATAATATACATAGTAGATTTCATTGCATGCTGTGATCTGGATAAAATACTATTTATTTTTATAAAACTTCGATCAATGATACACCTACGTAAAGCAGTCGCAATTAGGACTGTTGATATAATATCGAGTTAATGAAATATCGATATTTATTACCTATATTTGTTTTGGACGACTTATCGGTAGTTTGATAGTAAAATATAAATATATGTGTTTATTTATTACCTTTTCTCGTAAAATGTTTAAACTAAATTACTATCAATAGTAAACTTAATCTGCGTTACACTATATTATGTTTGTCTTTTTACCTCAATTTATTTATTTGCTTATTATCATAAAACGGCATAATTTTCTGTAGTATATCTCTGTGGTACAAATAAAAATAACAATAATCTATGAAACTTGTAAGTAAACTAACTAACTAACTTAACTACTATACTTACTGTTGTTACTTGTCACTATCAATCTAAAAAAAAACTAGTATTTTTTGAAATAATTTTTTCTCCGATAATATGATAATAATTTCTCCGACCTACCCGATATGCACAAACAATTTCATAGAAATCGGTCCAGCTGCTTCGGAGGAGGTTGGTAACAAACACCGTGACACGAGAATTTTATATATTAGATTAAATATTGTTTTTGATAACCCTTACTCAAAATAAATATAAATACACATAATTGTCTCACTTAACAATAGATATTTAAGAACTATAACTTTTTTTTTATTTTGTGACCCCCACGGGTCATCACCTTACCGGGGCTAATGGGTAAGGTGGTATGTCTGTGACTAAGACCACACAGTGTTCCGGCATCGGGTCTTATGGCCAGGACCTCAGATGTACCCTAGAAAGGAAGTCCCTGTGTACCCCAGCAGACCTGGCCGCCTTTTAAGCAAGGCGACAGCAATATGCTGTGTAGTGTCCAATAGGGTCGACCGACCATTATCGATATTTTTTTCGATATATTACTCTATATATCTATCTCTACTCGATATTTTATTTCGATATAGTTATATATATCGTTTATAGTTATCAATATATCGAAAATCTCATTTTTTTAAATATCATGTCCAGTCTTAGTCGCAAACATACTCAAAGCGAAAAACTGTCCGTGTTGATGTAGGTATGGTTATACTATTATTAGAAAACATATAAATGGCCCAAAACAGTTTCAAATTGCTACATAAAATATGTCTTATGTCATATTAAATAAAGTTCAAAATACTATATCGCAGATAAATGAGATGGTAATGTCGTTTTGTTTTTTGTGTTCGCATTTCTTTTAATATTTCTAAAGTAGAAACAAAGTTATGGAGCTGCAACAGTAATTCTTTATATAGCATTTCTTTTCTATCTACAAATTACTATGTTGTATATGTTATGTGTGTATGTATGCTTTTTTGTATTTTATATATATTGTATGTTATGTATTATATTGCTTTTTACTTTATTAAAATAAAAGTAAAATAAGTTTGTTAGATGTTGTATTAGTAGTTCATTTTCATCTTCATATCATGTAATGCAATATATAGCGAAAAGTTTAACACATTCTTTTAGATTCAAACAGAATAACCATTTTGTTAGGCGTTTGCAAAATATGAACGTAATTTATTCAGCAGTTTAGCCACAACACTATGTTTCTGTTTACGTGCTTATTCAACACTATGTATTGCGCAAAACACATATCATAGTAACCTACATACCCGATATACATATATTAGCAATCATAATCTGTTACGTTATATGCAAATTAAAAATGTAAAATTTCATTTTGCATTGGCTTGTATTTCGATTGTTTGGCATCATCTAACGAGTCTATCGTGTGTTTATAGCTGGGTAACATTAATAAAAGTATCACTAAATTTATTTTTTGTATATTCTTTAGACGAATATAATCATTACATTCTTCATATTACAAGTGCAGTTTAATGGAAAGGTTGTGAAATATTTTGAACGATCAAAGTGATCTGTCAAGGGTGCCGATGCTGCTGTTAACATCACTACACTAAAATTTCTCTAAAAATCTCCTATTTTAGTGAACATATTACAAATATGCTATTCTGGTTTTATATCAAACTAAATATAGTTTTGAACATGACAGCTCTAAATTTGAAATTGACATCACTAAAAGTTGAGTACGAGGGTGTTAACACTACATTAAAATAAAGAATGAATGACAAGGATTTTAATAATGAATTCTCCTTAAACTACACTCCTTAAACTAGATTTTTTTGCATTTGCACATATTTCCTCGACACAGGAATTATTCCTAACACGGAGATTAAAAAAAAATGCATCAAGTATTCCGGCTGTTGCTGAGGCGTCGAGCTCGACGTCAAGCGACGAGTTTTTCTGACCGCCGACGTCGCCAGCACCGGTATGTCACCAGGGGAGAGGCCGTCCAACGACTTCCTTGGGACCCTGAGACCAGCCGGCTTCGAATAGGGCCCCCGCTATCGGTGGTAATGTGCATCGCATGAGATGGACATCCATACAGAGGGAGGAACCAACCTCACTGCGCATCGTAATCGTATAATAATAATAATAATCCTTTATTTGCGAGAATGGGTAGGTACAAAGGTGTTATAATTAAACAAAGTTTCACCATCTTCCACCAATTACGGTACGCAAATATTTAGTAAGTATGATTATGATGATTATGTTATGAAATCAAAAATTGTTAGCCCCCCGACACGTTTAAAATGTCAGAAGTAAAAACACAGTCAACAAACAATTAATAAGTAGTTAAATTGTATACAGAAATTATATAAACTAATCATGTCCCTATGAATAAATGTAGTTAAAATTATAATAATAAATTCATTTGAGGTTGATATTCTTATCATCTAAATATTCTTTAACAGTATAACACACCTTGTTAATCAATATGTTTTTTAGCTTTTGCTTAAATATATCTATTGTTTCTATTTTACACAGCTCAATCGGTAATTTATTATATACTCTTAACACCATACAATAAACACTTTTATTCAAGATAGCCGTTTTATTTTATTTTATGCTGATGTCGGCGAGCGCTTAGCGTTCCAAATAATTGTGCGTTCTTTTTTACGAAAGTAGCAACTTCCAGTATATATGTATATGCTCGGCAGGGTGAGCAACTTTGAGGCCCTAAAATGTGGCTTACAGCTGTCCGTTCGTTTAAGCCTTAACATTGCTCGTATGCATTGCTTTTGAGCTTTATAGACATTCTCCCAGTCGATAGCACTTCCCCAGAATATTATGCCGATCAGAGTGACGATTCAACATAAGCGTAGTATGCAGTTAGCAGTGTCGTAATATTAATAGTTTTAAATAAGGAGTATAAAGCATTAAGGACTTTTACAGTTTTGTGCAAGTATGATCTATATGTGCTCTCCAATTCAAATTGCAATCTACATACAAACCCACAAATTTTGCAACCTCAACCTCTTTTATCTGTGTGCCTGAGTATTCTATTCCAAAATCTTTAGGTAAGCGTCTAATGCGATGCCTAAATATCAATTAGTAGTAATGCAGGAACTTGAACCAGCTGTTAATGTTTCGGCACAAAGACTATCGGATCAAGTTTAAGTATTCGGCGATGTCATCTGTTGGATAATTCCGTGCTTGAGAGGCTATGCTTGAACTTACAAAATAGCCTTGTTGCCCCCTCCATCACAAAGACTCTGGACTAGTACCACCTAGTCCTACGGAGGGAGGGGAGAATACTACTGCTTTAACTATAAGTACCCAATATAATGAACGCTTTGGAAGGTGCTATTCGTGAATAGCGGCAAGTGAGTTTTGATGGTAGACCACGTTTACTGCGTTTGCCGATGCATAAACTAAATAAAGCTCTAGTGTGTGCTCTGGACTCTTTGCTATCTAGTTATTTAGAAAATAGTGAAAACCTCAGGGATGCGGCGGTTGCAGCTTGTCGAGTAGCTGAAAATTCCCACGAGTTGACACTACTCCTCGACAAAAGATTTATGTTCCGCCGTGAAAATACAGGATTGAGCGACGTATCACTGAGGCGAGGGCACTCATTGGCAAGCTTATCTGTTTCAGACCGGGTATTACACGCCCGAGAGTAATGCGTTTTGTGATTCGGGCTTTTTCAGGAATTGATATCAGTTCCTGTGATTATGCAGCACGTGTCACAGAGCGCATTGACTTTCTGAAGCAGAAAGTTTATGCATGGGCAAACCGCATACGTAGATTTAAAATCCGAGTAGACCGATATACTCAGAATATAATATTTTCAAAGGGACGAGAACCTGACTTACTGAGCGACGAGTAACATCTGGTCGATGCCTGTCGCTCATACTGAGGGTGAATGGATGCGAGATGTTAAACGTTCATGTGAGTCAATTAATACTATGAAGCCAGTAGAAATATCAAGTACAGATATAGCTTATGCGGTCCGTTCGTTGCCTGAACTGGAAATCAGACGGACCGAACGGACTGAATAACTTGGTTAAAGTGGCTCCATAGCTCACTTGTATGTTTGGCATCTCAATTTCAATCATGCTTGGAAGCAGGTTTGCTGCTCGCTTTTATGACAACTAATGTAACTCTACTACTCTACAAGTCTGGTAGTGCCATGGATCCCAAAAACAACAGACCCATTACCTGTCTGCCAACAGTTTATAAATTATTTACGTCCATTCTGAGAGTGAAGATATAAACACATGTCTCTAAGAACAATATAAAGACTTTCTCTCAGAATGGATGTAGAAGTGGGGCACGTGGCACTAAAGTTCCTTATTATTGACACGGCTATTAACCAACAAGTTCGTCGTAACCGAAAGGATATAGCAACATGTTGGATAGATTAAAAAAAAAAGCTAGGTGATAAGTTGTATAATATTGATACAACTTTATGCACTTTCTTGGAGGCATGTATGCGGCAATGGAGAACAGTTCTTTGCTATCCAGGATGTCGACAATCTCAGGGTGACGGCGAATTATACAAATATCAAACGGGGTATATTTCAGGGTGACAGTTTGAGCCCCTTGTGGTTCTGCTTGTCTTTGAATTCTCTTAGCACTATGCGCCCATATATATGTTAGAAGGTTCGGGGCTGGGTTTTTTGCGAAGAAAAGGTCAACTTATATCCCACCTCCTTTTCATGGATGATTTGAAACTGTTTGCCTGCAGCAATGTCTATTTGATAAGATTACTAGAGGTAACTGAAACCTTTAGTAAATGTATCAAGATGGAATTTGGTGTAGGTGTAGGTGAATATGCAGTCATGCATGTAAGCAAAGGCAGGATTTTGGAATCTGAAGGAATTGAATTTTCAGATTCCACACACCTTAGAGGACTTTCTGCAAATGAAACGTACAAGTATCTAGGTATGTATGTCAAAGGCGCTGGGTATTAATGAACTGACTATGAAGCAATCGCTAAAGGAACGTTTCTTTGGCCGTCTGAAAAAAGTACTAAAAGTCTTTTGTCGGGCAGTAATAAGGTGCGTGCCTATAACGGTTGGGTCATACCAGTCTTAGCCTACTCCTTTGGCATACTTAGATGGACTCAGACGGAATTGGACGCCCTGGATTAGAAGAGTCCGTACACTGCTAACTGCGTACCGAATGCACCATCCACACAGGGCCTTTGATAATCGCGAAATATGCAAACTTAGAGATTACTTTCTTTCTGTCAACGTGGAGTTACACCGGGATGTAGTTGTGAGTTGATAACGGACTTACTCCGCTTGGTAAGAGGGAAAGAGAAACCTCCTTTCCCGCAAGGAAAGAGAACTGGAGCAAACCTGCAATACTTAAGGTTACAGACCGTCGAGAGATATGGAAGAGCAAAGAGCTGCATAGACCTTTTTATCGGGCCTTAAACGGGCCCGATGTAGATTTATTTATCATGTGTCTTAGCTAGTGACCTCTTTGGAGAAACTGAAGGTTTTATCTGTGCAATTACAGATGAAGTTGTAATGACAAACGATTATCGGAGACATATCCTGAAGGATGGCACAATTGACATTTGTCGGTCATGTCATCGCCCCGGTGAAACTCTCAGGCATATAATTTCCGGTTGCTCTCGTCGATAATAGAACATGGCGATCATATTTTTATAGACTGTTTTTTCTCTATAAATACTTGACATTGGCAGAATCTCTGCGTTAAACTTACACGCGAGAGAGAGTCCATAAATAAATAATAATAATATAATTTCCGGTAGCTCTCGTCTTGCAAATGGTGAGTACTTGCACAGACATAACCAAGTGGCCAGGATAGTCCATCAGAAACTTGCTCTTAGATATAACCTTGTGGATGTGGAGATTACCGTATTATAGGTATGTGCCCGACCCAGTTCTTGAAAATAGTCGTGCAACATTATATTGGGATCGATCAATCATCACTGACAGTACTATTGTTGCCAAAAAACCTGATAAAGTGGTGATAGACTGGAGCGCCGAGCAATTATTGTTGACATTACCATTCCACATGACGACAACCTCATAAAGGCTGAAAAAGATAAACAAATAAAATATTTGGATTTAGATGAGTTGGTCGACATGTGGGATGTGAGTTCTGCAATCATTGTGCCGATAGTCATATCAGCTCATGGATTGATTGCCAAGAGCTTCGACCAATATCTGCAGAGGCTCACGTTACACAGCTGGGTTAAGGGCCTAATGCAGAAGGCAATCCTTCTTGATAGGGCACGTATTGTGAGGAGGTTCCTGTCTCTGGAGCCCTAACCACCGGTAGCTTGGTCCCTGTACCCGATACCGGTGAGACACTATTTTTTATTATTTTAAATATATTTTGTTTTCATTTTATATTTAAAAATGTAGTTTGTATGTTTATTAATGTAAATAAAGAGAATAATAATAATCTTAAGAGTCAAAAGGCCTGATAACTGTTTTATAAACGGTACATACACTTTCGTTTCCTCTGATCTAAATATTACTGTGTAGTACTTATAATTACGAGTTGTGCCTCAGAATATGATATTATTATATATGAGAGTATATGGTTGCATGTAAAAATCAATAAAAAGCAATATCAGACCGACAGTCTTTATTGTACACCAAATAAATACACAGAAATAGATGAATGCACAATGGGCGGCCTTATCGCTTAGAAGCAACATCATTAGGAATGATAGGAGCGTGATGATATACGTGGGTTTTGGTGATAAAATATAAAGTGGAACTTCATTTTTTGCTTTAGTGCAATCTGTGAATGGATTGCATAAATTTTAATACGTTTGTATATTTAGGTGTCTTACAATGCATATTATTTATACATACATACATATATAAGCAAGATTTACATACATACTTAAACATTCACATAGATTACTTAATTATATATATAAAAAAGTGCATTCCAAAGGCGTGCTGCTTCAACAGTAAAGGATTTGTCGGGGAACTTTGTAGAATGCACTGGAACTTTCAGTTGTTCAGTTGTGTTCAGTTTACAGATGATCTCAAGAACCTTAAATGTGTGTCACAGAGGAACCTAAAACGTTCATTGAGGTAAAAGGTAGTGAGGGGATTCAATAGTATATCATAAAGTAGAGACAGGATGTGAGTATTCCACCGAAAGTGAATCGGGAGGTACTTGAGCGAATTGCGATATTCCGAAATATGATCATATTGGCGTAAGCCAAATATGAACCTATTATGCAAAAGTTATGAAGCTGTTCAAGCTTATTGAGTTGCTCCTCAGTGAGATCGAGATAACTGGCATCAGCATAGTCTATTATCGGAAGTAAGAGTGACTGTGCAAGCGACATCTTTGTAGCGGTTGGAATAAGGTTCCGTAGTCTACGTAAGGACCCAGTTGCAGCAAACAATTTGCGACTAACCTTTTGTAGTTGTGGGCCCCAGGATAGTTATATCAATATACGCAGATCTTTTACATTATTACTAATACACAGCGGCGTACCATTGAAAATTGAGGCAATTGAGTAAAATCGATTTGAAATAACATCCCACCTGGAACTGCCCACCATGATGACCTGAGTTTTAGCGAGGTTCACCGGGAGACTATAGTTAGCACTCCATTCACAAATACGTTCCAAATCGCAATTTACAATATATAAAGGCTTCGCGTATTCTATTAATTGACGCGCGAGTACAAATTTGAAAATCGTCTGCGTAAAGGGGGTAGGATGAAACTATTCTTTTTGATAGTGTTAATAAATATAGCGAAGAGTAAAGGAGATAAAACTTACTACGTAACATTCTCTTTCTCTTCATTAAAAGACAACTCCCGCACTAGGATCAATTCGTCTCGCGGGCGACTTTATAAACATTCAACCAACGCACACAAAGAACACCCAGACTCAGAACAACAATTTGAGGATTACACAGAGTTGTCCCGTGCGGGGATCGAACCCACAACACTAGGTGCGGCAGCGTGGTGGTGAGGTAACCACTGAAGCCGCTACGCCATCCGTACAGTCAATCACTATTGATACGTTAATCGAGCGTAGCATACCAAGTAGGATAGGGTCAGATTACCATTTTCCATGGCCATCCTAATGTCATCAGTGATCTTGATTAAAGCCGTCACAGTGCTATGCCCGTGTCGGAAACCAGATTGAAAGGAATTTAAAAGGTTGTTTTTAGATAAAAGGAGTTAAGTTGAAAATACACTGCGTTAAATATTGTAACAGGCTTGTGTATCATTCCGTTTTTATTTTCTAAACACTTTGAATGTGACTCCTGTAGAAGTGTCCAACACATACATACATACATATTTACAATGGGAGCTTTACCAGACTTACCAAGAAACATAATAGATGGTGTGTAGTGGTGTGTGCACATAAAAAAAAATGAAGTTTACGGCCATAACGAGATTTAGTTCACGAGTAAGTGAACATTTTGGGAAGTAGAAGTTTTGCGAAGTTGACGTTTTGGGGAGTGATTCTTAAGAGTCAAAAGGCCTGATAACCGTTTTATAAACAGTACATACACGTTTCCTCTAATCTAAATATTACTGTGTAGTACTTATGACGAGTTATGCCTCAGAATATGATATTATTATATATGAGAGTAGCGGAATATGGTTGCTTGTAAAAATCAATAAAAAGCAATATGAGACTGACAGTCTTTATTTCGGATAATAGTTACTTTATAAATACAAATTGAGAAGTACCGATTCACAACAAAATATTACCTAGATTACAATGTTCGACAAAATAATTATCACTTATCACTTCATTACAACTGTACAATTATACAGGCGCGTCGGCGCTTATTGACTACCTTCGGGCGGCCGCGGCCGTTGCTCCGTCTCGCCCTCGGGGCGGCCTCACCTGCTGAGCGAGTGCGATCGCTCTCGGGACCCTGAACTCTCACCGTTGCACCGGGGTCGGTCATTGCCTGTAATGTGAGCGCAACAACACGTCAAGTTGACTATTCGAGGGGGTAGTCGGTCACTACTTAGTACTGATTAGGATGCTAGCGGAATCTCGAATTATTAGTGCCATTATGTTTACCGAGCGAGCACGTAGCATATCGTTAGAGATTCGACTGGCATCAACAACAACGAGACAGCGGTGGTTACGAACGATGAAATATATACTAAGCGAAATAAATTAACTGCACACTAACAGCATAATTAAAAAAAAATATTTTTCGTAACAGCATGTGTCGCAACATGTGTTCCGATGAAAGTAATAAAGAAAAGAAAGCATCTAACGACAAAAAGGCCTGACCTAAGGAATGATGGCCTTGTAAACTGGTGTCCTATAACAAAAGAAACTTGTCATGTATTAAATATAATAAAGACGTCGCAACTTTTAATTGTGGAGACGTCCATGTCTTTATTACATTATAGGGATAAATAAAAATTAGTATGGCATTACTATCAGCTTGAAAACTTTACTCGCTTAACGCATGATAAATATCGTAGTAGTATCGTAGTAACGCATGATAAATTGTTAAGCAGTAACGCATGATATTTATCATGCGTTACTGCTTAACTTTAGTAATAAGACATAACTGAATAGTTATTGAATATATGTAGCAAGTATTCACTTGTAAAATGCAAAATATAACGCAATTCTAAATTGTATCAAGCTTTTATGTATAGACATTGGATTTGAATAATTGTATATAGTAATAAGTAGTGCGAGTGAGTAGTGCAGTCAGGTACATACCGAGCCTCTGGTGCGGCGGCAGCTTATTGAAGAAGGGGTGCTTGAGAGCCTCGCGTAGCGTAAGGCGCTGCGAAGGCTCGTACTCGAGCATGCGAGCGATCAGCTCGAACAGCTGCCGCGCCTCCTCACTGTTACTCTGCAGGTACCTCTGTAAATGACACGTATTTCTTTATATTTCTCTAATCATATTTACTTACGGTTATAGGTTATTTAATTGAATTTAAATAAATCTACTATTTTTTTTAAGAAGAACACGATCCTTTTCGCAATCATTTTTGTAATATAAAATAGAAATCCCAGGTTTCTACATTTGTATACCACTGTTACTACTGTACCTAGTATATATATATATATGTATGTGCAGTGCAGCTACTGACTACTACTGACTGAGAAATAACCAAACTCTAGCGTGTGGCTTCTAGAGATAAAATAACAGTCACAGTATTCTTTAAACGTTTTATATTAACTGTGAAGTGTCAATACTATTATATTTATTTTAGTTTGTTGAAAGACGATCTCATCAAGAGAAAATTAATTATATTTGTTTCAAGTACCCCAGATAACAGCAGCTATACAGCTTCAGCAGTAATATAACTTAATATTAACTTCAACTACTTTGACATGATCACGCGACCTTGCTATTAGCGCTTTAACTTTGTCTACTACAAATTAGTAACATTACAATCACCACTTTTTGTTTAAATATAGCAAGATTCAGCTCTAATTAAGAAACGCGACAAGTATTATTTATAAGGTCAAGGCCTCGAGCCTTGAGGCCAGAAATGAATGTATTTGCTTTTGTTAACATAACATTTAAATAACCTATTATTTTTTGTATTACCGACTTGTAACAAGTTAAATTGT
Source organism: Tyria jacobaeae (assembly GCA_947561695.1). Taxonomy (NCBI): domain Eukaryota; kingdom Metazoa; phylum Arthropoda; class Insecta; order Lepidoptera; family Erebidae; genus Tyria; species Tyria jacobaeae. The sequence continues at coordinate 16,156,185 of OX387218.1, forward strand.
TAAAAATATAAAACCCAACTGCAATATTACCTTTCTTTCTTCATTGTTCACATTACGTCGAAATGTTATACCATTTGTCACTCTCACTATAAAGACGATTCAAATGATACCTCCCTCAAGTTTAAAGACATTAAGCTGTATCTATCTCTAGATACAGCTTAATGGATTAGAGGGTGCGACAAAGAAAAATCATACATACACATACAAATTTGACACGAAAAAAAAACCTCCTTTTGCAGTTGGGTAATAATATAGCGACATTAATTAATATCAAAAAATAAACTTTAATTTTATACTCACTTTCCCATTCCTTGGCTCGTATACAGCAAAAACCGACTAGTGACACTAAAATAAAGCATGTGTAAACTCACCAAAAGGGGTTTGCAGTTTTCTCTGACGTATCTGCCAGCGGACGATTTCTCATCCCAGTCTAATTTACCATGGTAGAAATATTTTGTCCTAGTTTTTCGCGCCATTCTATAATAAAAAATAAAAATATCTTTATTGGATGTACAAATATGGATGTTCACCAGTAACACAGTCCACAGTCCTACAAACACACGTTATTTGTACATTCGATCTATTGGTTCAGATAGATTTTTTTTTAATTTTACCCACTTAAGAGGTTTGCCGTCAATTAAAGTAAAACAAAAATCGGATGACCCACGTGTCACGCCACCTCACATATGAGCCTTCCGACATCTATCTGGGCGAGATTAGAACAGCTTAGTAACAACAAAGCTCCGGGTGAAGACGGAATTACAACAGAGCTGAAAGCTGGAGGAACTCCTGTGTTTGTTCTGTTTTGTTATTATGATGTATTATTTCATGTATATTGATAATTTAAATTAGATTAAAATCATTGTATTTCAACACAATGTAATATTGTTTACGAAATAAATTAATAAATGTGTTTGCCAAAAATCGTTCAGCAGTGGAGGGCGATAGGCTGATGATGAAGAATTAAAATCTGTATTTCAATTAAAGGATATGTTAGCGCGAATCACTAGAAGAATGTCCCTTCTATATATTTTTAAGATGGGATAAGTATAAAATGACAGTATGGTTCTCCTATAATTTTGATTTTATAATATTACATCATAAAGGTAGTTCTACAAATCTATGTCACCTTTAAGTGTTACCTTTAAGTATCAACTTTGTTTTTATAAGGACATATGAATAACGATATACATTTTTCGTGACTCTCCATATTTAATATTGTTAAAAGTCATGTTTACCGGTGGACTATTTTACGTATGACTAGTTCATCGGTTCTAAAAAAATATTTTCAACGGTAGTCAACTAACACGACATATTAAAATATTGTCTGATTCTAAAAAAATGATTTCACAGCAGTTCCGAAAATTACCCTCCATTAACAGAAGCAAAAATTCACATCATTTATCTATCTACTGATAAAAGGTTATTTAACAAACTAAGCGACGACGCTTTGTACTACCTATTTAGTGTCAAAGCAATTACTTGGTGCGCGAGGTTATTTTATTTCTGTTGTATAAGCGTAATTATACAAAATTGCAATGTTAAAGTACAACACACACTAACACAACTTGTAGAGATTGATTGAACCTTTAAAAATAAGCATTTATTGTATGTATTCGATATATATTTAAATGTATTTATCACATGGTTAAGGTTCTCCTTACCTGTAAGGTATAGGTCCTAGAATTCTCTCCATCATGGCGAGATGTTCTCTATTGTCATGTGTTTGGAAGAGTGTGATGCCAAGGTACAATTCGAACATGATGCATCCGATTGACCACACATCACAGGGCTGGGACCATCCTAATTCTGAAAAAAAAAACAACCTCCATTAGCAAATACTGCAATGATTGTTAACTAACATTTGGATATTACATTATGTAATGAACAAAAATAATTAAATAGCCTTAACATATTAAGCCAATATGGATTGTGAAGTTCAAAAATGCAGATTCTTTAATATTTTTTTTTTATATATGTGAATGTATTTCAAAATCTAATTTATATTTGCATGTAATTAATTAAGAGAATAATAGTAATAAATTCTTTATTGTATACCTAAAAAATTAAACAGTAAAGATACAACAATTTTTGATGGTACAATTTTGAATTGATGGCTTTATCACACAGACAATATATCTTGCAGGCTACCATGGGATGAGAAGTAGCAGTATGGTGTACACTCAGTACATTTTTGGAATGGGCAGTACAATATATATATAGTGTGTATATAGTGTGAGAATAAACATGGGTCACTGACTTTTTTTAAAGGACAGTAAGAACAGCAGCCTTTGAAAAAAATATTTCAAATTCGAAAATTCTTTGGGAATCTGTTGAATTCATATGTCATTTGTTTTTGCGAATAGGCGGCAACTTAAAAAGTCTATATAGTGCATCGAAATGGATTTGACTGGAGTAAATTTTTGCTCGATAATTTATTACGATTTTTAGTGTGGTCTTACTAAACAACATTGCAACGATAGACTTCGATTGGCATTGCATTACGAAGCCCCATCTCTTGTCACTGTTTACAACTGGTTTAATGTGTTTAAACGTGGTCGAAGCCAACTCACTGATGATTCTCAAGAATAACGTCTTCTACGGCGACTACTGAAGAGAAGGTGAGAACTGTTTGGCTATTAATGAAATATAAATAGATTTTTGTAGCTTTGGTATGAGGTAAGTACAAAAAGTCTTAAATAAACATGTAGGCGTCAGAAAGCTTTGTACTAGATGGATACCTCATAATTTGACGGAAAGCCAAAAAACGCCGTTGTTTGGGTTGGTGCCGCTCAATGTTTAAAAGTATGACTCAGAGGTGATGAAAGCTGAACATATTATTCCCACTCGAAACCAAAAGGCAATCTACGCAATGGATGTTTGTTTCCATTCGAAGATTTGCTGGGCATAAGTCTATCGAAATTGTATAGTTAGTGAGACATCCTCCTTACAGTACCGACCTGGCACCTTGTGACTTATTTACTTCCAAATATAAAAGATAAACATACAGGAATTTGTTTTAGGAACCTTGAAGATGCCGTAGGCCACCATAAAGAAAAGTACTGCTTCAGTCAATGGATCCATCGCATGCGACGGTGCTTAAAAAGGAACGGACACTACTTCGCAATGCAATAAAAATATTAACAGGCTTCTATATAATTCCGATCTTTTATTTTTTTTAAACTTTCAGTGTGATCCCCGTAACATAGGCATTTTAAAACATAAGTAAAATAAAATGCGAATGGCAAATAAATAAATATTATATATTAACAAGCAAATATATGATACTGAGCCATATAAAATTAAAACAGCAAATTAGAGACATCTTGCAGGTAATGATTCTTCACAAATTTCTAAAAAGGACTTAGTGGCTGAGCACATCTTATTGATACCGTCAAGTCATTTCATAACCGAACTGCTTGAACAGAGAACAACTTGTCCAAAAATTTGGTAGAATCTCAGTGTTTTAGAATGATTTATCATATAGGAAATAGAAGTGTTTTAAAGGTAATTTGGAGTTAGGGAATTCAATATAATAGTATATAACAGTGAAAGAATATGCGCATTCCGCCCATTAAATGGTCTTTAGTAAGATATAGTAATCAGGCAATTATTATGGTTGTAGGCGCAAGGATCCTCCAGCGGCAAATATTTTGCGGTTCAGCTGTTGGAGTTGGAACTGAACTGAACTGTTGGTACTGAAAAAAACGTGACTCCAAGTTTTTGACCTAATCGCTTAATAGAAGTAATATATACTAGATATTTCCTCTTCAAGAAAAGTGATCTATATATTTTAAACATAAAACCCCTTTTGGGGATATGGGCGTGAGTGTTTGTATGTTATAGCAAGATGGCAAAAATATATATTTGACATTGAACTATTACATATTCACATTTACATGAGTACTTTAAAAATATGTTACTAGCTTGTGCTGCTTTCGCTCGCATAAATAAACTGGAGGTCATCTGCGTAAATGTTAGGTTATTGAAGAAGATAGGTCATTTGTGACGGAATTTATAAAGACAGAGAAGAGTAAAGGCAACACTGTGGAACACCCACCGTGTTATTACACCAAGAAGAAACATTGACTTCAATACCAATACGCTGCCAGCGACCAAACAAGTAACTATGAAACTAGTCAATAACCGTAGGTCATCATGTATAGTCATCGTATATCAATATATATATACAGAGAGCGCTAAATACCCAAGCAACAACTCGAAGTCTACAGTTTTCAAAGCATTAGTGAACAACAGATACAGTAATATGAATTAGAGTAGTAGTGGTGCTGTGACCGGAACAAAATTTAGATTGTAAAGGATTTTAAAGTAGGAAATTCGTATTCGTACATTCGTGTTTCAGATGTGACCGATCATAGGAAGAATTTCATAGATGATGGGGAAAATCATATTACGGCTTAGACAGACAGATCCTACAGCACTTAAAGTAATAGACTATGCTCTTCTTGACAGCACAATCCAAATATTTAATTAAAAATTAAAAAGGAGAATAGTGAGGAGTTATGGCATATGAATGAGTGTAGTTTCTTTAGTCATTCTATCAAAATAAGACGAAGCAGAGAAATGTTGTTTAAGTGAATTTAAGTTTAAATTTTTGGAAAGAGACTCATGAACAGATTTGACTACTCTCAGTGACCTTTTCCAGACTTTAACTGGATCTCCATTTTCGACAGAACTATTGATACTGCATTACATTAGATGGGCTTTACAACATAGATTTATTACTAGGAAATAACACCTGTTGTAATGTTCACTGAGTTTGGTAATATAATGTTAACAATCTCAGTGTTGATTAATTATGATGAGTGATAATATAATTAAGTAAGAAGATATAATTATCATTCTAAAAGGCTTTGCTAACAATAATTTAGCGCCAGTATAATATAATTGCGTCAAAATTCCAACTAGACAATTCATCTTTTCATCAATAGCTGATTTAGAGAAAACTACATTATCTTGTTAGACTAGCACAGTCACCAGATCACAAGCCCACTGAGCATCTTTGGGGTATTTTGAAGAGTAGAATTAAAGAGTACAGCTTAACATCAAAGTCTGCGTCCTTAAAAATGCTCTCATTTTAGAGTGGGCCGCTATAACAACTGAATAATAAACAAAGCTTTAACGCAGTATTGCACACAGAATAGATGCAGTTATTAGATTTAAGGGTGGGCCTATATTAAACGTATTTTTGTAATTGCTTTATAAACAAAAATATTTCAAAAACAAAAATATTAATTTAGTCATCCCAAAAATGAATGAAAGTTTAGGGCTCCTAATACTCTTGGCCAAGGCTGTATGTAGCACAAATATTTTCGCAACAAAAGTACAATACAAACAGTATGAAATTATAGTAGCAAAGTACATATATAAACATGCCCGGACAAATAGTAATATTAGTAGTTCATTCAGGCAGGCGAGGAAAATCAGTCTTTGAACCTCGAAAATCGTAGAATGCCACTCCGAAGGAACCTTCTAGAGCATTTTTTTTTTTAAAGACGACTACTGTACTAGGACTGGTTTCTGTGTCGCGGGAGACTTAACCATCATACAAGCAACGGTTACCTAGAACACTCACACTCGGAACTACTAATTGTAGATCACACAAATACCCGTGAGGGAATTGCTTAGCAGTCAAGGAACACTAAATAGGGAAATAGGAGCATTAACCCATCGGTAGTGGTAAAATACACGACAGTTGTAGGTTAGAAGTGTTACCTAATATGACCTCGGGCGCCCTGTAGTGCCTGGTGGACACGATGGTGGAGTGGTGCTCGTGGTCGAACGTGGCGCTTCCGAAGTCGATGAGCCGCACGTCGCTGCGCTTCACGCGCCGCAGGTCATGCTTCTGCACACGATACACGTATTACACGTCAATACTTGCATACTAGTGCGCATAGTCTCACTATGTATATGATATATTAACAGTTAATAGTCTTACTTGGCAGTCACGTTTTTTACTGCGTGAACCTTGAATTATTTGTTCTAGATTACTTTATATTGACAAATATAAAGATCAGAAAAAATATTTTTGTAAACAAAACCATGCAAAGTAAAAAAAAAATTGCGAGTACTTACATCAGAACTTACTTTTTTGGATCCATTATATACACTGACAACTTCATAGTCACTATCCACAAAAAGTATGTTTTCTGGTTTGAGATCAGTATGCGTGAGCTTGTTATCGTGTAGGAACAACACGCTGTATATGAGCTGGTAAGATATGTGTCGCACCTGTTCTAATGGATACGGTTGGTAATTGTTGTCTTTCTGAAAATAAAAGAGATAAGATTTGTAATTATAAATAATTCCACATAAGAAACACCACTGAAAATAACACTACCGTCATTACAGTGAGACATTTAAATAAGTATTAATCTATAAAACATACACCACAAAAATCTTTTACTTAATTAACTTTTCACTTTGTATTTTCATGTTCATATAGCTCATATAATACAAGACGAAAACGATGTAATTAGTATAAAACAAAATAAATACCTATTTATTATTGATTATCGTGACGTATGTTTACCTGACTCGTGATTTTCATTGGGCCTTATCAGGAGTTGAAAAGTCAAGTGGAGTAAAATCGTGAAATAGTTACATAAACAGTTTATCACTGTTATTGCACGTCTATAAACATCATTGACCTTGTGCACACTATCATATATTGCGAAATGAATGAGTCAATCTAGGAAATGGGATACTTATGTATATTAAGTTCGTAAGCAAGCAAAATTTCCATTTTATACGGTTTTGGAACATTTACTTTAATACCAATAGAAATCAAAGTCTAAATGAAATAAACATTGAACTTGACATTTGCAACTTGACAGTAAGACTTTTGCCGTAAGTATACGATTGATACAAATTTATTGCCAGCCCAACTTTCGACAGTGACCTTCATAAGAATCGGTGGGCACTATCACATATGTTTGCGGGTTTTCACACAATAAAATCTATTAACTGAACTATGACAACAATGCAATGCATTAATGATTTTATTTTATTAAAAAGTCAAAACTAGCAAAATGGGTCATCAATTATCATAATTGTCTGTTTACCACGACCTCATACTATTATTATGCATAAACCTCTATGTGTACAAAACAGTTGTTTTAGTAATAACATGACACTCACCAGGAAGTCAAATACACTTTGTCCAAGCATTTCAAATGCAATGCACATGTGGCCATGGTATTCAAACCAGTCTAACATCTTAACGCATAAGCTGAAACAGAATTACAAATAAAAATTTGTTATTTGTTACTATTATATTCTATCAATCTACAACAATTATTTAAATAATGTTACATAAAAGCTATAATGGACACGGAATCGAATAATACGTGAAGTTCAGTTCGGTGAGCAGACGATATTTTTGTGTTGGGAGTTGACATCGAGTTCTTCGTTGGCGGGGTGCCAGACAGGAGCAATAACGTCGCATATAGACGTGCAAGGTCAAATATTGCTACACTGGCCAGCTTCGTCAGGCAACTATCAACATCTCGAAATACAATAAAACACTTACTTTTTACAGTCAGGATCAACGTCCGCTAACTTTTCTAAAACATTAATTTCAAGTTTTGCAGCCTCTCTGTACTTTTCAACGTTCTTGATTATCTTCAGAGCCATTCTGTGCTCCCTGAAATTCATAATTAGACTTTTGTTATGGTTTGTTACTTTCAAATAAGAATTTGGCAATAAGTATCGCTACTGCGGGGCTGTTAATATAAACAAATGAAAATAGAAGTGAATAATTAACGGGAGGCGTGTCCTGCCAAATAATATGTCACCATCCGCCACCGCGCGGATGTGCACAGGTCGTATCAACGAAATCAACCGACAGTGCGTCTCACTCTAACGTTTCATATAAAAACATGTTAATGTGTATAATAATACACATTTACATGTTTTTCGTCAAGCATACATGCATGTTTTTTGGTATTCGAATGTCTAACATAAATACATAAAAATAAATAGTATCATGTAATTAATGCAAATCGCTATGGATGCCAGTATTACACCACTGCACTGATGCTATCACAGTGGTAATTCGGATTTGACAATGACAAACGAATAAATTACGTTAACAAAAGATACTCACATTTCTAAGTCCTTCACCTCGACCACCTTGCCGAAGGTGCCCTCACCGAGAGTGTCGATGATTTTGTCTGCAATGAGACCAAGGCGACCAGATTAATAAAATGTACACTTTACAAAGTCATGAAGGATTCGGCATTGGTATTCCGTTTTTTAACAAGCGCTGATGATACTCTTAATTTACGCCAAGTTCCTATGATTTTAACTTTCATAGCAGCAGGCCTCAACGTTAACAAACAGACAACCAACGTACGAAGCTCCAGCATGACTTTCATTTGAAGTTTTGTTACTGTTATATGAATATAGTAAACAATACATTTCAAAAGCAGAATTTTTTAAATGTCTGAAATCTTAAAAAACGCGAATCACAGACTCAAAGGAATTTGCTTGGTTTTTGTATTAAATGTTCTGCCATTTGTTAGTGTGATTGTGACTCATGTGTAGTAGGCGTTGATTTTCATTATGACTAAAGTGAATGTACTTTTCTGTACTACGCGTTAACGTATATAAATAATGTGTTAAGGGTGTAGGTATAGTGTAGTGTGTGTGAGTGTGAGTGTGTGTGTGTGTGTGTGTGTGTGTGTGTGTGTGTGTGTGAGTATAGTGTAAATACATTTGGTTAAGTTATGGGTGTGGACACGAACATCTCGCTCCCATGACATATCCGGGCCAGTAGACCAGATGTCCGTCCTTGTCGTCCTTGACGGAGGAGCGTGCCCGGGAGCTCTGCATGCGCCAGCGCCGCACCGCACCGCCGCCACGTAGCAACCGCACCGCACCCGCACGCCGCCCGCGTCGACATCACGCCACAGCACACGCACCACGCCACATGCCACGGAGAATGCGCCACGATCGCCACGACCCGAGTAGTGTTGTACCCAACAATCAGACAATGGAACGGTTGCCCGTCAGACAAGCGACATTTGGTATGGTGTGTCGGAGGTACATGCTGTTAGAGAGCGGACGGATGGGCGCTGCGGTGCCGGCCAGATCGAACACTGCCGGCACCGCGTCAACTCAGGAGCAGGACTGGGACCAGGATCAAAAGAATCCGAGGACAGGATACGACACTGGACTTGCACTCTCAACGCATTCAAAATTCACCTCACGCACAGGAAAGTAGGATAAGTGTCCACCCGAACGACTTTTTGATATTGAAGTAGATCATTTTACTAACTTTACGGTAGACAGATCGTTCGATACTTTGTTTGTACTTTGATCTTGAGAATATTTTACCACATAAAAGAGACATATTAGTCTTTATACCACGCACAAAGAAGCTCAACACATGCACTATCATCATATAGACTTAAGTTTTATTTATAAACTGTCAACACACAGTTAGTTACATGAAAGTTATAGAGAACTGTTATAAGGTACCCGCAACTTTTGACAATACATCGTTTCGAAATACATGCATTCACTTATTGCTTAAAAGTGCATACTTATAATGTCAGTAATGTATTAAAGACAGGAGAGGTAGGTGGTGGTACACCCTTTTTATAATGAAAATAGCACTTTGATGTCATAATACTTGTAGTATTTAAAACAACGTCAACAATGCATACGTTCATGTAAAGATTGTAAATTATAAAAACCACGGACCAGGTGTATGTTAGCGGCACACAGTGCGCAGGCGGTTGGTTAGCGTGTGCTTACAGGCGGCGTAGCCGCGCGCCGCATCAGATGCCGTGGTCGCTGCAGACGTTGGCGGCTGCGAAGTTCTGGTGGGAGCATCACCACGTCGCCCACGCCCAAAGGTTGCTTCTTAGGTGCAATCACTTCGCTCGATACCTCGTTGGTTTCCTTATCTCCTATACGTCCGTACACCTCATCCAAATGTGCATACTTCATTATCAGTCCCTGTATCTCTTTGCGCCTAGTCTCGCGGTCGCTGAGCAGACGATCTCCGACCGGTGTTTTATCGTCATCCTCGTCGCTTGACGGAAAATATATTTGTTTTTGACGTCCTACATCTCTTGATGGCGAGGACGCTGGTGTTTTAGTTATCTTCAGCTTCATGTTAGTATCAGCGACAGCTTGCGCTGGTGATATCAAATCCCGCACTCCGGAGTGTAAGCTTATATCAACAGGTCGTAATGATAACTTTTCTACTTTCCTGTCACTATTTTCACTTTTCTCAGCTCTGAGTGATCTTCTCTGATGCCTTCGATACACACTATCTCTGTCTTTGCCGTAATTAACTCGATCTTTCAAAAGAATATCAAACTCGTTTTTGTACTCTTCTTTTTGTTTGTGACTTGATGACATTCGACGGTCAGCTGTACTTCTGTATGGTGTTTTGTCTCTTGTTTTTTCACGAGAATAATTGTTTCTCTTAAAAGAATTTTCGCCAAAAACGGCAGTAGTTAAACTTCTCATGAGCCCTCGTGACAACGGCGGTTCAGGCTCTAATGTTTTATCGCGGTCTTCCTTTTCCTTTCTAGCTCTTTCCTTTTTTTCTACAGCTAATTTGTCTAATACTGAAGAATATTTGTCTTCTAAACGACTACGCGTGCTACCTAAGAAAATGCTATCAATGTTATTATTTGGTTCTTTGAGTGGGTATCGTTTAGTGAATGGCGATGATTTATTATCTTTTAAGTGAGTTCTTCTAAATGAATCACTGCGGCTAAGTGCGCTAATCCCGGAGGTAGAATGCAAAGGTGATATATCGATTCGAGACTTTGAAGCGCCCAGGTAACTCGAGTACGTACGGTCATCGTTCAATCTTTTCACTGGCGCAGCGGACGTCAATGATGTGTACGGTGAAATGTGTCCGTTGTTCTCATAGCGACGGACACTCCCAGTTATGGTATTCTTATTTGCTGTATGTTTGTCATCAAAACGTGTCCGAGATGTTGTGAGTTTAGTGTCTGCTATAGTTTCAGTCTTTTCCGAAGGTCCTCGCCTTGTAAGTCGGTTAATAAAACTTGAGTATCCATCGGACAGCAGTTGCGTGACACTTGTGGTGGAGGATCGATTATAACGTTGGCGTCGTGGGCTCGTGGTGGCACTGGTACTCATATTAGCCATATTGTTTGTTTTGGCACTTCCAAATTTATAGTAAGCACTTTAACCAGGATATATTATGAAGAATGCCAAAAACGTCATATTTACACATTTGCAACGATTTAATAATAAATTTGTAACCCTCACGATTTGTTCTATTCAGCACACTACCGGCTGCGCCACCGGACATGAGACTGGTTCTATCTCGAGATCGAGAGCGTACCTAAGCGCGAACGAATTTTAAAAAGATCACTAGCGCAACTGAGTGCGGCCACCGGTGCCAAGTAATCGTCGTGCACTAAAAATATCGGTAACCCGTGGGAGCGCCCTCCCGCGCACACGGCGAGGTGCCCGTCGCGAACATATTTCTTCGCATTACACTTTAGTACGCTTTTTGTAGTATTATTAAACATGTAGATTAGCATTACTCCTACTCTATAAAACAGAGTTTCCGAGTTATTTGAACAACAATATTTCTGATGACTATTCAATAACATTAATTTTGTACTTTCTTGGTACCTCAGCATACCCGTCATCGTTACGGCAGACATATCCATTTCCTTCCTAAATGTGCACTATAAATTTAACCGAGTTTGCAACAGTGCAATTTTTCGAATTTATTCACTCTTCTTTAAGATATTCTTTAACTAATTGGAGATTATAAACATATTTAATATTAAATATAATGATCTCGAACAGTCGTCAACACGAGTGTCATCATGAATCTAATTTGAAGTAGTGTAAATATACTATAATATCTTATAAAATTTCACAATTGCTATTGCAGGTTAGTAAAAACATAGTCGGGGCTAAAGACATTTCTCTAATGAGTAAAGTAGCCAAGACTATTCTGTCGATAAGCTATAGGTAAATGGGTTACTAGAACGCGGTGAGACTAAACGCTGCGCTGTCAGTGCCCGCAATCGACACGGACGATATTTGCCGCGTGCGCATACTGCTTGCACGCAACACAGCCATCGCATACATCACGCATTTAAACATTACAAGTATTCAATTAAAGAAGAATGTATAAATTATGCCTTCTCAATGCTTCTAGATTCGTTCAAAACAAATGGATGCGAGATGTTATTAGCATCTATTTATTTTATTAACCTATTTATTTACACAATCCTATTTAATCTTTTAACAATTTGTAATTGTTAATTGAATCGCAAAACAGTTTTTCGATAGAAATGTCATAAAACGTAATAGCGTTTGATTTGCTGTTCGTCATTTTGTATGCAACGGAAGCAACACAAAAATATCATGCATTCTTAACGCAATATCGCCTTACTCCATTCACTGCAAGGGAATACTTGTGTCGGTTGCTAATTTTTTACTTTCACTTGGTAGGAATTTAACAACAGTCGACATTGTTGGCAAGCTACAGTTATACTTTTAATAAGTGAACGACATCTAAGGGTGAAAAAAAATGTTTAGGACTTTGGCAGAATATGAACTAATGTAGATGCATGTATTTGTCAACGATTACATAATGTTTTATATTTCAGTATATGAATGAGTGTCACAACCTGTGGGCATTCGAACTCATCAAATCTTATGGGATAATTGAAGCCTAAAATCCCTTGTAACACGTCTAAAAAACTGATTCTTTTAAATTTGTAGATAGTGAAGTAAGTCGTGATCACCAATAGTAACACTGATGTAAGATACTCATAACTAGCAAAGATGTAATAGCACTTATATGTCATAGTCGCCATATAACAAATCACTATTATGCTCACGAGGACACCGTAAATGTAACCGATTGGAAAGCGTACTGATAGACAGCTTTTTGGACCGCTTTATAATGGGGTGCAGATGAAAACAGCCTCATGGCAATTGGGCCGTATCTCAACAATATAAGTAACCGGGGGGCTAGCCCCGGTAACCGACACGAGGGGGGCTACACCCGGTAACTTTTAAGTAACTCACACTGTTTTTTCAAATAGTTGAATAAAATTTATTTTATCTTTTATCATTCGCTTCGTTGAATAATAATAATATTATAAGGAACACTATAAATAAAAATTGATTAAATAAACTCCGTCATGACAATTCGACGGGGTGAAAAATCTATCTATGTATGTATAGTAATAACGCGTAAGGTTCTTTGTTTATTTAAACGTGCTAGTCTGGACCTATCAGACGGCCTTGAATGATTCAAATTGTTTAATGTTTTGTAATGACCACTTCTATTTGCTTCCTTATCCAAAAGATTATATCCACGTTCTTACTGGATAGTCATATTAAAGTAAATTTTTTTTTGCAAGTTAATTGATAATAAGATTTTTTATGTTTGAAAGATGTCGACTGACCTTGCCTGCAAGTCGGCTGCAGGCACCATCCACATCGAAAAGGATTTCTGCAACCACAGAGAGCAATTTCGAAACATCGTGCCATTTGCATCCGTGCCCTTTTAGAAAACGTTTATAGATCTCGTAAAAGGAGGCAAACCGTAAGGGTAGTCGAACGCGATCGTGTTTTACTGTCAATTCAGCCATTATGCACTACACTGTTTAAATTCGAGCCACCGGCGTGGGGGGCGGCTGGCCTGCCTGACGCCTGTTACACAACTGTACACACAACGCGCTATACAACTACTGTGGCCATACGCTTAAACGGCACTACGAGATGACATAATATTAATGATAACATAATCTAAACATTTACAGAAAAAAGGTCTATGAAAATACAATATCATTACTGCAATGTATTGCTCGCTCAACGTCCGAGATCAAACTGCGTGGGTCTACCGTTCTAGGGCTTTTAATTAAAGATGGCATGCACAAATGGAGCAAACAATTTGAAGTTTTCAGAATCGGTTGAAACAGGATTTATCCGACTTTCATTTCATTCGACAATAATTACTACTGCCATTCAATGAAAAGAACGGGAAAGCTATGAAGTAGACATTACATTGTGATAGTAAATAAAACCGGAGTCAATAGGTATAAATTATGTCTGACATTATGTTATCATGTATTAACAGGTTAATAACCTCAAATGTGGTTTATATCATAATAGTATATAGTTGCGATGATTATTTTTTAAGATCATGTGTATACAATTAAAATGCTACACATTCACTTCTTTACCATTAATTTTAGTATTTGACAGACTTACCTATTGCTCAGGGTCATTCTAATTTTTTAAATTCCTAGTTGAACATGTTAGTATTTATATTAAAATAACTTTAGTTTGTAATCAGGGTAATTATTTTCATATAGCTATTAACAGTAGCCATCTACTATGCTTTAAATTACAATCATATTTGTGTCAGCAAACAAATATTTAAATTAATATACATATTTATATATGTTTAGCAGTGGACTGCAATAGACTAATTGATTGATTGACATACATGTATTAAATTGAAAAAATCAAAAACCAATTAAATAAACAAAAAAAAACTTATTAGGCAAATGAAAGCCTGTAATACTTCTTTTAAATATAATAATTATGTTTATAAACAAAATCTTTATAAAACGTACTACAACTACACGGTTTGCGCAACGCAGGCGGTATCGGCAAGGTCGGCCGGAAGGAATCGGGCATTACAAAATAGATAGGTGGGTAAGAAAACAACGGGCGTACCGCATTTATCAGAATATATCTCAACCACCTTTAGCCAAGCATATCCCGGACTGTTGAATTAATGATATGGCATACAAAATATTGAACTATTTTTTAACAATAACTGTCTTATTGCTATTCAAGTATGTTTAACGAGTTACTTGTTGTTATTATTAGGTTGGCAACTAATAAACCCGCCACTTTTTTCGATCAGTTTCTAAAACGTTATAGAACTATCTCGAATTTCTTGGAGTAGTATATAGATAAAGCAAGAGTTGTACGTCAGATCAGTTGACAACTGGATCTCGAATAGTAAAACTACAGTAAATTATGGATACTTCTCGTAGAGAACTTCGGCTGCTTTTACTTCACGAATTTCGCTTAGGTCTAAAAGCGACTGCAGCAGTGCGCAATATATGTGCAACGATGGGCGAAGGCGTGCTCTCTTTCGATACCACCAAACATTGGTTCAGAAGATTTAAGGATGGCAATTATGATGATATCTAATGAACCTCATCCAGGACGACCTCCTACAATAGGTGTAGATGAGGTAAATGGACTCATAGAAATAGATCCATGGTTCACTTCACGTTGTCTGGCAGAGCAGCTTCAGTGTTCTCATACTGCAGTAGAAAAAGTGTTTTTCTGAGAAAAGATCTGGAAATATTCACTTTGGTTGCCACATGAGTTGAAGCCGTTTCAACTTCAGAAGAGAGCTAACATGGGCATGGAACTACTTAGTTATCATCGTACCAATGAGTGGCTGAGGGATGTAATTACGGGGAATGAAAAGTGGGTGATGTACATATATTTTTTGCGTAAGCGCCAGTGGCTTGGACCTGGAGAAGCAGGAGCACCGACGCTAAAATCTGAGACGAGTAAAAAAGTTCTTTTAAGTGTGTGGTAGGGAATAAACGAAATTATATATTGGGAGCTGTTGCCATTTAACACTACAATCACGGCCAATATTTATTGTGACCAAATGGATAAAGAAGCAGCGAGATTACCGAAAAATCAAAATAAAGTATACTTTTTGCTCGATAATGCTCGACCATATGTAGCAAAAGCGACTCGTGAAAAATTACTTTGGTATGGCTTGGGCTGTCCTTCCTCAGCCACCGTACTCTCTAGACATTATGCCCTCAGATTATCATCTATTTCGCTCTCTAGCCCACTATTTAGCAGATAAAAAAAATAAAAATGAAGACCAGCTTAAAAGTAACCTTACCATCTTTTTTGATCAAAAGCCTAAAACCTTCTACGAGGAAGGCATTATGTCTCTGCCAGCGCGTAGGCGACAGATGATAGAAAACGACGATGCTTATTTATATAGTTGAGAAATAATTTGATTTTATATACTTAAAAAATTAAATAAATTTGTGTACAAAGATGGCGGGTTTATTAGTTGCCAACCTAATATTATTATTGCTTGTTTCTATTGCGTCGTCACTACGTTCATTAAATGTAAGAGACGGAATTTTATCTCAAGGACTAATATCTGAACTTCACTACCACACGTTACAAAACGCAATGTTTCTCTTGAAAAAAATCATATATGAATCTTTAACGTGTCTCTTCTTGTACACTATGTCATGACTATATGCACTGTTAAAATTTTTTTTCGTGTTCGGTGACTTGTTGCATGATTTCCTACAAATACATATAACTGTATGTATTAAGGTAAAACACAATAATCTTAACTAAAAAGAGAATTATAATCTGCTTTAGGCCGGCTGCAACGGGATTAATTTATAGTTTTGTTTGACAATTCAAAACAATTGAGCGACTCGTCTCCTGATGATTCTTTATTAGTCAAATGTATCATGACTCGCTACGATTTATAGTACGACACTGTTACAAGCGATGACACCCACAATTCAGTTAATCGTAACTACTAACACTTCGGCTACTTAAAATACTGAAGAATATAATTCCTCAGTATTTTACCTTTCTACTTTTTGGTATAAGTCTAATTAATATTGTAAACATTATAAATTTGCCTTTAGACTTGAGCAATGAAGAATGACAATACTGTAAAATATATTGATATTTAGCAAACTTATCTATTCTTTCCATCAATATAAATATCGGTGTTAATTCAAGTTTTTAAGAGATTTTAAAAGTATCTCGAGTATCAAATCAAATCAAGTCTGCGTAATGCGTGGATAGTAGGCGTCGCCTTCACATCCACTAACTATTATCATAACACGGTACACAGTATTGCCTAGGTGAAGGTGATCATCGCGATACTATTTCCGTGCGCATGCGTCGTTCATGTATTCAAAGCAAGTACAACGCCACCACGCGGTGCCATCTATTGATCGCCATTTGAATCTCGTGCCAGCTGGTGATACTATTTCCAGATCGACAGAAATATATCAAATTATTAACTGCCGAAGAATAAACATTATACTATTTCTTTATTTTTGGAAACAGACTAGCAACTTATACTAGTATTTTCATTCAAATATGTACTGTAATTTAATTTGAACATTCCCGTGATAGGCAATCAATGTTAGAGCTGGTGTTACGAATATAATTTTTATTATTTGTTAAATGATAATAGGGAAACTCATTGTACCCTTTAATTATCTCCTAAAACTTCACTGGTACATAATAATAAATAAAATCCTTGACCTAATAATATATGCTAAAATAGATGCACATTGCTCTCAATACACGAGCGCTGGCAGTGCGTGGCGCAGTTTTAGTACATTTATTTTATATAAAGGCGAATATAGCTATGTTTTAATTAAATATATGTTATTGTACAATAATGTGATATAAATGCTGACCTCTACTTCTTTAGTCTGTTTCTCTGGTTTGAGTTGTAATGGCACTGCAGGTTGAGCTGGTACATAAGAGCATGACGGTTGAGGCTCTGTTGTAGACTGCGATATCTTCTTGACAGAAAGGTGTGAAACTACCTTGGGGCTCTTTAGCATGTCCGTCACAACACCTTCGGCATTCTGGACGCGTATCTGTGGTGGATGCACTAAATTCGATGGATCGCCATTAGGTCTTGGAGCCAGCCAAGACGGCGGTACTGCTGGCGGAATAGGCGGCTGCTGTGATGCCTTCAAAAAGTTATCAATAACTTTGTTCTTATCAAGGTTACATGATTCGGGTATTATTTGTGAATTTGTCCACTCTTGGGTATTTATTGATTTAGTTACATCTTGTTTAACTATACTTTCTAATTTCTTGTTCGATTCTGCACATTGTGGGACCTGTTGTACATTTACATCTGTTTTAGTAGTTTCTTTTTCAGGCAAACCCTTATGTACTTGAGGGATCTCTTCTGATGTTCGATCGTGAAGTGGAATAGATGATTGGTTGATGGCTTGATGAAGAGTAACATTTGATATGTTTATGGTATTGGATGCCACGGGAACACTATTTTCATTTTTAATAGATTTATTACATATGGGTAGCTCGGAAACAATTGGTGAAACTTCATCTCTACTCTGAGAGTAATCTGTACTATCATAACAAGAGATTTCATCGAGACTCTGAACTAGGTCGAGTGCAGAAGCTTCCTGATAATCAGTAGAGCACGGAGACGTGTCGTCACTAGTATCATCTGCGTCGTCTGGTCTCTGTGAACTTTTGCTACTTGGAAGAAAAGCTAAACTGGATGTAACGTCGTTGGAAATATCGGCAGTAAAAGATTCTTCACTTTGGGTGGACGATTCTTCAATGGGTAATTCTTGGGCGCTAATTTTATCACCTTCAATCACTACGTTACTCACACACGATTTAATGGGTGGCACTTCAGTTATACGCACATTTGACTCATTATTGTCATTTTTGTTAATTAGTTCGTTTTTAACACTAGATGTATTTGAGTCTTCTGCGATGTAGTGATTGTTTTTATTTACATAATTTTCTACATCAGTTTGTTCTATAACTGGTAAACTCATGTATTGGGGTATTGCGTACTCTAAATCAGTTAGCGGAGTATAATGAACAGTATCATCTAGAGATGCTTCGTAATGCGGAGAGAAATATTCAAACGCACTTTCGTTACAATAAACAGACCATGGATCGTTTGAAGGTATTAGAGGTAACCCGTCATAGTACATATCGGTATTTATTTCTCTATTAATAATAAATTCAGGTTTATATTCCCAAGCAGTCTGTACAAAGGAATCTTCAAAGGCTAAATAATTTTCTGGTAAAACGACCATGGTTTGATTTACTTGGTGTGCATCCAGTGCATATGAACCATCGTAGAAGGGGTTGTTAAGAACTAGAGGGGGATGCTGCAACTGTTGCGGGGGATATTCCAAAGACACTTCTGTAAATAGTCCATACTTTGATAAATCGGGTTCTGAACGATTATGTCGGAATGCGTTCGGGTGAACTTCGTTAACAATTTGTGTTGCGTAAATATCAGAAACATCAAAACTGTGAGCCCTTTTTAAATAGTATTCCGGTGGAAGTTGATACTTCATGTTTCGATTATCGTCCAATGTGTGTACTTGATTATGAAAGATCCCTTCATAAGTCGGTACACCCACGTTGTTTATTTCGTGTAAGGCGTCTACATCATTTGTTTTGTTGTCAGCTTTGGGTGCAGCTTCATGATGTGTATTGGTCAGTGTAGCTTCATTTGGCAGTAGCAGCACTTGAGGCAGGGCCGGTGGGGGTCCGCAGAACAGTAAGTTGTTGGGAGGTGGACGTGGTGGAGGTTGGGCAGCCATGGCTCCAGCGCTGGCCGCCCGCGGCCCGACGCGGCGGACTAATATTTCGGTGCGGCAGAAACGCGCCGGGCGGCCGGCTGAGCTTTGCGACTGACTGAAGGCGTTCCGAGTGACGAAGGCGAACGCAAATAGAATGGGCGCAAGCGCGAGGAGGTCGCCGTCTCTCGCGCACATCTTCACGGGCGAAGGCGCACGCGCACGCGCATTCGCAAGCCAAACCCGTCCCGCGTGTTATCCCAAACAGGCATACTGACGTTTACGCTTTATTCTGGTTCCGCACTTTGCTTACAGCATGTATGTGGAATCATCGATGTGAGGAAAAAACCGGTTTACGGGTGGACACTTCTCTGTGGTAATGACGAGTGTTGCATTTATGAACCACACCATCCTTTCACACATCCTCAAAAAATTCAAAAGAAACTGTGAAACTGACCTGTTCAGGGGGCGACCGAGGTGATGACTCGTCACGGTGATGCCTCCTCCGCCTGTGCGATGTAGGCGAACGTCGGTGATGAGACCGTTTGGAACGTTCATTTCTCCGTCTCCACGAATGCTCCGAGCTGTGAAATCATCGATCGGTGGACTGTAGGGTTAGTGAGTAGGATAAAAAAGTGCAGACCATGGCAACGAACGTTTAGGTGAGGTATATATGTGTGCTAAGGTGTTAAGAGCGACAGACAATTGTTACTAACGTTGGTATGTATTTCTCATGGACTGTATATGGGTCTATCAGCTGAGTAAGATAGTCAGACGGCGGCAAACAGCAGGCGCTAAGCAGCGCCCGCACAGCCGTCCAACACACCTGCCCCGTGCCTAAGGTATTAATAATTCCCTATTTTTACGATCTCTTAAATTTATACAATAAACATTTTTTACTATTTATACGTTTGGCCAACACGGTAACACGTAACAACACATCCGCGTTATATTTATTACTGAGCAATGAACACAATGAATATTGTAACCGTACCCGACAATTACACTAAAAACACTATCTCAAATATCATTCGTGCCTTCACAGTCAAGGTCACAGGCGTTCTGTAATCATTCATGTCTGATTGTTGCTAGCAACGGTGATGATGCATTGATTATGTCGATAAGAGATTAGTGGCCACACAATAATATCGGTGTTGGTCGGTACCAATAGACAATACACTTTACGACACTAATCGTGGATCCGGCGCGAACTGAGTACGGGGGAGTACTGACTGACACTGTGACAAGCCGCACACTAGCTGAAATGCAGTGAAGTACAACCAAGAGCTCATTTCAAAACACCTCCGTCACAACCTAACAAGTGAACAATCTAAATTTCCACGTCGCGGTGCAATTCATCGTTTGGGAAATCGCAAGTAGTTTTAGTACTCCGCTTATATAAGTTAAAAAGAAATAATTTATGGACGTTTTAACATTTTTTTTTTACTGTTTAACGAGTTTTTAGGTAATTTATAATTTTTATCTTTACATGACTTACCAGCAAACGAGCAAACCTGGAGAGCTTAAGATTATACAGTTATTAATGATAAATCCGCTCGAGCTATATTCTCCCATAGTAATATGTACCATTATCAAATATAGGAAGGTATACTTTTTAAAAGAGATATTTACTCTAGTAGACCTATCACAAGTAGGAACAATAGGAAAATAACAACGAACGTCATATGCCATACGGGGTTAGCGTACGTAACGTACCACTAATAGAATTAAATACACGTAATTGGTTTACCTACTCGCAGAAGTAGTTACGGCAGTGGTGTAAAATGTAGAGGAAATGTTATGATATTGATTGATGTGCTTTGTGCTCTTAACATTTTAACGAATGTCTTCGTACTATAGTTGTCACTTTTGAGTCAGTGTAAATTACTGACATCTAGCGGCAATTAGTGAAACAATATTGCCGGCACGCTTACTTCAAGACAAAAGGAGGAGGTTCTATGCATGTATCTTATTTTTATGTACACATGTCAATTGTTGACCGATTTCCATGCGGTGGTAGGCAAATTAGGATTTGATCGTAGGATTTATATTATAATTAAGATTTAATATGCAATACTTTAAATCGTAAATTGGTAAGGCACATTGCGGTTATCTACTTTTTTTAAAGTAAATTATCACACTTTCATTTCACACATCATTATGTATAAGTGCAACTATCCTGTAACAAATATGCTTTTAGTTGAAGAATAGAAAGTCTTTCTAACACGAACGAGCAGAATCGATTATGATAAAAAAAATTGTTAAAGAAATAAGCTGCCTGATAAATAACGGATCAATTGCATAGATACATGTCTATATTGTATGCGCCCAATGCCTCGATTGTAGAAGTGTCTTTTTTAGGTGGTTGTGGAAGAATGTCGTGTACCCACGGCCGTATGCAGAGGGCAGCAGCGTGTTTTTAGGTGAAAGTTTATGGGTATTGTACCTCTTTTTTATATTCATGATTGTACTTCTACTGAACGTACTGCTAATATTAACTAGACACACAAATTTACTTTAAATTATTCAAACCGTAGATAATATAACCTAGTCGCAATATGATATACAATATATAATGGCAATTTGCGTTATCTGAAATAAATAATGCATTAATTCAAGCACAGTTGCGCGGGAGTCGCGACGCTATAATGTCGAGTTTAATGTCACATTGTTTAGCGCCACACAAGAGGTTGAACTTGAACACTAGCTAGCTTGTGAGCCTTCGCAGGCTTATGTTAACGCCATTTGATTCGCATTAATTAGCCACCTATAAATTATCTACAACACTTGTTTAAAAGTCCTAATAATATATACGTTTAAATTGAGTAAGGTCAAAACAAGCATTGAACGCGATCCGAGATCCGTAGGCGAAGAATAAAAATATCTAAATCTATATATATATATATACATATATATATATATATCTAAACTAAGCTTAACATTTAAATGAAGGTATTATGTAGACATTACCAAAATATTAAAATCTCAACTATTAAACTCAAAGAGTTTTTATTATTATGAATGTGTTATTATCTATCTAATATCTACCATTGACGAGCAATTCTTGCATATATGTGTGCATACTAAATTTCATTAAAATCGTCGTTGCCGTTTCTATATGCTGGGGGTTTCGGGGGCAATAAATCGATTATGCTAGGTTCCATTTTTAGGTCCAAAGCGAGAGCGCGTGGGATTCCGCCGCCTTATTTTGCGAAGAGGTCATGTGGTCATGGCTAAAGAGGCGGCGGAGAGGATAAGGGAGAGGGCAAGTACTCTCTCATCCCGTAGAACACGCAGCAGGCGCCGGAGAGCACAAAACGATCTCCGGCCTCCATGAGCGCTGGCCTGGGGGTAACGGGTAGGGCTGCCCTTACCCTAGCAGAAGCAGGCCTGAGACGGTGGTGCGACGTGTTCCACGCTCGCCTCTCAAACTGGTGGGGGGCTAGGCCTCTCGTATTCAATGGTGGTGGTGCCTCTTGCAAAAGAGGTGGCCAAGGTCTGCAGGGTTCCTGGAGGAATCCCTCCTAGGGTATACCCAGGTCCCTTGCAATAGACCCACTTGTGCCGGAACACCGTGTTTTAGTCGGTTCGAGTCCGACATACCACTTCACCGTCAGCTCCGGTGAGGTGATGACCCGTGGAAACCCACACAAAAAAAAGGGGCCCTTATTAGAAAACGTTGTTTTGTGCGTGTTTTGGCAATGAAAAACTGCTACAATATCATTACAATACTAAGGTAAATTTAGCCACTATCTATATCATATTTTTTTATATTTCATAAGTAAGTAATTCCTACCTAAATATAATTTAATATAATTAAAATAATTTCCAGCCACGATTTACCAAAAATACGAACTTTGTTCGTGCATGAATCGGTCATGTCAAAATCTGACTCCCGTAACTGAAACAATCGCCTGATATACATCATAAATTTACCGAGAAGGAAACGAAGAGACATTTTTTTTGGTCACAAACTAAACTTAGCATGCGTGCATCACCTAATGACACCAAGCAAAATAGTAATATTAATAAAGTATAACATGCATGAACGCATGTAATATTTGTTAGCTATATAGCATCTACATCACAACATCAACATACAAATCTTTTAACAAGTCGTTACTTAAAATCTAAAACCAGTGAAATCAAAATACACATCGTGTTTATGACGATCCCACTAACTTTGATTAATCAAGTATTGTATTTACCTTAAATATTTACTCTACCTTTTATTTCATGGACATATTTCCCTTTTTAGGATTAATTTAAAAAACGACCGGCAGTCGAAGATTTTTTTAATTATATATAGGAGGCTGTTGAAGGTGAAAGCGAACTTATGTGTTCTTCGCGACTTGTTTTATGGCATCGCGTCGCACCCGTGCACTTTCGGTTCCCCTCCCCCTCAGCACTCAGCTGACTCGCGATAACAAAACTTGTCAATATTTTTAAGACTTTAGAAAGTTGTACGTTTCATATTACTAATTGTCACACAATAATATACATTCTGACTGCCATACAGCATAAGGAAACGATTACTTATATTTAGAAAATACAAGCATTAAAGGGAAACTTAATTTCGCAATGAGGTCAACGTTCAAGCGTCAACGGTATTATTCAGTGTATTCTAGACACACAGCAGCGCTTTGTACATATTTAGATATTAAACACGTGTAGGACTGAGTTATCGCTGCATGTTTAATGATCGTAACGAAGTCTACGATTAGGTAACACGTAGACTTCCCAATTGAACTTCATTTACATAATGTACATATATACAGAATTTGCTGTGAAATCCATGCGGTCACATAAATTATATGTGTGTCATTGTCATTGTTTAGGTTACGAAGTCATTTCCCAAGTAACGAAATTGGCAACACCCAATGATAAGGTGCGACTAGATAGGTAAGTGAGAGACAAAATCGCAGGGGAGAATGAAACGCCTCTGGCATAATCATAATTAATCTGTAAGTTCACAACTGCACAGTGCAGATTCAGTTACGAAATCGAAAGCAACGGTCTGCAACGTGACACGAACAGGTGAGGTCAAGGATCCGCTGTTTATACCGTATTTGTGTTGTTCATTTTTACCACAAGTATCGCAGTTATGTAACCCTCGCAAAACCTTTTAGATTTATGTCACACCAGTAAAGGCCGAATGATTTTATTTTAGTGATAAATGGATATATTAAAAAAAAAAGTATGTACCGAGTGTACCATTTTATGGGAATGGTAAACATGGGTCGACCAGAGTAGAATTTGACTATGACAAGCCCGCGCCGGATGAGCGATTACTGTGAACCGTGTCAACGCTGCAACCGCGTCTAATCATCGGGTCGTTGACAAGCCCTATTTATAGATAGATAACTCTTTATTGTACAACAAACAAAAAATAAAACATAATAGTAGAACAGTTTGTACACATTGCTATAAGTCTTATAAGCTAAAGTTAGAATGGTTATATAAATAAAATAAAATATAAAAGTTGTACAAATGGCGGCCTTATCGCGATTAGCGATCTCTTCCAGGCAACCAATGGATGGAAAGGGACATTAATAATGAGATGAGAGA
This sequence comes from Tyria jacobaeae, assembly GCA_947561695.1. Taxonomy (NCBI): domain Eukaryota; kingdom Metazoa; phylum Arthropoda; class Insecta; order Lepidoptera; family Erebidae; genus Tyria; species Tyria jacobaeae. The sequence continues at coordinate 16,181,147 of OX387218.1, forward strand.
AGTTGCAATTTGCACATCGAAGTTCCCTGAGTTTGAACTAATTAGGACTATTATTAGATACAAACATATAAATAAACACAAATGTACATATATTATTACAATTATACATATTATATAAAAATGAGAGATAGTATTTTTCCACTATTTTTATTATTATACACGACTCTCGAAAACCGAACTTAGAATAGAAAAAGAAATTTAATGTACCTATAGGCTAGATGAACTAATTGTTTATATGTCATACAAAAAGCAAATAATATTGAAGAAACGGCCTGCCTGATATGTAAACGGACAGTTTGTAACAGTTATATAAACGACTACACAATATATAAGCCATTCCACAAGTTATACAATTCAAGGTTTACTTTTAATATGAGATATGGTTTATTAAATACCGCGTTTAAACCTATGTATAAAAATAAGTTTAAGAAGTAAAAAAAAAACGAGCTATGTGCGTCGCTCTAGTACGCTAACTGCTACAAGAAATCCGCAGTGAAAGTGGATCACAAACTAAGCTTAAGTTTTGACATTTGTTAGTGTACGTGAGCGGGACACTTATGGCGCCCATTAGTATTATCAGCACGCCTAATGGTTACGACATAACTACATTTTCTTTTAACTTTTACGTCGTCGTCGTCAACAAAAATCAGCCAATCAGCATTATCCTAATAGAATTAATTTAGTTAGGAACGATGTAGTTCTGATCGCTGTCATAATGTTTCGCTAAGGAAGTATCACTGAGGGTTTTAAGTTGCTCCCTATTACACTTACCTAACCAAATCCCGATATACCAGAGAATTATATTAGAAAAACAATGGCATTGCTTTATGTTCTAGAAAATAGAAAAACAAGGGAGTACCTTTCGGCAAAAGGACAGCTTAGACTGCGACTGATAGTTAAATTAATTAAATTAACATACAACAATCCTTCAATAAAGCGAATTATTATGTACTTTTTTTAAATTAGTGTGATGACTAGACTATACTACGATACACGCCGCAATTAATATTCCGTGGCCGTAGAGAGGAAGGAACCAAAACAATAAGTTCGCCTTACGTCATAACGCCTACCAAGTTGACAGATCCTTTGCAAGCAAGCGCATAAACCAGGACGGGACCTTGAAACATTCACTATGAACGCTATCGAGACAAATCTTTTAGGCTATGGCTATACTGGGCGCCCACGAATCTGTTCAGTTTACTTATTATACTAGGTATATTATTTATGGCAACTATTTATTTAAATTAAAAAACAACAACTAAACTAGAGCAATACAGTGGATAACGTCAGTATACATATAATCAGTTATCCTATCTACAAAATAATAACGTGCCTATGTTCAAGTGAAGAAATGGAGGTCATCATCAAGTAGACAGTGGTTTTATGCATAAAATACTGGATAAGTGTCAATCATGGATATAAGGCGCATATCCTGTAATGTTCGAATAGCATCGATGAAAGTAATGACAGGTAAGATAGAATAGCACAACTATGATGTGAATCAAGTTGACTTGTGTAATTATTTTACACAACTAGCTATCTGGGCGGCGCGGGCGCGCGTTTATGGAAATGCTACCTACTTCAGTACGTCCCCGCGGGCTGATACTAAATTAGTGTTTAGAAGCGGTAAACACACGTAACGGATTCTATTACTTACAAGGCATGGTTTTAGTTACATAAACAAGATGTTTAATTGACTTGACTAGCATAGCGAGAGTATCAGTCTTAACCCGTTATTCTCAAAAATACAAAATTACACAGCCTGCATATCTCGATGCTCTCGGATTAAGTCCAAGTCACATCATACACTCAATCGGAACTGCTGTAAGTTGGCATGATTCCTTATTCACAATGCCATGGAAGTAACTCATTCCAACGTTACCCGACTTCCGAGCGCTGAACGCTCTCCTAGCACACATCAAGCTATCGCAATGGATTTTAATGGATAGTGGTTGGAAATGAGGACAGGAACTTGTTAATAAGTTTTAACATCTTTTGAGTTTTGATTTGTACATACGAAACGCTCCACTCGTGGTCGCGCATGTTCTTCTGGAAGGCAGCAGATTTGGGTGTCCAGGAATCAACACCACGGTAGAGTGCCGGCAGCTCGGCTACCTTCACCTCGAGACGCTCTGCAAGCCTCTGTTCGACGATCACTTTGGGGCCGCTAGTCAAAGGCCTATGCTGCTCTTTTGCACTACGTCGTTCCAAACCATTGTATCCGTTTAATTTTTCGCCGCTGCAAGACGTCACGCTTTTGGGGCTATCTGTGCTGAGCAATTTACTTTTAACGGTGTCTGCCTTACCGTAACTTTTATATTGCACTGATTCTGTGCCGTTCGCTGAACGCGAATACTTTAAAGAATCGTACGTGTCACCATTCAAGCTGCTGTACTCCATATTGTTTAGGTTGATATCTCTATCAAAACGCTTGGTCGTGGCGTCGTATCCGTTTCGTTTACTATAACGCTCCTCATGGCTTTGTTTGAGGAAGTTATTTTCGAAACTAGTTTTACATTTAGGAACATTGTTCAGATACTCGCTATAACTTAAGTCTTTATTGTGTAAACCTTTATCACAGCCTTTTTTTAGTGTTTCATGAATGTCGATGCCGCTTCTATCGATACCACTGTATGCAAAACTTGCTGACGTGCTGCTATCTGCTTTGTGGTCTACTGCTTCTGCCCGTTCAGCGTGTTTGTTCTCAAGTTCGTGTTTGACAAGTGCGACGCGTGAAGCATCCCCGTTTTGTGCCTTTCTGGTAAAATCAGTCGTTATTATGCCCGCTCTGCTCTGTTCGTTGGGAATAGTCCAAGTATCGTGTTTCTTTTTCTCACTGCTCTTCGAGGACCACGCTTTTGCTAACGCAGCCTTGAGAGCCTCTCGCCGCTCGTGCACGCTGACCCTTGGGTATTCGTGTATAGGCACAATGGCAGGAGCGTACAGAGTTGATCGTGGTGTAGCTCGAGTTATGCGGAAACTTCTGAACTCCCTGTTGAACTCCGAACTCAGAGAATAAGCCGGTATTCTCGAAGTCACCATTTTGAGATCAAAATTTCCAAACAATTGTCATAAAACGTATTACTTTTACTTTACAATAAAAAATATTTTAAACAGAGCACTACACTGAACATATTTCGATTCTACCTGTAAATGAATTATATTTATAATGTGTTGAACTGAATGGTATTTGTGATAGGTTTCGCATCGGTGTGTTGTGTGTTGTACGGACATGTCGGTGGGCTGTGGGCCGCGACCTTCGCGGTGGGCGGCGGTGCGGCGGGACAACGTACTGGTCAACGAACCGCCCTGTGAGCCACCGGCCGATCGGGTTAGCTTGCATAATGCATTCGCGAACCGCTGCCCTACCTTGTGTCTCTTATGCAGTTACAAATCGCTCACTCCGCAACTACTTAATTAAAGATACGTACAGCGGTTCATAATAATTATGAATGTGAGAAAAGTCATAAATGAATCTATTATACGTTAAATAGTTAGGACTGGTGCCTTTGCTAGTTTTGTCGAGCATTTATGCCATATAAGTGCAACAAGTGTCGCCTTGGTTACATCCCTAATATGGTTAGTGGCGTAGCTGCCATATGGCTCGCGATCGACACATCCTAGGCTGTCTCCACTCCAGATGCCTCAATATACACTATACATTTCTCGGTTTGTAAAACAAGTTTTCTGGGGCGATATGTTGCGAGTACCAGTAATTAATCTGTATTATTTAAATAATAAATTAACATTATCATTAACAATGATATGATTTTTTTAAAATTAATCATACATGATTACTTATTCGTCGTAAGCAGTAAACTTACAAGAGGTGCATTAGTATGATTGTACCTTGACTCTATTATTGAATACATCACCAGTACAAGATAACATATGCCATGCTTATAAATGTATTTAACTTGTTTATTTTTATGACTATAAGAAACCAATGCGGGAACACTTTCACATAAATTAATTTAGTTCAACACATTTTCCAATATAAATATACACTTATTCAAACCAACTTCACTGAATATGTGCAGCACTCGTCAAAATTATTGGAGCTACATATAGCACCGATAATTTTATTTAGTGAACGTAATGATTTAGACACGATATCACGTACGCGAAGTAGACGACAGTGCTTGTTGAAAAGAGAGCAGCTACCGGAAGCGAGTGCGTGTTTCGATATTGCGGCGGCGCATACCTTCTCGTTGCGAGCGCGAGAACTGCGTGCGGTGTGCGTGCACCGCTGCGAGTAAACTAACTGAAGGGAAGCATCGCGCGGCTGGCCGATACGAGGACCCCACCGCTACGTTCCGGTCGCCTCTCTCCTGCAGTCCACCACTAGTGACTCTAACACGAGAGCATTACGGGCTGAAACGCAGGAGCACTGACCTTCGCTACAACGACGCTCGATGCCAACAAACTAGCGACTGGCAGACCCGAGCGCACGCCTGCATCCGACCGAGTGCACTGTTCCAGTACCAGTTCAGGTCATACAACAGTTGTCAACTAGTAACCGGAGTTTCAATCATTTGTTATTTTAACGTTGGTAAAGTCCCCCGCGATACAGGAATTAATCCTACTGCGGGAGTTATCTGTTCCTTAAGAAGAAACAGATAGAAAATAAGTATTTAATAAGGATTACTAAACATATTCATAAATTACCCTTCATCCATTAATATCACTTTATATCATTTCTTTTGCAATAAAGAAGCAGTAGTTATAATAGAACATTATAAATAAACTATATTGATATATACAAGTCTCTTTGATAACATACCGAATTGAGTAGAATAATACAGTAAATAAATATTTACATAGGAGATACAAGTAAAATCAAGCCTAATAGCCATATAACCAAATAATTATGTTTGTCTCATTTTTGCTGTATTTGTGTCTGTGTGAGGAATTGATGAAGTGTGGTTGATTAGATTGCATATAATATCTACCTCACCTTAAACGTTTCGTCGTTCGTTATAACTAAGCGATAATTGATAATTACCTGAAACAAAAATTATTAATTAATAACGCTGCGGTTTGAGCCTTGCCAATAAAATTAATTATAAAACACACGCTTTAAACCGACGAGGAACAGAAGGTCAGGTTGATTTCGAAACAACTTTGCATTAACGGAGCATTATTATGTATTTGGGCCACTGTAAAAAAATACTGGTAAATACTGTATTAATAAAGTTTTAGTTAGTTTGATATCAGTGACAATTATATTGTTACACTCTCTAGATAAAAAATCAATAAAATTTATTTTAATCCTGCGTCGACAAATTTTGTCTACTACAGGATAACAATGTTCGTTGTCGGATATTATTAGTTATTAAATTAAAATATTAACTTTCCGCTGAAGTCATAAGCGCCGAAAACACGTTATTTTATTAATCTTATATGAAATAATATAAAATTTATATCAATAAAATTTATCGGCATGTAGGTTTTATATGACGTCTAATATTAGTGTGACATTTAAAAGGGGGTAGCAGGATAACAATGTTATGGTTTTCATTTGGGTCTATGGGGTCGGAAAAAATCACGATTTTATTTTCGACCCTCTTCAAGATTTTCGGGTCGGTTGTAGCAAATCCGGTGGGGCCGCTGGACCATTGTTATCCCGCTACCCCCTTTTAATTTTTAGTGATATAAATTTTATAATATTTCATATAAGATTAATAAAATAACGTGTTTTCGGCGCTTATGACTTCAGCGGAAAGTTTATATTTTAATTTAATAACTAATAATATCCGACAACGAACACATTTTTGTTGTACACTTCATGGAAAATAACTATCACATAGGCAGATGTGTCTGCTATCATTAAAATAACATTACAAAATGATATTTTCTCTAACTACTATTTGTTCTCTAACTCAATTTTTAGTAATGAACGATGCAATATTAGTGCTTAAGGTACTGCTTATATATATTAAACTCTTTACTTACGAAATAATACTACATATTATATAATAAATGTGGCTTGGTTAGTATGTAAATACTGTAGTAGTATTTCGTTGTGTTTCTAATGTTTTAACTTAGATTTCTAAGACACGGTTTGATAGAGTTGTATGGAAATATACAGATAATTCTTACGAGAGTAATAAAGTTGCAGTACCTGGTCTTATTCAAAGCAATGCGAAATAAGGCGGAGTTATATATATCTATTAGTACCTATATTTTCTTTTATGTTAAGTAAAACCATGTGGTTTGTCACTCTATTTAACTTCTCTTACTACATATATTAAAATGCAATCAGGATCTTGCGAGATGATGTAATAAGTAAGTCCTTACATATGTTCATGTGGGTGAAAGTAAAGGAGAAGCAATAATGAAAACAAAATATATTAACAGCCTGGTTAGAGTTTGGAATAAAAAAATAATATAAATTCAGAGAACATGTTCGCAAAATTGAATCGATTTGTGTCAGAGAAGCTAAGCTAATAGGAAATATAGTCTAAATATGAGATGATATATTTAATTAAATAAGGACACTATGAAACGGACGTTGCCGTGATTGGATTAAATTGTCATAATTTGCTTACCCTAAAAACACCGATACATCGTCGTATCTTGTATGTAAGTACCTATGTATAGTATGTAATGTGGTGGTTCGTTTAATATTTATTTATGTGTGAAACAAACATGGCCTAGAACGTTATTGCTTGTTCAGTGCTGATGTGTGTCACTGCCAACGATTATGCGCTTGTATGATTTCAATCCCCTTAGGGCTTTAAAGCAGTGTAACATTTGCTTGACCTTTCTATCCAACTGTAAATAGTGTGACTAAAAAAATCTTATTCTTAAAGATATATTTTACGGTTATTATATTATTGGATTTAACCTATTATCATATATAGGCATATACATATATTAATAGGTTAGATCAAATAAACTTTATTGGAATAACTAACCAACACGAATTTAAATTGAATTGATAGTGGATTCAATATAAACAGAAGGACTCTTAGAGCTACTTAATATCTATCTTGTCATAAAAAGCTTATAAGTAGGTTTACAATGGACTCCAAATTTTAATACAGACTACATTTATATGTAGTCTTTAAAGCTGCCTATGTACTTTTGAAGACTATTTTTACTATATATGTAATACTGTCCATAGTCAATTACGTATTATTTTTATAATCCTTATCAAAAATACATTTACTTACATAGATAATGTTGGTTAGTTTGGTGATTCCGTTATTCACATTTACTTTTGGCGATGTAGCTTCTTATTTGTCAACTGTTTTTAAAACCACCTTTTGGTTAGTAAAATTTGGGCAGTATAGTTATAATTTCGTAGAAAAAGTGTTAGGTTTTGACCCAGTTTCAAATCGCACTTCTTTTATTTCAATAAATATGTTATTTACCTTAAATACCGTTAGGCTTGCGTACAGCATAAACAAAAGATTATTTTTCCTGCCTTCAAGAAACAAATCGTTACACAACAGTGAAGACTAACACAAAAACTTAAGAGGCGTTAGTCGATACATGTTTCGGTAAAAACAGTCCTCGACCTGCAATTGTAGGCGACCGCGTCACTTAACATGTCGGTAAAAAATAATGACATGGAAGACGACCGCGAATACTCAAACGGCGAGGTCCAATGACCCAAATGGTTCATTAGTAGGCCGGCTAGACTAAGTAACGTAAGAAAAATCGGGCAGTGCACGACACACCGTCTTTTTCATTATCATTTAAAGTATTTAGCTCATCACTGTGATGTATATTTACGCAAATATTTCTTTAATTTTGAGATCATTTAAGTACTGCGACGCGATCAATGTAAATCAAACTAAAACCTTAAATGGTGCTACGACGAAAACCTGATCTAAGAACAAGCACGTGCTTTTAGTATGGTTCGTTTAAACACATGCCTCAATTATAAATCAAAATACCGACCATAAATAGACTTCCTGGAGCCATAGCCACCGCTTAATACCTGAGTACAAAAACGCTCTTTGTAATCTGTTTCTTATCTGTTGATTGAATTGTGACATGATAAATTTAAAAAATCTATCCTGCCTATCTTCTTTTTTTTTTCTTTATTGAAGGGCTGTGTCGTGTTTATTCTCATTTCCGGATATAAGTTAGTAAAAAGCGTGATGTTTAGTATTTCAAAAATTAATGCAATAATAACTGAGTCAAACATAACGGTGTTCATTAATAATTGAGGTCAAAATCGGTCAAAGAACTAACCACGTACGACGGAACATTACTCGATATTGATTCGTCATCTTCCAATTTATCATCGGTGTATTTGGGCCATTTTAAGAATTTAGTTCACCTAATGTTACCAGTATGGTCTAGTAGTATTGTGAGCACACGATTTGCCTATTGCAGTGTATACAGAAAACTGACTTCAATAGAATAAAGTATAATGGAACTTGTAGCGAAGGACACATCTTTCTATATGCTTATTTAATATTAAATTATGATTCCTAATAGCCTAACTGGCTGTTGACTGTTGTTGACTGCTGAGCCAGAGGTCGTGGAATCGATTCCCACAGGACACAAACATTCATGTAATCCATAAATAGATGTCGCGAGTATGAGTGCTCTTTGTGTCCATTGTTTGTCAAGTCCTCAGCGACACAGAAATTATTCCAAGTGAAGGAGCTTTATCGCGGAAATTTAAACATTTTGTCCGTAATAATGACATACATTTCAATAGCAACAATTTATCTATAAACAGCAATTGAAGACTTAGTTAACAGACACTATTGAATTTTTAAATCACAAACACATTTATGTAGGTACTGGGAATGATGTATGTAACTTGATCATTTATTATCTTAAGTATAAAATTGTCACAATGTTAGTTACTCCTCCGAAACGACTGGACCGATTTTTATGAAATTTTGTGACATATCGGGTAAGTCTGAGAATCGACAACATCTAAACAAATTTTTATCTCGAAATTTTTTTTAGGGACAAAATTTTCGCTTTGCGGGAACATTACTAATGCGTACGAAGTCGCGGATAACAGCGAGTAACTATATAAAATTTGCATAAAGTTAGTGACACCTTGTATGTACCTATGTCGCATATAAAGAAATGGAATTGAATTATTCAGTTGGCTGAATAAGTGAGTTTTATTGTTATCACTTAGCGGGAAATAAATTCATCTTTTACAGAAAATTTCAAGTTATGCCGGCCTGTCGGTCTAGTGGTTAGTGACCCTGACTGCTGAACCGTAAATGTACCGGAGGTAGCGGGTCCGATCCCTACACTGATTAAAAATTAGTGTGATCCACAAATAGTTATAACGAGTCTAGGTGTTGTTTGCGTCCTTGAATGTTTCTAAAGACTCCCACAACACAGGAATTGTTCTTAATGCGGGATTTGTCTTTTTTTACAAAAGAAAATACGAAGTCTATACAAAGAAAATTATACCTGGCTAAAGAATTGAAACAAAACATTCGACACATAATGCATTGTATTTGAGTCAACCAACAGGCGATCTATTGTTAAAATAAAACAACGATGATAATAATAATTACAGCGGAGAAAAACGTTTTCATTATTTTTATATTTATCCAGTGTAGCGAATAAAAAAGTATGTAATGCAAAAAGCATCGCAGATGAATATTTAATTACTTTTTTAGCTTTATATTCACCGGTAAGTAGAACAGGAGAAATACGTCCATCGACCTGAATTAAAACACCTTTCCCACAAAGACGTACCCGATGGATTTCTCGGAAACATAACAAAGATCCTGCTACATGTTTGTGACTCACACTTGTACAACCTTCAGTCCAGACAACAAAAAGAAACAAACATCGCAGACATGCCCAAAACGATTAATAGATCATTAAATTTATAGGATTGTAATGTTCTCGTTTGTAAAAAAAGTATATCAAAAATGTATAATTTAACTAAGCTTTTGTTACAAACGAGAACATTACAATCCTACGGGGTAACTCGAGGCGCAATGACATGTCATTTAATTATCAAATATAAACATAAAAATCAAGCTTTTCTTCAACGTCTGTTGTGATTAAATTATCATAAACTGCGTGGTGCCCACATACTAGTGCCACACTGAAATACGGGTAATTAGGGCAGAAAGTACTACGACTTACTATTAAACAGTTGGATTCTTCGAAGTTGCGCGTGGGTGCCGTCCCAGCTATATTAACCACCGTTCGTCATCCTTCTTACAAAAAATTTCTTGTTCCCATAATTTGTATTCGGGGCCAACGTCACACTTCGGATGTGCGATTAGAAAGGAGGAAAGGAGACAGCAATTGTATCTCGTCATTGAAATGATCCACATGTGGGTGGCTGTCCACGGCTCTGGTTCGGGTAAAAACTTTCCAATGCGTGATCTATCAATCATCACAATAAAAACGGATACTGCAATTACCTGTTCAGATTTTATCTTTTAAAAGCAAAAAATATTTTCAGTCTCCTTTAAGAGATAGAAGAAACCATAAAGAATAAAAACAGTAACATCTTACAATGAACTGCAGGTGCCCACCATTAGTTTTCTCAAGCGATTTCGCTAGTATAGTCGCTATTGATTGACAAAATATACATCAAACACGTAAAGTGAAGTACTGCAGTAGTCTTTTCGTATAGAAAAGAAAAATAATAAGTAAAAACACTTCGGGTTTTTCTGTCCGCCAATATTAGTGAATATAACGAAGAAATTAGATAAATTCTGAAGTTTATTACAAAAAAGAATAAATTGCGAGCACAAAGTGGTTGCAAGCGTTTTCAGTTCAGGACTTTTGATGTCTAAGATACATCTCGCTCCATACAACGCAGTCTATAGTCGTGTCCGGCCAAATATGTGTATACAATTCCGACTTGTCCAACTTTTAAAAGGCTGTTAATTAAACCCTTTCTCTGTAGAAGGACTGAACGGATTTTCATACGTTTTTTACCAATGGACATGTGATTTCCTGAAAGACTTAGATATTATATATCCCAAAACAGATTTCATTCTCAGTAGTTAAATTAATAATTTAAATGTTAAAACACACTGGTTAAACAGTTGATGGAGAAAAGGAATAATTAATAGGATTTGTCAACTCGGGATTTTCGTTCATTGCCATTGTGCTATTGTCAATTCTTGAAAGTGAAATGTGTTCGTCATAGTATTCAATGACACGCAAATAAAATAGGCAAATACTTTCTCCAAAAAACATTTGTCAGAATTAGCTTTGACGTCTATTTACCAACTCAATTTGGGTTAGCTATTATGCCATAGGTGCTGGTTGTTTTGTTTTTTTTTTTTTTCATATACAGAATGTGTAGTTATATGGTATAATTCTAACAAAATTATGGCCGACTTATTGAAAATGCCTGAAAGAGAATTAGTGTATTTGACTTCAAATGAGCGTTTCAATCATTTTTTATTGTCTAGTCATTGCACCGCATGAATCAATGAATCAGAGCATCAAATACCTCATAATAAAAGATTATGAAGCCACATAAGCTACTAAAACTAAAAAGTAAATCGATTTATATCTTACGACTACCCGTTAAATACTTCCGCGTACGAATTATTATCGAATGATAATTTGTAATGTTTTAGTGCGAAGCCTTCGACGATGCCTGAACAATATGTGGGCGGTCGATGCATTGCATTTCCTTACAAGGAAACTTTGTTTACCTACTTGCCTTCCCTTTAGGATAGCCGATATCGATGCAAGACAAGGTCCCCTGTCATTAAGTTGAACGTTGAGTGAGGAATCTTATCTGGTACTTAATAAGTACGTATACACCAGTGGCATTCATACCGTCCTTCACGAAATGATTCAAATATGTATTAAGCTTCCGCAGTCGTGACCTGCCGCCGATATAATCCGTGATGAGTGCATCGTCACCGTTGCTTACGTTTCGTGTTTTTATTTTATAGGAAAAAGGAAATAAACGATTGCATTGGCATAACCTACGTAGTAATTTTTATGTTTATATAGTACGCCAGCTTAACTAACGAACTTATCGTATTGTATTAGTAAATAAATTCACAATAAAGGTGCACAAGCAATGAAGCAAAATCTCCGCACGCCGTCAGCTAAACGATCCGATCTATTCAAAGACAAAAATGTTTGCATTTTTTATATGCAACCAGCTCGTTTACACACGATGGTCAATGTCAAGACATGTAAGCATTTTGTATTACTTCGACCACGTTAGTCAATATATAGTGATGACTTGTGTATAAACGAGACACGTGCTTGAAGAGTCATTCAATCGATGATAAGTCACGCTTTTATTAACAAAGGTAGGCAATAAAGTTAACGCAAAAAAAACGGTAACGGCTTGTATTAGAAGATATAAATACATAAGAGCGGAAAAGATTTAATGACATTGAAAGATTATTTAAGTATTTGTAACAATTGGGTAAGCGTGATCGAGACGCCACCGCTGAGTCAGAACAGAAACCAGTCTAGGTTCGTACTTGCTCCAATACCCCACATCTTTTCGCACATGCATACCATACATTAACATACGTCTCGTGAACTCATTATGCCAGTCTTTTCGTCTCTCTTGAACAAAAGCATATGTTTAGGTCACGTCTGTGTATGTGTCGAACAATTGTTGAACGGGGCCGATCGACATCTGCATGGGCAGATCATATCTACATATATCATTACAAACTTTGACGTTAGACGAATTACCCGCCTATGTTCGGACACATCGGTTCTATATGGTGACCAAAGTAATCGCAGTTGGATTACATATACAATAAAACATTTCACTAGTAAATAAAAACCTTTTTAGATAAAGGTTTGCTTGCTTACGCTTGGCTAAATAAGTTTACTATAGTACACCTCACTTTTTACATGCTTTAACAAAGAACCTTTACACATAACAAAAACGCAGTATTCATTAATCAATATTTGCTTGTGCGTATTTTATGCTTCCGTACCGTTAATGAGAGTCTAAGTTTTGCATAGACATTGCCAAGGAAATACAAACGACATCATAAGGAGGCACTGTTCCTCAGGGATTAAAAAAATTACTTTTACATGCGGTCTAAAGCTACTTTATTGCTATAGTTAGCAGAAGACATTTTACACGATGACGCAACTATCTTTTTCGTACATAAACATACAGCTGACAGATGGCCAAACAGTTCTACTACGTTTTGAATCAGGACTATATTAATTAATACAAGCAACTTGGGTCACACCTTTTACTAGTGATTTTGTTGTATTTTTGTTAATCCCTCCAACTAAGTGGTTACACGATGATAGTGCACTGATCCAACGGCAACCATTTGAAAGCACCTTAGCCATTACGCTAACGCCCATTAAGATTAAACTACGATGCATCCAGTCATATCTCGAGGTGGCCATGTGAGTTGGGCAAATCGACAAAAAAGTTGCTCTCATTGTTCTGACCAACTTTCTTCTTTCTATTGGGCACATAATGATTGAAATTGGCTGTAAAACTTCCGAAATGCTTGCATATAATCGATCGAACCAGATATAAAAAAAATATAAGTAATTAATGAATAATATCTATCCTGAAATTGTCTCTTTGACCTATGTTTATACTACGAATTTAGCCGCTTCCCACACACTGGAGCGAAACAATATAACATTAGTACCATGTAGAACACCCATACATAACGGACTTGTTCTATACTATTTAAAAAGCACATGCATATTTTATTTAGTACGTTCGATTAGAGCTCATATGAATACAATAGAGATGTATTATCGGACTCTACATAAATGTATTCACATGTAACAGACATAAATTACATTGAAAATAACGTTATCGAAAACATCGGCTTATAATTGATTACTAAGCATTATCTGAAGCACTATATCTTCAGATACAGACACATAAACGCAGTAGTCGCAATACTAACTTATTCCGTACTAATATTATAAATGCAAAAGTGAGTCTGCTTGTTTTGTTACGCGACCTAAAGACCTAAGACACCTACAAACCTAAGTGACTACTGAATTGCTGATCTGAACGGATCATCATATAATTTTGTAAACACGGTAGTACAAAAGGTCATTTTATGGTTACTACAGCGGGTTGGACAAAATAAATTTTGTGCTGCGAGAGAAAGCTAGTTAATTTAAATATATGTCGATAAACATGAACTATATATGTTAGCTTGTTAAAAACACTCTTATTAATTACTGTGTGTCTATTAGAGTTCAGCGAATTTACAATATTTTAATTCTTTTCTTTTTTCTTTATTTGCAGAAATGTGGTTACAGTAGGTGGTTAACAGTATTGAAAGCACAAGGCACATTTCGCTATATTTAGGTAGCATGCAAATATATAAGATATACAGATAAAATTATGAAAACATACTAACTTAAAAACATTGAAATGATGACTTGATTTGCCACTATATAATAAATACATGACAGTTGAAGAATTAAAAATCTTAATTTATACATTGACTACACTTATGCATTTCTGAAGTAATATGACTGAGAGGAGTACTTTATTAAAACAAATCGTTGACAGAGTAAAAGCATTCTGCTATTAGCCAATTCTTTAATGTATCACAAAATTTATGATAAGGAAGAGTTGTAATAGTCTCTGGTAACGCGTTTAAAATAAGTGGTGCCATATAAACACAACTTAAACTAAAAATCTCTAGGCGAGGTACTGGTAGTTTAAAATACGAGTGAGTATTTTTACGCCTGTTGGTATTGTCTTTAAGTTGTACATTCATCATTTTATATTTTTTCTACCATTATAAGAAGTGGAGTACAGTATAATAATAATATTCTTAATTAACAAAATATAAACAGTTCATAATGAATAGCTTTCACTGAACGCCTACTGAAAACTGCCTGGGTCCGATTAAACAAAATACAGGTTCTCATATTCGAAAAGTTAAGAGCATCTATCGAAAAAATACCCACAACATTGTTTTAAAATTAAAATAATTAATACATGCTTATTAAAATTTTTGGTTCCAGAATATGATTGACACAGTAATGGTGAAAGTATAAAGATGTCACGGTTAGTAAATTTGAGAGAGAAAGCATCTTTTGGATACCTACATATGTTAATAAGAATAATAAGTAATTATGGAAGTGCTACGTAACATTTCCTCCATTAAAATTATTCTCAAAAGGCGAGATAGAATAAGTTAATTTTAACTTCATTATTTTATATAATCACTCCACGTCAACAAAACTTATAAATTTTATCTTCCTTCATAGTTAATAACATTTCTTAACTGGATAACTTTAGCCCAACGAACTAGATAATTTTAAATTAATCAATTAAAATGTATTTTTGATTAACGTGTTTCTACAATGTCATGTTAAGATACCTTAACTACCTATACGAATAAAAAATAACAACTATAGACTACTAAAAACTTGAAAACGAAAAAGTATGACAACGTGCAGAAACCAATATTCTCGCTAAAGAAAACACCTGGTAAGGTTTCGATAACGTTTGAAGGTAACGTCGGGAACATTAAATTTATTACTTGCATTTATCGCTTTGCTATTCGGGGCCAACAATATTAGATTAACTCAATAAAACAATAGATGTCTCATTTCCATCACATTGCAAGTGGTTCTAATAATGATTATAAACAGTACTGATATAACAATACAGTTGCAATTACCGTTCTTGTACGCGTCGGATACTTTCTACCGAGACTAGTCTGCCACAATGAACAATCACATTATTATGCTTTTTGTGTATATTAGTAAAAGTAAACACTTACGTTTCTTTTGACAACCATATTCTTAAGAAAGGAAAGGAAAATATATAACGTAGGACTTTAGTCCTATTTTTTTCCTACACATTTTCACGAGTCTAACCATCTTACTAGAATATATATCCCGCACACAGTTGAAAAGGTTTACAGAGGATAAGACTGCAGCAATTGTGATTTTGATATATGAAAAAGACACTAGGATTAACTCCTGTATCGTGTGAGACTTTATAAACAATCAAATAAACGCACAAAAAGAATACCTAAACTCAGAACAATAATTTGAGGATTACGAGCGCGGGAGATCGAACCTATAACACCTGGCGCGGCAGCGTTAGTGTCTAGGTGACCACTTAAACGACTGCGCCATCTGTGCAGTCATTAATTAGTTTGGTCCTACAATCAATGATCAAACGTGTAATCGCCAGTTGTAATACGGTTTTGCTTGATAGCAGATTAGCCTATGATGATGATATTACGTTTATACATGATAGGTATATCTATGCTATATATAGCATAGATCGGCTTTATTTCACGTTTACTATTTGGTGTAGATATTTAGTATTCGATATTTTTGTTAGAATACATTTTTTATAACACATAACTTGGGCCATTTTATATTTAAATATATATTATATGCATGAAGTCAAGGGGATTCAGTATGGTCAAGTAAACATTGTTAGAGGGTGTATTTAATTATAAAAAGGTACTCAGGTGTAGTGAGTGGCGAACGTGGTGGCTATATATATATATAATCATAAAAAAAAAACACTTTCATGTTTAAAATAAAATTAATTAGACAGTTCGTAGAACATGAGTTAAAGCCTACCTACACTCGCTTTCGTCTTCTAACATGGTGATAGCAATAACGATGAGTAATGAATAGAGAGCTGCTTTAATTCGCGCCGCTGCCTGTGCCCACGCACTGAGTTAAACGCGCATCCACTCGGAACAATGCTTGCTGGTTTACTTTCTCGATTGACTCATACAATTCATTGCTTATGTCTGGCAACACGAATTAGATAAATGATGTTGCTCTCAAACAATTTACCAAAGCAACAATCCATTGTATTAACTTTCGTAGATATGCTTATACTTACCTCGCTGACAGTCTAAATATTGGCATATATAGGTACTACGTATAGTTGAAATCGAAAGTGAACAGAAATACTCTCTGACAAAGCGTTATATTTAAACATAAAACACACAGATTGTTTGTGATTTGTGTTTTCTTGATGGCGCTGAAAGAAATTGATGTCTTCGCAACACTAATTCAGAAAAAGTTGCGTCTGCACTCTCGATAAAGGCATGACGAATTTACCAGTACAGAGCTGTAACCTGTAGTATATACTTTACATTTTTTTAGTCCTAAAGGGAAAGGGTATTAATAGGATAATACAAGATTCGGAAATAAGGAATATACAGCATAAGTAGAATAATAAATAAGAGTAGGTACTCGTAGATGCGTATGTCGCTTTAGACGTTGAGCTCATATTTACAAAAGAGAACTAAAAACAATATTCGAAATGTAAGGCAGGCCAACGCCTATGGTACATAGTATGCTGTATGTATGGCTACACGGGCACTAGTGGACTAATAAACGCGTGTCGCGCCGATGACCCCCGACCCACGCGGGTTCGACGCTCGACGACGTTCCCCGCGCTGTCCCCCTTGGCCCTCGGTTACAGTTCCAGGACGATGCAGACAGCTTTATCGATATATATGTACTTAACGATTGCTTACTGTTTACAATACCCACTTGCTCAATACAAACCTTAACATACATCGTAATTTATCAATAATATTATATTCATTTCTTACATCCTGTTTCAGTTTCTCAATAAACATGACGGTATAACGTAAAGTTAAACTAATACAATTCTATGAAAATGAAACCATCCTTCACAATGATTTAATAATTTACAAACTGTGGCCCATGGCTTAATGTTAACACAATAAAAAAGTGTATTATGCGTTAATCCAGGTCATAAACTACCTGTAATTTCAACTAAATTTCTTCAGCCACTTTTACGTGAAACAGTAACTATCATCCATTCAACAATCCTCACAAACTTAAGATAATAACCGAAGTCCAAAAATTGAAGTACTTTATGCTTAGGTAAATGAAATAAGCCTAACGCTCACATTCTAAGTATTGTGAAACTGTTTCTAATCTGAATTTTACAATTTAAAGAATCATAACTTCACAAGCAGGTTTCAGAGATGTGTAAAAAAAGAGTATGCGTTTGCCTACAACTGTCTCAAAGGGTATTTTTCTGCTTGCGTATTAAACAAAAAGTGTGCATAAATAACTAACGAAACATTTATTGGGAGAAACAGTGATCCAAAGATTTAAATAAAAATTGTGATAATATACTTAATGATTTGCTTACTGTCTGCCTAGTTTTCATAATGATTTAACATTGTTATGAACACCTAGACATTGGCTTTACCACTGGCGTCTTTATCTTGGAATGGCTGAGTCTACATTTTAATAGATGTTGACAATTGCAAGAGGTATATAATTCGCGTCCGTAGATACAGACAGTGGCCCTCAGGAGTCAACGTACTGCGAAGACCGGTTCACTAATCGATCCCGCACCGGCTGGCCGCGCTCCTGTCCGCACCTAAACGCGACTAACGGCTCCTTCACAACCAGCCACAACCGGATATCGCGTCACGATGCATTTTTTGAACCTATTTTGTAATCTCTCTCCCGATAACTTGTGTATATGTTTAACCTTGTGTCTTGTTACTTCTGGATATCGTAATTTTTTTTGTATTGACAATAATAATTCCGTAAAAGATTTTAATGATATAAATACTAAGTAAATTATATGTATATATACTAAGTAGACCGAATATCTACAATATCTACAATTTACTCTCAATTTATTACTATGTCTCTTCTAATACTAAATATAATGTATCACGACATACGCTTCGTTATTGGTATGCTGCATTTCTCTTAATAAAGACAGCTTTACTAACTGCATAAACGCCTCGCAAACTCTTTTCCGGGAATGTGACAATGCTACTATTGTTCGAGTATAATGCGTACTACCATTCTAAAGTGTACAAACGACTGTTATTAATTAACATGATTACTCTATTTTTAGACTACCAGGAATTGTTTTTAGCTTTGTCTAATTTGTCATGATTAGTATAGCATGTGTGTTTCATTACATACTTATGAAGACAAATCCCGCATAAGGAATAATTCCTGCGTCGCGAAGGGGCTTTGCAAACATTCAATCAACGGACACTAAGAAAGCAACTGAATAGGTATCATAGTTGCGACAAACAAATAAATAATAAATAACGGCGACAGTACGATATATCGATCAGTGGTGAGACAGTACAGTCGAGCTATCGTTTGTTTTGTTTGTTTGACAAATTGTTTTGTCTAGAAAACAATCAGTCGCACTACCGTGTGTAGAGCTGATGGGCTGTCGCACCACTGTTGGTCTGCATATCGTACTGTCCCTTTTTTTTTTTTTCTCCGTGCGGAAATCCCCTCGGATTAAATCCCCCTAAAATCGCACGCCATCTTGGGTACTAGATGTCGGGGAACCAGGTACACCCTAGAAAGGAAAACCCTGGAACCCCGACGTACCTCGGGCCACCTACGGTTTGTAGATGGCCCCCTCTAGTGTGGGCACCCCAATGTTCCCGTAACTATCCCCCAAGGGCGCGCACGCTCCGCAGCGGCCGCGCCGCCACCCAAGCCTGCTTCTGCTAGGGTGACAGATGGCCTCATTTGTCACCCCCAGGCCTGCGCTTATTGAGGACGGAGATCATTCTCCGATCTCCGGCGCCTGAGTCGCCTGTGGTACCTGGCCCGTTCCCGGGTCTGGCGGGCCGGAAGAGTTCTAAACCTCTCCCGATCCCGCTCCGCCGTCTCCTTGGCAAGCATAACTTGCTCGCAGAAAGAGACGGCGGAGTTCCACGCGTTCTCGCTCCGCAACATGGCCGCAATCATGTTACCGAGCGAGAGAACCACCACCCCGATGGCCGCACGAGATCACGCCTCGGCTCCTCCCACGCCGGACATTCTGCCAGCGTGTGGAGCGCCGTGTCCACGGTCTGGCCATCGCAATGATGGCACTCAGGCGTTGGCTCCTTGCGGATCAGACACAGGTGATATCCGAAACATCCCTTTCCAGTGATCACCTGCGTCAGCCTGTATATCGTACTGTCCCCTAACATTTGTAGCGTATTTGTTTGTCGCAACTATAATTACATTACAATTTAAATATTTGTGTATCACACAAATTCTAGTGTGGGAATCGAACTTACGACCTCCGGTTCAGCAGTCAGGGTCACTATCCAGTAGACCAACAGGCCTATAAAATTAAAATCCCCAGAATAATTATACATAAGGTAAGTTGATAAACCAAACCCTGACAAAGAATACAATTTCTTTTAAAAAAGGAAAACAAGAAAAATCTAAAGGATAGCTAAAATACGTAGCAGGGCATTGTTAAATACTCTCTTAGATTTTTTTAGATATTAGTGTACTACTTAAACATACTTAAATAGTACACTAATATTCGCAATTAATCCATATTTCTTTTTACTTTATGTGAACATCTTTAATAAATATCGATGTAATGATTTACCAGCTAACCAAGTAGATGATGATGATTTTTGATTTCTCAAGATGAGTGATTTATATGACTTTTCGATAGTAAACAGTCCGTTTGCCAGACTATATGTATATATTTTGTTTGAACACGTCTTTATTTATACATAGTTTGGTATTTTAACACGTGATCTATTTTATTTTCTTAAGTCACGCTTGAACGTCATATCCTATAGCATCGTATAGTTGATATCAAAATGTTTAGGCCGTATGTATTAACTAAACAGTGAACAACAATAAATTTATAATTGAAATAAAATGTTAATTACATTTTCGTAAATAATAATCGGTTGGTGTATTTAGATTATTTTAGACATGTATATATTTTCCTAGAGTAGTAGAAGTGTTAAGAGTCGTTAATATACCTGTCTACTTGTCTACTAATAAATTAGCAAAGTAGCGTCTGCTTGTCTAAGCGCCAGATATCACAAAATATTCACTATACCTCAGTAAATATTTCCATCGTATGTCTGACTTTGAAAGGAATATCTCATTATGCCGTTTATGTAAAAACAGAGTGGTTGGCTACTTACCTATATCCAATCGTTCGGACATTAACGCTAATATTTCATGTTTTGAAACGGTCTGAAAGCTGCTTTACACGATTTTAATGACAACTAAGACCCGCACATAAATTTGTCGTAAAAAACCATTTCACCTAACTGAAGTGACTCCCTTTTGTTTTAGCTTGCAAACTATCAATTTATATCAAAATAAATAATATTGCGTTTGAGACCATATTAAACGTGAAACTATGACTTTATTTTAGGATTTGAGAATGATAGTTTTGTTTATATGCATACCTGAAAAAGAAAAGACTAAAAAGCGATAAAAATACGTTTGGCAAACCAAAAAGACCCTGATAAAGCCCTCGCAATGTTGAGACGATGCAAGGCCGGTGCGCGGTTCGGTAAGCCATTGTTAAATTAGCAGGATATGATGAGATGTGACCTCGTCTGCATAATCCAATACGTTAGTAAGGAAATAATTTTCTTTAATCTACATATATTGCCTTGTGTTGTGTCAAAATATAAAATGTTGTCACAAAATTATTACCCCAAGTCGGATTTTATAAGACGGCGTGGTACGAGGCATAAATCGAAGAGGAAGCGTTTTTCTGCGTCTCGCGACAAGAAAAGCGTTTCATGACCGAGATTAACGTTCTCGCTATGCGTGTAGTACTAAAAGAGAAACACGATGAAAACATTATTGCATAAATTGGATGCTCTAAGCCAGTATAATTTTCAGCAACTGACAATAGTTAATAGAGATTAAAAATATAAAGTTATTTTAAATACTTATGTAGTGGTCTTGCATTCTCTTTACATAAAGTACAAACGAAAAGCCAGGAATTCCAAACGTTAAGCTCTGAGACCGGTTGTGGATAGAATTAGCAGCTTGCAAAAAGCTCGGCGTGGGCCGCAGCTGCACCTACCTACTGCACTTCTAGTATTACTGTGTCAAGAACAACGCCTCTCGCCCCCACCCCGCACGCCGTTAGTACCTACCTTACAATTGTCACCTGAATAAAACAACAACAGCTCTTGCAACAGTCGTGCCTGCTGTGGATGAATGTACTTTTCAGTAAATAACAACGCGGTTTAAAAGCTTCCTTATTTGCAATCACCAAATTAGATTTTACAATTAAAAATACATAATTACAATTAGAAAAAAAACAGAGAAATCTACACAACACTATCTTAACCACCAGATAGAAATTCGTAAATAATCCAAAATGATGCGTCATAAAAAGCAAAAAAACCAAAATCCTTTGTTTTGCTCAGAGATAAAATAAAGATTACCGTTTTAGTAAGCGACCTTTCAGTGGTCCTTGGCATACAATAGTAAGTTGCGACAGTCAAGAAAATAAAAACATATCGACATGTACGTGTAGGTAATTTACTATATGTGAATAAATGTCGATAGCCTATTGGCTAAATGAAACATGCATTATTATGCATGTTTCATTTTAGTTGTGATTTCTCATAAATGACTACCTACTAAATTACTTAATTTTCTAAAAATGATTTTTTTTTATGTACAAGACATAAAAAAGAGCTGGAGTTTATTTATGTATGTCTGTATAAGATACAACATCATATACAACTTAATTTGTTGCACCTACCGTCCTGTAACATAGTACATTACTAACAGGGGAACGGAACAGGCTAGTGGTTTCACAAGTATAATTCTTTTTTTGCTACAAAGTGTTATATTTTTTGATAGGTACTTAAATTACTATATACATATACGCTATATACAATAATGTTGTTGTAGAATAAACAAGATAGAAAACATTACTGGTGAACTAACCTAATAACACTAAATATTTAAACCGACCGTTAAATTCGCAGTGTGGGAATAAACAAGAACATAATGAACCAGTTACAATAGTTCAAAAACAACTGGACTCTAGCACGATGTACCTACTTTTACTATTTATGATGTACCTACTTTAACAGTTTCAATTTTATGTTTCACACCCAAAAAATAAATGCATTTGTTTTGTTTTTTCATCTATTCATAAATACACGAAGATTCATGGAAATACGAGTATTGCAAACAATAATACTACAATCGCTTATATATCCAATTTATATGATCGACTAATTTGTGTCAACAGGCTTTACCATGTTTAGACACAATAAACACAAGGCTTTATTAACCATTATTGAAAATTTCAAAATAAAAGAGCAATATTTTTTAAAGCAAGTGAGCAACAGGCTCAGAAAGTAAAACTTGGTTAATAGGGTAAGCGAATGTCAATGTTAGCTTGGGCTTGGACAATCAGAAAAAAGTCAAGTGCGTTCCCACGAAAAACGACGCAAAGGCCGTTACGTTAATCAGACTCGTGTGACAGTAGCATAGGTTACGTTGCCAATTTGTACAACAACCACCTACTTAATCATGTATAATAATTGAATGGAACCTCTTCACGAGCGCCAATCCGAAGACAACGCCAAGTTTATCATTGAACACACTATACAAATCTATTTTTTATGGCGAGGCAGTACTCATTTATCGATGTACGAAAACGTGGCCACGTTTTCATAAATTTCGCAGCGGTTTCTTGCATCAGACAGACACTACGAATGAACTTGATACGCATTAAGAAACAAGATTGCAATGGAAAAAATATTTTCTTATTTATGAAGACAAAAAGTAGAATGATTTGATTTATGCAAAACTGCTTTGATCCTTTGATCAATTGCTTTCATGCTATCACAGAAGCAATATAATATATTTTAGAGATTCAGTGTGTGGTAAGAATCAGTCTGATAACCAATAAAAATCTTATTTCGTTTTACCTTGGAAATACTAAGCAAGCTTTGTTCAATTTCTGACAATTGTTCTTAATCATTTAACCTAATTGATTGAACATATGTTATCCTTGTTCCTAACGTTTTACATATTTTAATGTGTAGAGGATCTGTACTGGAAAGACAAAATTACTAGTAAAAATCTCTCCAATGAAATATCGCTCCTATCGCGTGACTGAGCAATATGTATAAATTTTAACAAGCAGTCAGACTTTAATCGGATACTAACTTTTCTCGGTCGCTCAAGAAACTTGATTGATGTTCAGTTTTTAGGTTACATTCTTTAATTCCATAAATGATTATGTATAACAGTCTTTCTATTTCGTTAATTCGGTAACTTGAATATTTTTAATGGGACCAGGATATTAAATGTAATGTGCGAGGCAAAACTAAGACACGTGTGTTTGTATCTAATGAGACGTATACATGTAAAGAAATCACTCGCAAAATAAGTACGCATAGCTGCTTGTTACTAACATAATTAAAAGGACCTTTTCAGAGATTCTTATCACCTATTACCTCGTTCTATAGTATCCCAGTCTGGAAGACAAGATGATTATCTTTACAGCCGTTGCCAACAATTTTAATAAATTATACCGAAATAGAGAAAGAAACTTAAATAACTAGCGAAACTTTGTTGAAGTCGAAATGCACCTTAAAACTATGTAGAATACTTCAGGACTTCGACAGATAAACGTATAAGATAACTAGATTTCTTATACACACCATAATAATTATAATAACTACATTTCTTAAACTTTATGAATAATTGTGAAATGAAAATAACTGTTTTACATTCATATAACTGAAAACAATATTCTTAATTATTTAAAAAAATACTTACTTAGCGCCTTGTATACATAAATTTAAATATTGCACTTGATACCAATTAGAGATGAAATGGACCAACTGTTTGGCCAGATACCAGATTTCCGGTCAAGTTAGAGGCCAGATAACCGGACAGATGACTAGTTTTGAAAATTAAAAAGTGTTCAACCCCTATTAAACATTCTAGATTGTGTAAAGCTGGTGTCTGAATTAGATTTAATTTTGTGTCATAGATCACCTGGTAATCTGTAACCGGTGCATACAAAAATACAGTACAGAATACAGATGAGCACATACCAGATATAGGGATCAGGTAGTGCTCAACTGTTTTGTACTGTGTACCAGCTTTTGTGTTGTGAAGAGTCGTTAAGTAGCCGTTAATCCTTAACGCCGGCAAAAAATTAAAGATGAGACTGAGTCAGAGTGATTTATTTGTTACTTTATTTACTTGAAAAAAAAAAGAAACAGTTATAAATTTTCGTCTTTTGATTAAATTTCATGAAAACTGTTTAGTTTTTATATTGCGTGTCAGGAGCGTTTTGATTTAAAATACTTGCAGTTTCATAACCAACACACACTTGTTCTTCTACAAAACTAGTCTAGTCTTGACTCTGTTATCGAGTAAAACTTTACTAAAAATATTGGATGAAATGAAAATCCAAATTATTAATACCAGTATCATCATCTATATTAACACTATGTTTCGATTTATATTAAATTTAGTATATGGATATTTCGAACCCTGGGGTAGGGTAGGGGCATAGGCTACTTTTTATATACATACACTACTATGTCCCCGATGGGTTATACAGTGGCGTAATTAGCGTCCACATTTTACCGATAATATCAGTTTAGTAGTTTAGTTCCGTCATCACGGCACTTTTGGGGTGTAATAAATTTGGGGTATACTGACAGGAAAGGGAGGATGAAAAGGGATAGCTTATACAGGTGGATTGGGGAGTATAAGCAAGTCAGGGTCGCATACCTATTACTGAAACTGGCTGGTGCTGGGAAGTTCGAATCCTCTAGCTACTTTTATCGACATATTTTGTTTTTTTTTTTTTCTAATACGCATTATATTCACCTGCTGATTCACAAACGACCTTAACACAAATAACTGTTAGAAAGAAAGCAAGATTTATAGAAATTGAGCTCTTTTTGACAAATAATAAGTAATGAACGCACATTTTTTCTAAAATAACGAAGTATAACTTGTACTATATCTTTGTCTCAAATTTACTCTTTTCAATTCTATGTCAACATTTACAAGAATAAATTAAAATCAATTTTGCTTGTTTATTAATTATGTTAAGTACAAAACACAATAGCGCGATATCCCGTATGGAGTGCTACCGCCAGTAGGAGCGGGGTCCCTTTATTCACCTGGCACGACTCACCGCAATATGTCTTATGTACTCAGCTTGCGAACCCAAACCATAGATACCGTACAGTAATCCGTACCTAAGATACCGTTAGACTGCTTATTTCTATTGGCCATCCTTACGGTTGCAGTTCTGAACACCATGCATTTTGTATATGTAGATTGACGCTGACGTATAAAATTAATGTGATGCGAAAAAAGTACACAAGTGATGTTCCATTCTTAGTCCTCTAGCGCATTTAAATACAATAGTTAATGTAGTACTTAGCTGAAATTTTAATTATTCGTTACATTTCTCGCTGAAAATTTAGTAATACAAACATAGAATATTTGTTTAAGTTCCGTTTCTTATTTGTCAACCTACTGACACTAACGGTGACCGCAAAATGCTAGTCTCAAGTCTAACTCTACATAGACACCTCCACACAGTTGCATTACCACCCCTAAAGCCTATCTAAAGAATTAGTGACAAGGGTCGAATAGATAGTACTTACGATTACCACTTAGTCTTTTTAGTCTTTTTTTTGCGTTCAAATCTATCTGAAAGAAATTTCTACCCCCACTCCACCTAATGTTCAAGATGCCTGACGGCTTACCTCTTACTTAAATACAGTTATAAGTACAGTACATATTTATTTTGGTCATTGACCCTTGTATGTTACAATGTTCTAGATACCATTTTTTTTGACACTGCGTACTTTGTAATTAAAATAAATAATCTCACTGTCCTGGACTAGTAAGAATTATAGTCCAGTACAGTGAGATTGGTTTATGACAGGAATATTTTATGGACCGCAGAGAGCGACATAAGATGCCTTTTATACTGTAAAATGAATTATATGCTGCCATAAAAGCTTTTTAATTTTGTAAGCAAACTTTCGTGGTATTAAACTCTGATGACATACCCGTTAAAATTTTGGACCGAATGACAAGTGAGGGCCTTCAAAACTTAATATATCTTACAGAAATTCAACTTTGTTTACTGCAGGAATAGGAACTACCGATGCCATCTACGCAATCAGGTTCATTGTGGTAATAGCTTGTGAGAACAGGCAAAACCTCTGGATGGGCTTCATAGACTTGGAACAATCTTTTGGTAGACTACCGAGGATAATAACATGCCAATCACTCTGGAGCAGAGAACACACGTGTCACGTGTTTTAATAGTTTAGTAGCTAAGTAACGAGATGTTAGCTGTTGTCTACATTTAAAAGAACAAATTAACTACTTTCATGTAGAATAAGAAACCCCACAAAAAAGGTGAATATTTTGGATATAAATCACTAACGTATAGAGTTATTCAGTTCAAGGGAAATGAATAACAGGAACAGTTATTATTGCCTAAAGACCTTTTATGGTTTTCGAGGCTCTCTTTGAAAATGTTTGAGTGAAAATGATAAACTCCGTGGTGCTTATTACATTTCAACCAAAACGACGGTGAACATGATAATAGAATATCGGTCAAGGAAAACAAGCCTATTCAAAATATTTACGTACACGCTGCTGTATGTACCTCAACGGACGTCATATATTTCTTATTAATACAACTAATGGCCAAGAAAAATGTTCTGTTCTTTTCTCAATATACTTGTAACAATAAAAAAACAATTCTTTTTAGCAAAAGACCTAGGCCTCTTTAAATACAAAACCTATTTACAACTGCTTCATTCTTTTTAAATAGGTAGTAGTATAAAATTTAAAACGGGAGTTCAAGGTTACAAATAAATAAAAAAAATATATACTTATCAAAATCAAAAAATACTTATCTATGTCGTTGTATCGTGTAGATAACAATTTCATGGCATGGTCTCAGTCACATCATGGTCAGATCAAAATGAACATTCAGCGTTTAACGTATCATTAAATAGTTACATTATCTACTATACTGGTGTAGTGGTATTGCGTGGTGTGGTGTGGTGTTCAGATGCTGATATCGTTTTCTCTTTGTGGTGTATCGCATCATGGCAGAGGACAATTATTTTGTTTTAAAAACGAATAATAATGTGCAAAAAGCAAACTAAACTGCGAGAAAATGTGGATGCAACAACTTAGCCTTTTGTATTAAACCTTTTATATGATTTATATCCTAAAATAGTAAAATGGCCGTTGATGTATTGAACCTTTTATATGATGCATATCCTAATATGGCCATAAGTTGATTGACATATTATAAAACGTCGACGTTTTGCCTATATGATCAGTTTTGATCTGACCATTTTACGAAATAGTTGGCATCAGTCAATTCTATGATCTGGCCACTACATATATTATCACACTAATATCATAAAAGAGAAAGTTTGTGCATGTGTGTTATTTTTTCATGCTCAAACGGCTGGACCATTTTTGATAAAATTTGGTATGAAGGTAGCTGACAACCCGGATTAACATTAACACAACTGGATTTAGTATGTAAATATTATGAACCCTGGAGTATGTATGCCACTTCTTAACGACATACATATGTATGTTGATATTGTGGTGAACAAGCATCCATTTCGCGTAATGTTGAATCATATATATTATGAATGATTGTCCTACTTTGAATTTACCCACTTTTTGAGAGAAGTACACACATAAAATGGTCAAGTGTCTAGGAATCAACTACGTTTTAAAATATAAAAAATGCCAAATTAATCTGTACCAAACCTAGTCTTCTGGAATGAACTTGAAATGTTGGAATTGCAATTGCATTTTTTAGCAAATTGTGGTAAATTTACCTAAGTTATTATTGTAAATAAAATGGAAAAGGGAAGATTTTTATTGTAAAGATAAAAATGGAAGACCTCTTTCTAACTCAATCAGGTGAAACAGTGTCGATTCCGGTGTACAATTCCCTCCCTTAGGTGTACTCTTTTTAAGAAGCGCAAACACCATGTAGATTTTTTTGAATATGACAAGAAGCAATCAGCAAAACAAATATATCAAAAGTTTATTTCCTAGTGTCTTATTATAAAAAGTGTTTGATGGTAGTAGCGCCACAATAAATATATACTGTTTCTTAATGCCTTACAATGTATGCAATAACATGTCAAAAGGTCGTAGTTACTGGAAACACAAATTTAAGATATATACAGTTATATACAGGAAATCTACTCAGGGAATAACCTACACACAAAACCACAAAGGCACCTAAGTTAATTTTGGTTATCAGTTGCGTTGTGCGTCATGTGTTTTCCTGAATACTCACTGAGCAGAAGGGCATAGCTTCTGTCTGTATTATTATAAACATTTACAATGATAAACCATTTATTTATGCACATACAACTGAAACTCATCTGTGCAGTAATAAAAGTATGATGTCTAACTTAATTTCTACAGTGATGTTTATTTTTACGGTTTCAACCTAACTGCTCAACCGAGTGAAATAATATTTTGCATACAGCATGTTAAGGATACAGAAAAGGCCATTTTTACAAGCTATGAAACTGTAATGTACAGACGTCATTGATCATTCAATGTATTCCTGACAGCGTCTAGCAATGACGGTAGTAAACTTATATAATTTTAGAGAGAATTGGTAACGTTCATCTTACAATACATATAGTCTTAACGAGAGATACAGATCTCACACGATGATGAAGTACGTAGTGACATCTAGCGGAGAGTAGCTCAAACCTTAATGTCAACACAGGTTAAGCCATAAAACCTGCTAACTAATGTTTAAGCAAACTAGATGTCGCTAGTATAACAACCTATAACTAAGTGAAGACACAAACATAATAGGAATTATGCGTTCATTATTAGAAACTACTATTATGTAGTTAAAACTGTATACAGTTTTATACATTATAAGCTCTAGTAACTTATATAACACAAAGATGTTTTTTAAATAATCATTGTGTAACAATCTGGAAAGTAAGAGGTTTCAGGTTTATACACATAAAACATGGTATAATATTCCGATCTTGTAAACACAGATTACATAATATTGTTAGTTTTTAGAATACGAAAAGGTTTGTGTTCTGATTACATTGGCAAACTACCCATTTATCAAATTAGAAAGCGTGAGGTATTGTGGTTTTGACGCGATAGTCACAAATTGCTGGGTGAACAAAACGTAAACATTTTCTCGAGTAGGAAATAAATATTTCTTTCGATGCTACGTATATGATTAAGGACCTTATTAAATGCAACCTCGGTTCCTGCTGTAGTGCCTATCTGCTTAAGACTTTTGTTAGCTATCTTTTTTCTTTTTTTATTCTTTGATTTAAGAAAAATATTTTAAGTTATGTAATAAAACTCAAGGACCTGTATTAATTAAAATATGATTATTGAGTTGTCATTAAACGAGCAACTTTGTGTATACTTCTCATAATATTGTGACAATGTAAATCAGCTGTAACTGACCGAAGCAGCAGCGGACGACACACGTTCAATATAATATGTGTGTTAATTATAATGAAAAAGCTATTATTTACCAATGAAATCATCTTGTGTGACAAGTGTGACAATCATCTTGATCTTTTGTACCACATTTTATGAAAATAAATTTATTTAAATAACGGAAGAGCCATCTGAAAGTATATACCTTCTTTTAGACAGTGGCTCTCCCGTTATACTTACTTTTAGAAGATGGCTCTCCCGTTGCACCCCATAGGTCGTCAGTAGAGCATGAAATTATCCGGTCCAATTTACTATTCGGATACTTTTCGTACTGGACGGGGAACTGCAGGCAATCTTCTTCATCCAATGACATGTTTAGTACCGGCGGTGGAAACTGGACTACAGATGGATGTGTACTTAAATATCAGGAAAGCTTTTGATATGGTCGATAATGACATCCTATTAACGCGTTTGGCTGCAGTGGTCTGCACACTGCATGCGCTGGCGTTCCTGGCAGGCTATTTACGGGATAGATGCCAATACGTGGACTGTGGGGGTGCCTCTCCGAACCCGTCACGAGATCAGGTGTGAGTCAGGAGAGTAATTTAGGCCCCCTTCTTTTTATCTTAATAATCACTAGCTTGCCAGAAGTAGTTACTAACTCGACATCTTTACTTTTTGCGGATGACCTTAAATTAGTTACGAGTAATTTCGCAGAAAGCAGATCATGACTTACTCCAAGAGGATATAGATTCGGTGGTAGGGTGGAGCCCAGAAAATAAACATTATTTTAATGTAGCCAAGTGCTCCGTATTATCGTTCAGCCGATCGCGTAACCCTGGTCACTACCAGTACCAAATGGAGAGGGCGCCTTTACAGCGAATAAATGAGGTCAGGGACTTAGTTGTTCGTTTTAGCAGCGATTTAAAGTTTAGTAAACCAAAAAAGTTTAGTAAAAATATTCATGATGTATGTAAAAAAGATAACGTAAGATAATGTAGGTTTCCCTTTGACACACAAACCGGTTTACAAATATTGAGGCTTTGAAAGCATTATATGTATGAGTCCCTAGTAAAAAGCCACCTGGAATGCAATTATGGCATCTGGTCTCCATACGAAATAAAATATAAATTAATCTTAGAACGTATTCAAAATAAATTTATTAGATTTTTATACTGGAAACTATATGGTGTGTATCCAGGATATCCACTGTTGTATCCCACAATGTTTATTTTGGGCATGGTGGGATATTACAAGTTAGAAGTGTGGAAGGAGGTAGCTCTAGCCATGTACGTATTTAAAGTGCTTCGTGGCTACATTATTGTATTAGTTTTAATCTGTAATAATAGTGTACGGTATAGAGAAAAAGAAAATAAAAAAACCGAATACTATAGATAATCTGGATACCAATTTGAAAAAGCTTAACAAGCCTTACTAATATATGCTGACTACAAGTATTAGTTAGGATATAACATAATTATGATGCAAATAAAACTAGTAACAATATTTATTCCATACGATCCCATAACAAAGTGATAAACTGCTATCTAGCTAGCATGTAACAGTATGTTAAACGACTGTGTATGTTTTGATTTTTTTTTTTCAACTATATATTCTGCCTATCTATCTAAGCTTAATATAAATTGTACTACTCCCAGCATTGGGAGTGACCTGTCCATTTGTGAACTGCGATAAGCTGAATGATGATGATGAACTACGCTTTTAGTGATAAAGGAATGAGTGGTTCATTGTTATCATCACTAAGTACTAATACTCTTTATATTAAATCTAGAACATGACTCGGTGGAAGTAATTTTTAAACGAAAAGTATGAATTTTCTACTTTGTTTATTGCAGGATGAGCAAATAATCTACTTAATAATGAGTTCCAAGTTTTTTGTCATTTTATAAGAATGTATATATCGCAAATAAAAAATCTAGTCTCTAAGTGCTGAAAAACACATTCACAAATACATAATGCTTGCAGTGATTCGGCGAAAAACACGTGCTTACGAGTAGTAGTACAGTCTGTACATCACTAAAGTAAAGAAGGTGGTGACTGAAATACCAAATTCAGAATGTGAAATAACACATTGTTGCTTGCCTAATAGCGCAGGTCTGATTTTGAAGATTTTGAAGTCAGAAAAGTCGCTGAAGACTAGATATAATGAGCCCATTGCACTTCAAAATTCAATATAGCTCTGGCCAACTTTTTCTTTTTACAAAACTCAGTTTCAGTCTCAGTTTTCAGATTATGTTATAAACATTTGCGGCGAGTACCGAAATCTATTCAAAACATATTTTTATATAGTCAGTACATTGTTGTATTATTCGGAATGTTCCTACTTCATTTGCGATATATACATAATACCATAAGTCTCATCATACATAATTATTTTGAGCTCCTTTGACATTTTTTATTAAATACGATGTTAAATGTTATAATTTCCTGACCTATATATTAAAAATATAAATATTAAATTAAAAAAAAACCTATGACTATCCGTTTTATCCATATTATCCGAATAATAGCACACAAAACACCAGGATAATAAATTGGGCGGATGTCCGGTCATCCGGATAGGACGCGATAGTCGCCGGAGGTGTGTATACACTTATATACAGTGTATATACCCTGACTACTGAGCCAGAGGTCGTCGGGATTCGATTCCCAC
This sequence comes from Tyria jacobaeae, assembly GCA_947561695.1. Classification (NCBI taxonomy): domain Eukaryota; kingdom Metazoa; phylum Arthropoda; class Insecta; order Lepidoptera; family Erebidae; genus Tyria; species Tyria jacobaeae. The sequence goes on from OX387218.1 coordinate 16,214,001, forward strand.
ACTGAACAAAAATATGTTCTTTGGGTTTTTTGGTAGTATGTTTGTAATGTCCCCGCGACACGTAATTAATTCCTTGTAATATCTATCTGCTGATATAAAAAGTGGTCATTAGTATGTCTTCCCGATCAGTTCTTAAGCTGTCCATTTGGAAATGGGAGGTTATAGATCAACACAGGCAGGTTCTTAATTATCCATGAGGATTTCCATACGTAAAAAAAAGTTCTTAATTATCTAATCTTTTTAAAAATAATTTTAAATTAAACGCAACCTTAGCTGCGATGACGCTGTTTTTTCATCTATAATTATATTAGTTTTTAAAACAGAACGATTTCAAATAATTTTAAAGTAGTTTTGTGAAATAAAGAAGTAAATTTAAATTTTTTTAGAAAATAAGTTGTCTAAAAATGAATAAATACTACAAGAAACTAAAAAGCGTAAAATAACAAATACAATTTATTATTTCTATTTTGGCAGATTTTTTTTTTTAATTAATTGTGTAGGTAGATTTTTTGGCTATTGATCGGAATATACAGGTTAATAGCGGCAAGAGTGCAGAAAGACTGAAGTCGCGGGTAAACTGAAACTAGTAAAATGAGATGAAGCTCTTGCTTTTATCCAAACAGTGGTGAAGCCATGCTTAGGCACAAATGGGCACAACTCGTTTTGCATTTAATTTTTGCATTACTGGACCAATTATTGAAATGAAATATTTATTTAGCTTTTGACCGTCACGTCAATAACGAAAATCTGTGTTCTCTACGAAAAGCAACAAATTCCTTGTTTCATACCTACAAAATTATAGGTAGGTATTAGACTGTTAAAATATTGTGCTTCACTATCAGGTACCGGAAGCCCGATCGACGTCATAGCACGACGTTGTCAACCAGTCTGTGGCGTACAGAGTACTGTAAAAGGATTCCGGCTGACGGGGATGCGTGAGAGTTTTCCTAAAATTATTGTTTTGCACATATTAACCGTGACTTTGGCCCTACATATGGAAGATTTATTATAAGTTTTGCTTTGTATTTAATACTCTTTATACCATGATAAATTATTATCATAATAGATTAGTGAAGTATTTTAATTTGTTTTCATAAATATTATTTTTCATAAATCTTTGATCGTAGTTTTTATTATATTTCATAAATCTTTGATCGTAGCTTCTTCCTTACGCATCATTAGCTGACGGCTCATCTCGTCCTTGGCGTTGGATATGTACGCCAAATGATACATTTGAACAACGTTTTACATAGTTTTTTTCGAATACAGAGTGACTAATTGTTATATATCGTTGTGTACGTTTAAAACTAATAAATACATCTAAAAAGAAGTTGTTTGCATGTTTATTTTGTGCTGTAAGGTTCTGGGCGGTCGAAAGGTGAAATAAGCCTTATTCCAAATTGGGTTTTAAGGGTCGTACCAGAGATATTTACAGGACGAATTCTACAAGCTGACTATTAAAGAACAAGGCAGTGATTTAGTCCCAAATATTTTCTGTGATGTTAAGTATAATGGTATTTAGTATGACTATTTAGAAAGAGACGACAATGTTACCATGACGCATGGATATCTTATAAAATACTTATAGTTTAGGTTTCATTTTATTCCTTATTGACATCGTTCATCGCTATCCCACTTTTTGAATTCTATTTTATTAACCAGACCATAACTGCCTTTTACAAATGTTAGATATGGATGTTATTATAATATCGTAAAACGGTTCAAAAATACAAGAAAAGGATAGTTAATTATGACTGACCTGTCTCGATCTCTGCTTCTGCTTCGTTTCCTATATGATCCTTCTGTAGATCCGTCGTCTAGACGTCGACGCTTTGCCTCGTACGATCTAGACCGCGACCTCGAGTGCGAAGTGTAGTGCTTCCTTCGAGTGCGCGGCATCTGTAAAAAGAAATCAACAATCTCTTTATCTAAGTGCATATTATTAATACTATTCGAAAATCATCACCAGCATGACCGAAATTGTATATGTGAGTTAGTTATGGTCATTGCAAACTAAACTGAACACCAACTCTGATGAAGGAATCTCTGTATTCTATAATAACTAATTTGTAAAATTTAAACTTGTTAGGATAAAAGAAATATACCTTACAGTAATAGTTAAATATGAAGATCAACTTCCTAAGAAAGCATGAGCTTTGAGTTTATTATCTTACTTTTTAAATTTTCATGTTCAAGTTTATACTACCATTATATACAATGTATATGTACATAACCCATTAATGTGTATTGCACACATCAATTTAATAACAATGAATTTCGAGCTGTTGTGTACTTTTTAGTCTACAATTTTTAATTTCTATGGTGTTAAATGATGTAAGTCTCTGATTTGATTTAGATATGACAATGAATGTGCAAATTATGTTCATAGAGTTTGAGATAAACAAGCTCCCTCAATTTATGGTTCTGTATTATGTAGAAATTAGATAATTTTTAGACATTGTTTTATACATTTGTAGAAAAAAAAGGAAAGCTAGAAATATTCACATTACTGGTAAAAACCGTTGGAAAATATAATTTGTTCTTGTACCGTAAGCATGGCTATTGGTGTATGCTGTGGAAGCAGATGCGATGCTGCTAATCAAGTCTTAATCAGCAACAATTAAATGGCTTAACATTAAGTTACTGTAATATTTTCAACTTGACTACATACAAGTATATTAATAGTAAAACTATTAAATGTCTCTAGAAGTTTTCACACTAATAATTATTATGAATGTTACTTAAGGATCTTTGCTTTACTTATTTAAGGTTAACGGGTTATACACATAAATTACTATGCATTGAAATAATAATATTACTAAAAATTTAGCACTCAATTTATTTTGAATTAATAAACATCCAAATTGGGCTGGTATTTAGGATACAATGGGATATTATAGTCAGCACTTTAATTAATTGAAGTAAGTACAAGAAAATAAACCATGAAAAGAATATGTCAAACACCTTTTTGAATTTCCTACTACTCAGGAATATAAAAAAAATCATATATTGAGAGAGACTACATATCTTTGAAATAAAAGTGTCAAATTGATATTTCTAAGAAAAAAACACATTTTCATGGTTTCTTTTTTCATATTATCATAGCATTAAGCCATTCCATAAACAAACCAACATGCTAATATGACTATAAAAAATAAGTACACATTATTTATATTTTGATTATTTATAACTTATTTTTTACAGTCACACCTTAGGAAAGTACGTCATGTACTTCCACTTACCATGTGAAAGATACCAAAACTCGTATCCAAGAGGTTTAAGCTGAAAAACATAAATCTTTTAAGCCATTGACCATAAGTCATGGGTGCAAAGTGGAAACTGACTTCACATTGACATGCACTCTGAATAAGCATTATTACTTCAGAAATAGTAGCAGAATGATTGAAAACTAAGGAAGCTTACTATTTAATACTTTTGTCTGAATTACCTACTGAACTTATAGCTTACCCTGGTGTTTTGTATTAGTCAATTTTGTAAAAGCATATGAATGAAAATCATCATCATTATCCACAATATAGATAATATGACAATGAATATTAATAAAATATTCACACTAATCACTGGCATTTATGTACGTCTAGCAAAACTCACAAGTAATTACAGTGTCAGTATATATATACACCAATAGTGATTAGAGTTGGAGCAAGTCTCAAGAAAAATATTATTGGTTCGATATCGATAAAAACAATTTCTTATCAGCTTTAAATACGTTGAATCAACTATTTATACTTTCACTAAGATAGTAAAATGGATACATAGATCAGTAGTTGCAATAAAGAATTATAAAATATTTGCCTATGCTACGGAACTCTCAAATATCAGATCGACAATTTAATCACAGATGCAAATACTAATCACACCTATCTGCAATAACAATGCGTAAAACTTAAAATTGGTACACAACCATATTTGCATCCCTGTGCTTAAAACAAACTACGCTATAGTGTCCATTATAGGAAAACTTTAATAAACTAACTTACTCATGTGGACAAGACGTAAATGTCAATTTATTTACATTATACATGCTGACGCCATGTTGGTTTCTATACGACTTCGCTAGGGAGCCCTAAGTACACAATATGATAGTAAACCACATCCATTTAAAACTTACCCTCAATTCACGTATATATTTCAATTTACACCACAGTAGATGAGTGAAATTAATAAGACAGTTCCAAGTTCGCGATGCAGAACCTTGAAGAATGCTTCTTCGCAATAAAGGCCCGAACATCGATCCGAATCCTAGACAGATGCTTGTTGGTTGGTTGAACGCAGCGCGATGGCGTTAATCGTAACTCAAGTTTCTCTTCCGTTTCAATATGAATAATAATTAACTAATTATATAACTTCTTAACATAACATATAAAAAACTCAGAATTGAAGACATTTTTACTGTAATAGGGAGTAAAATTAAATATATATTCTTCAAATTACATTTAAATTGCAATAAAACGACTTCGATATCAGGAAGTTTCAATAGCCCTGACATCTAGCGACTATTTGTAACGTTTGTGGCGATACCAACATTATGAGCCAGAATAATACGTTCATGCTTTATGGCTGTGGATAAGATTTCGTTCATAAAATTATATAGGTAGTATACTTTTTCAATAATAAATATAAAAAAAAAAGTTACTTAGGTGCTCTAATAATGTATATAAGCCTAATAATTTAATAATTTTTATTCTGGATCTATTATCGCATACAAATAATTAGTAAAGCAAGACTACATTTATATTCTCTCCAATTTATATCTATTATGCATAGTTGCGTTGTGCCGTGTGCGATGATAGAAAACAATCCAAGACGGACACACAGTTTGTCGGAAGTCGTAACCGGCGGATAGCCCGATGTTGCTTCTTATTTTCAATTATATAAATACGTTCTGCGTTGCTGACTCCGGATAGTTTTAGGCTACCCAAAACCAGGATTGTTGGCGCTCTTATGGAGAAGGAAAGGATGATGTGGCATCCACATAGAGAAAAACACATGTTAACTTCATCTAGCGAAGACAAGCCGAACTACGTAGCAACGACACTCATGACGTAGTACGATCCTGATTCACAAAAATAAAGTTTTCGCAGCGATAAGTATTTATATGACTTACCAACATCAACTGTTGGGCCGCGGTCCAACAGGCAAGATCACCTCGCCTGGTTAGAGGATCTTCCTTTTGTGTATGAGGGATATAACACCCGTTCCTCTACAGTGAATTAGGGAGTCGTATATCGTGTAAACTGGCTGTTCTGGCTGATGAAATCCTATTTTAATTAATGAATGGAACATTTTAGAATTTATAATTTTAAGTTATGTATGTTACCGTAAAATTGTGAACTCTGTCACTTTACTATACTAACCTAACCTACTGTTATTTTATAATCTCACGTGTTATATTGTAAACTGACGGAGTTCACAATGTAACGCTGATATATATACTTAATCCATCCCAACTAGTATGTGGGGTCCTTCATTATAAAATAACGACATTCATACTTCTTGGTAGTCATTCCTCGGTTATATTAAACAACTCGCGTTGTAAAAAACAAGCAGTGAGGGTGATTACGGGATGAGAATAACTACGTACATTTTTATGCTATGAAACTGATAACTGTTATAATCAAGAAACTGTGGTAGAACCATGCTTTGGAAGGTATTAGTAGATTTGGTCGATGCGATACCATGGCCTCTCAGAAAACCGGTTGTGAGACCTCGCTTGCTTTGCATTTCACTGAAATTAGCGAGTGAGACTCTCCTCTTGCCCATCTCCAAAACCCCTCTCCTCTTTCCCTTTCCCGCAACCCACCACTCCTGATTACCCTCTAAGGCGGGCAGAGCACCTACAAATTAAGATTCCGTTAAACATTGACAGATATAAATCAAGCTTTGATAAAACATTAATCAGCTATTCAGCTGCATTGGAATCTGTAATGTGATATATAAGTAAGATATTGTTAGGAAAGTACAGTGGCATCCCTGACAATCACGGTTTTTTTTTTAACAAACTTAATATTATTGCCGTGAAATGGGTGTTATGTCCATCCAACTGAAAGGGATAATGCTTCAACCAGGCAAGGTGACTACGACTTAGGACCCTTTGATGTTGGCAAATTATATATATACTAATCAGCGCTAGAGCTAGATTCAGCTTGTCTTCGCTAGATGGTGCTGATATATATTATATTATTATATGTGGAAGGTCACCATGTAATTATTAAAAAAATGCATTTACTTATTTTTATTTACTTACCTTTATAAGCTCCTTGCTTTTATTTATAGAGAAGACAGTGCTAAAACTTTGACGGTCTCATAATTGATGACTCGGCATAATACGATTTTCCCCGTATTATCTTGAAACCAGTTTATTTAAAGTGTCGATAGATGGCATTTTATAGGAACTTTGAAGTATATTAAATTTTCATATAAAAAAAAACATTATAAAAAGGCATAAAAGAAGGTGTTATAAAAAGATAATTTAATTAAATTATTTTATTAACATTATATATTTATATAAGAAATACTGAATTACAGTAAAACGTTTTTGAGTATGGCCGCTGATGTTTTCACCCAGACAAGTTTCAGTTTAAGGCTATGTTGTAACTTGCAGATGTATTTGAAGATTCATGCACGCATTTTACATGTAAGTGCGTCAAATTGACCCCTGTGCGTCTCCGTCTCGCTATTGAGAAATTTCTTTAATAATCTGTGATTTGCGAGATAAAGACTCGTAACGAGCTGTGAGTACTAGAGACCTTTTGATTTTTATTTATTTTGTTGAAATTTGTTTTTAAAATACTTTGATGTTGTGCATTGAGGTGCTAACCCAGTGCTAAGCAAAGATTTATATTATAAAATTCACAATATACAACAAGTAGTTAGGGTTAGTTGTCTATTTTCTTACCATAAGAGGCTGAAGATCAAATGAATTTACTTATTATCATTATACTGATCTAACTATGTAGTTGATAGTTACAATTAACAAGATATCAATAAATATATTTTGTTTCACTTATTTATGCCAATAATTTATGTTTTGTTTCAGATGTTACATTTGTGGCGACCTCCACATACAGAAAAACACATGTTAACTAAATCTAGCAAAGACAAGTCGAACTACGTAACAACGACACTGATGACGTAGTACGATCCTAAAACAAGAAAATAAAGTTCTTCCAGCGATAAGTACATATACGACTTCCCAACATCAACCGCTGAGCTGCGGTCCGCCAGGCACGATCACCTCGCCTAGTTGGAAGATCCTCCCTTTGTGTTGGAGGGACATAACACCCGTACCTCCACACATTGCATAGATTTTCAAATTCAACTAATATTACAGAGCGGGTTACTCTTGCTGGTGAGGAAAGTGTTGAAGAGAGGATGGTGGATAAAGGCAGAAATTGCCAAATTGCAAAACGTAATTAATTTAATGACCTATATAAATATGAGAAGTTAGTAATAATTGTTTATATTTCATACCCTAATATTTTGCTAGGCTTTTTTAAGAAATGTGATCAGGATTAATAGGTTACATCTTGTTTTTAAATAGGAGGCAACAAAATAACCACTAACATTTTGTAAAACATTAAATAAATCTATTATATCTATCTAATATATTAACTAAATATATCCATATTAAAATAGACAATAGTTTTTTATCCTGTGTCGTTCAGGTTGAAGGTATAAATAATTCAAAGCCAATGTCCAAATGGTGTCCTTGAATAAGAGTATTCTAAATAGGTTTTGTTTTTTACCTATAAGAGGACTCTACCCGTTATATTATTTTACTCTTAAGGGTAGGCAGAGAACACGCAAGACCGACGCTTCAGCCATTATGCTACCTTCACTTTTAAAGAACGTATCTTTAGATTGTGTTGACTTAAGCGTGATTTTTTTAAATTTCATACATATAATTCTGGAGAAACAGAAATTGAGCTTTACAAGCAGACCGACAGACGAACCGAGTGATCCTATAAGTGTTCATACAAATATATATACACTCATTAATGTATCCCTGAAAGGGTAGAGGGAGGTGTCTGAAAGGCTCACATTTTATTGGTAACAGCTAACAATAACTTAATCCCACGTTCGTAATAACTAAAACTATTGCCGTCAACCGGCTATTGTAGGACTGAATAATATAATACTGATAGATAACAGTTCGATCCTTTAGTCGCTATCGACATCCACGGAAGAGATCTGGTGGCCCTATTCCACTCCACCGAGGACCACAAAGATAGCCTTGTGAGGTAAGTTACGGTTATAGAACCGTAACTGATATAGTACTATAAATTAGGTTTATTATTTATTTTCTATCTCAAACATAAAATATTTATCTGAGGTAAGTATAAGATTCGTTGTTCAGGATATGAGGTTAGAGACATACCAATTAACAATTGGTACATTTTTGACTAATCTAAAATGAAATTTGGAGATTATCTTTTCATTTGAAACGTATAATAAATACATTAGACTTGCATAAACTTATCAAAATACATAAAATTTGGTATTTTCAGCTTCCATGAGATGTATATGTAATATCACACTGAGCGTAGTGTGACATACTACAATAATTGTACTTTAATTATTAAAAACTTCTTAAATAAAGACCTATGAAAAAGTTATTTTTTTAATTAATGCCGAATTTGAGATGACTGTGTATATGTAGATACATATAAGATCATATATATAAGATCATAGAGAAGAGGGAAGGGGAGAGAGGACAGAAGAGACGGGGAGTTGGGAATTCGGAAACCTCACTAATTTTGGGGAAATGCAATGCAAGCGTTGGTTTACAACCTATTTTCTGCAAGGCCGTGACCTATTGTCGCACCGGTCGAGCCGGCCCATTCGTGCCTAAGCATCTGTCTACCACTGTTTTTCCCCTCACTGCAGTGTGTAGGAGACAATCTCTCGTCGTCGCTAGGAGGGCCCGGATGTTATAATAAAGCTGTTCCCGGTTTCCTCCTATTTTAGTCGCAGTATGGAACGTCGTCTGGTTTAGGTGGGCCCAATTTTGACACACAGGTGGACCGTTTCACCAAAAACCCCAGTGGGATGACGGCCCGAGGGGGTTTCATCGAGTTAAAAACAAGAAAGTGTGAAGAATTGGGCAAAGAAATTCACAACCACTCTTTTAAATCACCATATAGCTGTTATAATGTTTTATCGTGCGCCATTTATTATGTTACTAAAAGTATATAAACTAAAATAAGCCCACACAAATAAGGAAACTACAGTATGTATTCCTTTATTTATTATCCTTAATGATATTTATACTCTTAATCTCCGGCAACCACTATCAATCTTGTATGCTACGTTTTAACCTTTATCCTTCTAAATTATTTAATTGTAGTATTGTATTCATTTGTACAAATTATTATCATCATTAGTTATTTAAAAGAAGTTGACAGTTGATTTAAGAGATTTCAATACAAACACAACATCACTATTACCGTCCACTTGCCCTTATCCCTATTGTTATTAATGGTCGGCACAAGATATTATTCATTCTGTTCTATTCTTACGTGTATTCAAATGGAAAAAATAATATATAAAAGGTCGTAGCATGGTAGTTGGCTATGACGATTACCCTGAATATCTGGGGTTCAACGTTATTATAAAGTAACATTGGAGCATGCAAACTTTCATTAGTGAAGGAGAATCTGGTACGGCTTTGAGTGAAAGGAAGCGACCTTCTGGCGGGAATCAGCTGATCAAGTTTGCGCAGTGCGCAAATGTGCGGTGCGGTGTGCGGGGTGGCGGCGCGAGGCGTAAGGCTGGGGTGTGCGGCGGCGCCCGGCCAGTCGCGCGGTCTCGCGCCCGCCCAGCCTTTGAGCTCCCGACGACTCGTCGCGATAACGGACGCGGCCGCGTGGGCACACATCGCCACTGGAAATTAACAGAAAACCGCCACGATAATCGGCCGCGACACCGCCACGCTCCAAAATAATGCTGTAACTGTGATATTTGTACAAACTCGACGAAATCTGTCGACTCTGGCCATGCGGCTACACAACTTAGCGGAGATTAGAGCTGTACTGCAGCCTCCCGTTGCATGCGGCGAACGTAACGCTAAATTATGAGAGATATTCAGAGCGAGCCTGATACATGTACAAAAATGTTCGATATGTCAATTCAAGAAGTGAACGGGAAAGGACCTAAAAAGAGGAAAAAGTCATTAGAGCGTATCTGTGATAATGAGGCGCGTGAGGAATCGAAGGAGGCCGAAGCGGTGAGTGGTGATGATGGGGAGAAGAAATACGCTGCCAACGGTGGTGATGTGTCGGTTCCCGGCGGCGTGGAGCTGCTGCACTGGCGCGATATGCCGCAGCACCTGCAGTTCAACCCGTACGTCCTCACCGGCTACCGCCCGCTGCAGGGCTTTGCTGGGTGCATCGGCAGCCTCTTCTACTTCCACAACGAGACTATCAACATACTCACACATGGTAACGTATCTCATTGATTTATCTGCGCGTTGTTACGTAGCAGTGTTAGCTCTTTTTCGTGTTCGGTCTCGCTTATGCCGCGTTACATAAAGACTATGATGCAATTTACATAAGTCTTGTATTTAGTTATTTTGAACTGCAGGTACAGTGCAGCACAGTACCTAGCTAATCCAGATTTAAGGAAAACTTTAGACAGTTTAAAGACTTGCAATTATATAATATAGGGTGATCTGATAAACATTTGCCCTGCATTTTGAAACAAAAGATTTGTATATAAAAGTAAAAAAATATGTACAAGCCATAATAGGGCAGCGGGCTCGCAGGCAATAAATTACAAACATTCCCCGTTTCATGTACGAGCCTTAGATACATTCGTAGCACTCCGTAGCAGTCTACGAAGAATTTATATGTACCATTAAGAAATTCCAGAATGCTACGAAAGGAATGTTCAGTCACGTAGGTATTTTAAGAGTCTTTGTATACAAGATAAGGGAAAATGTACTCTTCGATATAATAAAATTTCCTCCGCTACTAAAACATTGCCGAAAGGAAGTTACACAAAGAAGTTACGACTAACAGAGAACGAGAAAACGGATAAGTGTAGTAGTATAAAACTCTTGACTGTTAAGCCTTATACAGATTCTAACAATAGGCATTGAAAATATCGTATAGTTATTTATACATTACAGGTTTCAATTATCATAAATATGTAGATGTAAAGTTGTTGTATGTTGAAGTACTCACTGTTTAGACAACCGAGGGTAAAATACATTATATCATGATATTTTTGTAGGGTATATATATTTAAACTCAAATGCTTCATTAAAAAGCGAAAAAAGGGAGCAAAACGCTATTAACATTATTGCTAAAAAAAGATTTATTCTGACTTTAAGATACGACTTCGGCATCAGATAACCGAAACGTGCAGTCATTTCGTGTAAGACGTGACGGTTACTGCACATCTGATGTCGAAGTGGTGTGACGACTGCTTATTTGCTTAGTCCCCTTAAAGTCAGAATTAATAATAAACTGCACTGATGGCGTAGCAGTTTAAGTGGTCACCTCGCCACCAAGCTGCCGCGCCTAGTGTTGTGGGTTCGATCCCCACACGGGACAACACTTTGTGTAATCCTCAAATTGTTGTTTTGAGTCTGGGTGTTCTTTGTGTTCGTTGTTTGAATGTTTGTAAAGTCCCCCGCGACACAGGAATTAATCCTAATGTTGTCCTTTAAAAAAAAATCTTTCTTCGAAGAAACCGCAGACAAAAAACGTATGACTGCACTAGTCATACGTTTTCTGGCTGCGGTTTCTATGTGAGCTGACTATCAACAAACCTAGAAAGCTTACTACATGTACTTTTTGAATGTAATTTCTTAGACGTTGGAAAAATTCATTGTTTTAGATTTTTGTAAATTTCAATCTATCAATCAATCAATTATCCCCTCTGTTGGACATCGGTCCTCGGCCTTCCACATCCAGTCGATTTCAGCAACCTTTTTCAGGTCGTCGGTACACCTGGCCAAAATTTAAAAAATAATGTTAAAATATCAAAAACAACAATTGTGAATTAAAGTTTATACCAATATTGTAATATCCAGCATATGGTGTGCCGCAGAGAAGTCATCGGTCCATTATTATTTTTAATATATGTATATCAATAACCTTCGATGGCAAACTCAATAAACGATGGTTCTCTTTGCTGATGACAGCACTGCAATAATTAAAAATAACTATAGGAATACACATGCACAGGATATCAATATATGTACCTTAGATAACATAATGGCTCACCTTAAATAATTTAGTATATGGAACTGTTCTTTATTCTTGTTATTCCTAGATAAAATTGAGGATACTATTAAGGAAATAACACTTTGGTTTTAATAAAGACATATATTTATATATCTATTTAATGAAAACTCCCGCATTAGTACTTTTGTTTTGAGGGGGACGGTGTGTCACGGTGGACTAGGGCGACCAAATCTCGTGGTGGTGTTGGTGTAAAAGGCGGCTCAGAGATCAGATTGTTATTTTTCAGACTGTATGTATACAGTCATACTGTGTCTGGTTGTCGGCAATCGGTTTGCCCCCCAATAAAGTAGTATTATAATTTCTAAAATGTTGGTGTATAATACATATTTTCTTAGGGGATACAAACGTGAACGTATGTATTTATGTATGTATGTACAAATGTTGGACCCGTGTAGGAATCGGACCCACCTCTGGCTCAGCAGTCAGGTTCACGAACTATTAGACAACATCCATATCAAACTATCAATAAGCCTATTGCAGTCCATTATCACATTATCTCATGTGGAAATTTACACATAATAGTACATACACGTACATATCGAAAAACATGCAGATTTAATTAATCTTACTTATCTTAAAAAGTGGAACACAAAAGGAGGTCTTATCGCTGAAAGCGATTTCTACGATATTTATTCCAATTGTATTATGACTGCGACGATGCTTAAATCATCAATATACATACATTTTTGTAATTAAATCCCTCAATTGTTATTTTAAAACCTTTGAGGTAATCTACAATGAGTAAAAAAATTATAAATATCAGGCACAGGCCTTTTCCCTTAGTAAAACTGAGCCGTTGTATATATATTGTATTGTATATAGAATGTCACTACTCCGCTCCTAGGGGTAGCGTAGCTTAAAGTCTTATATGACTCCTCAATAAATTCTTTATGCAATGTAGTTTTAGAGATTAGCGAGTTTAAAATAACAAACACACAAAAAAGCTTCAGCTTTTTTATATAAGTACAGATGAGGGGATTGCAGAAACTTATGCAACATTTCCACTAGGTTCGTCCACTTCTCTCGAATTGCTTGGCAATATACATTGCTATGCAGACAACAGCACAGTACATGTTCGATATTTTGAACATTCTGCTGACAAGCCAACAGACGTTGAGAGCAAACGACTGCAGCTTGTGGCTGACCTCGATCCTGTCTTGGCTTGTGAGAATCTAGTCGAGTTCAGGGCCAAGAAAATACAGGTGTGGACGTTTTCTACCAAAAGTCTCTATTTCTTCCCATTCAGAACACTCAACTACCACTACAGCATAGGTTTAGTAATCTGAGTATGGACAATTGGCAATGCCAGGATCTCAACCCGCGTGAGTACATCGAGAGGTGAGTACGTTACTAAGGCAGCCTCGCTCAAGGTACAAGGTGTAACGATACTTACCGAGTATCTGTGTCTTTTACACAAAGTTCCAGGTTCGCTCCTGCGTGAAGTACTGCTCTCATCATTGGGCTGGCTCTGCGCAGTATTTGCTTGACGCTCTCGATTGGTGGTATAGCGGCACTCAGTCCGTATTATCGACACTCCCGAGGCCATCGAGTTCCTTGAGTCTCTGCAGTTGCGAAGAGATGTCGCCTATATAGCAGAGAGTGTTCTGGCGAGCTGTTCCAATTGGTCCCACCTTCGCCCTCTCGCCTTACGCAAGGTCACGTGCTGACCTGAGGAGTCACCGTTTTAGAGTGGAAAATAACGATCTCGAACTAAACGGTTCGGCTCTTTCTTCCCGTGCCAATCAGTTAAAGCCTGAAATAATATATAATATTATTATTTGTTTTAATATAGTACTTTTTCTTTGGTGGAAATGATACTTTCGGTATTTTTTTCTTTTTTCTTTTAACGAGAATTCAAGTTAAGTGTACGTGACCAGTGTTTTTATTAGCGTACCACCCTTATTTCAGAATAAATATTGTTTTTCTCTCAAAATTTCCATTTTTTAAAGGGAATGGGACTAAAAATAACTGTTTACGTCATTTTATTATTATTTAGATTATGAAAATACAATGTTTCTGAAAAAAAACTTTACTAAGTCTATTTCTATTTCATACGCTGACATTTCATTGTCACTTGGGCTTTGCTTTAGTCTTTGCAACTTAGAAACTAATTTATTATTAAAATATCACGTTGGTAAGTTGGGTACTTTGGTGCAGCCCAAAGTTAGTTTTATGGGCTAATTTAATTACTTTATCCGTCTGGTCAAATGTTTATTATAATTCTTCTTTGTGATTTTATATGCACAATTTATAAGTAACTTGAAGCTTATCAAATCTGAATTTTATTTTTTCCCATACGTACATTTACACATTCACGCCAATTTCCCCGAAGGATTTGACAGAGGCGTAAGTAAGCCTATGACTAAGCACAGTATGCCTGTATATATCTATGTGTGTATATATTTACCTTCATAATACTCATAGACTTCATGCAATTCAAGCATCGGTTTATGTTTTTTTAAAAACATAAACCAAAGGAGTTTGTACGTTTAGTAATTTGAAACTAACTAATTAATTATTTTTTAAAAACTTTTTGCACTACAATATTGTATAACGGCGGACTTAATGCTTAATGCATTCTCTACCAGTCTACCTTCGGGTTGTGTAGAGATAAGTCACTAGGTGCACTAGAAATAATAAAACAGAAAGAGAAAGAAAGAAGATTAACTGTGAACAAGCACATGAATATTTAATATAATATAGGCATTATATATATATATATAGTTTGGTATTGAATAAACGAGAATAGATAAAGAGGAACAATATAGACAGTAAAATATCATGCTACGAACTTAGGAGCTGGCCAGGAACAGTAAACGCACGTAAAATTGAGGGGAACAGACGGAACTACTTTAACTATGGATAGACGGCTATTTCTGTTGTCAGTTGTTATTATTATTTTTACTTTCTAATATGTGTGTAGTATCCACCAATCACATAATAATCATAAGCTTGTAGCCTTATGGCAGTTGCTTACAAAATTTCATTAATAATGCGAAAGACGTTTACACACAGTCCGCTTTACTGAGTTTCTGCTCGATTAGAATAGAACAATTTTCTATCTATTACTACTATTTTTTTAAATTTGGGACATAGGCGTGAGCGTATATAGGTATGTAGTAAATTTTGAAGATATTTAACTAAAACTAAAAACACTAAAAGATTTCAGACGTCATAAAATTTTATTTATTTACACACGTTGCAAATGAACGACTGTTTATTTTTTTTTTTAAATTTTGATTAAAGCCAACAAAAAAAAAACAACTCGTTCGGTTGAGGAACGGTTTACACACGTTATATATCACGTTTTGCCATTTTCAGGCCTCACAGACTCCTGACTACAGTTTTTATTGTGCGGTATAAAGGGCAAGCGATTAAACGGGTACGTGATTAGCGCCAACTCTGAACAATGGCTTTGAGGGTTGCTCCCAGAGAAAGAAGATTTTCTCTGTCACTCGGTGAAATACATAGTATTTGTGATAGTTTAACCGTTAATTTACGTCTTTAATTATAGTAGTAGATACAAAAAGATTCAATTTATGTATGAAGCATGAAAAAAAAATAATTTTTCTGTGTCCGGCGAGCTTAAACCTCATTAATAAATCAATGGATCGTTCAAAAGTAGCCGCCTTTTATTTAATCATTCAACATTGTTATTATTGGAGTTAAGGGCGCCCTTATATTTCTTTGGCATATAATTTGGATAGGTTATTTAGGTAATTATAATAAATTGGTAAGCAAATAAAAGCGCGCGAATGATAACATATAAATATTTAAGAAGATAATGACACCTTTTTTTGTGAGGAAACCGTTGGGGTTTCCTGCAGACTCTTTTGCAACAAATCGCTATACTGTAGTACAGGGGACCATACCCCTCTCCTGTTTGCCGTGCGTTTGTGGTGTCACCGTCTCAGGGCTGCTTCTGCTGTGGAAATTCAATCACATGCTTTTTTGTTTATAAAACTATAATTCGCCTTAAAGTAAATGCGTCAGTAAAGACTTCAAAATTGAGATGCATTTGAATATAGGCCAAATGTCACAGTGTTACTTATACCACAGAACATTTTGCGTGGTTTTTGATGTGCACGTGTCTTTATTGCACTTAGCAAAATAACACCTCACGAGTGTTTTAAGTAAGAGTGTAAAACCATTTTCTTCATAGGAAAGTAAAAGAAAGTATAAAGAGCTATTTTCCTTATGTACTTATTCCCACACATTACAGAATATGTACATATATAGCTGTTGTGGAAGGACAGGACTGTACATAAACTCGTTTCAAAGATATGATGCTTTAATGTATGTGGTTGTTAATGACAAAATGGATTATAGTGATTTTGTTGCCCTCTAAACTGTCTCTATTGAAGAACTCTAGTCCATATGTCTAGAAATAAATGATAAAGATTAAGTATATCTATCTGGTGCTTCAAGGCATTCACTTGTTTGAATCAATGTAACTCTATACGTGACAGTGTTTATTACATAAAGCTCATGTCACAGAGTATTATTGTTTCATGTTTCCCTTTTATGTTTAGTTGATTATGGTGTCTTAGACTCGCAAGGGTGTCAGTGAAATATCTGATGTTTTAACAACATGAGTTACTCATGAGTGAGTGTGACTCAACAACATGAGTTCTGATTTTACCTGTGCTTATTAGAAACTAACATTTATTAGCCCACATAATAAGACAATAACCCCATAATAAGATTACAAACAATTCACACTATCATTACAGTATAAGAAGAAGAAAAAATGTGCTCTCTGCTTTGTGTTGGAGAAAAATTATAGTTTTAGATACTATACCAGGTACTTCTATTGCCACTAGGTGAACATCTTATAATTAGAAATCCGTTAGAAATTGAGGGAATTAAATTAAATTTTAATCCTCAGCGATTTGTTTTTATATGTGCACAGAGCAATTGGAAACAAAGCATTAAGCCAAGTGAAAACTCACAAAAGTACTAAAAACTGATCAATAACGGACAGAAATGGTAACTTTTTAAGCCTGGTAGGTACTTGGTTTCTGGAAAACACAAACATGCTGTTAAAATGCAGACAGTCAAAGGAGTAACAAGTTATGCAAGAAGCACGGTTTTGATGTTTTTACCACTATAGTGTCGTTGGCAAGTAAAACTTGAGCCTTAATTTCTTTAGCCATTAGTCAATTATTTCAGTTAGTAACTTACACAATAGAATAGACTGCAATATTGTTTTTGTGCAGTCTTTGTGTATTTTATATTTTTTTATGCGATAGGGGGCAAAGTATAAGTCTATACTTATACATACTAACTGGTCTATGCCAGATAGTATGTATTATCATTATTATCTTTCCTTCGAGACTATACACACTTTTCTTTTATTATATCATCTGGAAGAAGGAAGTTATGTTAAATTACTGTAAGTTTTCAATGAATAAAATAAAATAAAAATAAATTAGTAGTTTAACCACTCATTTATTTTTATTTTATTTTATTCATTGAAAACTTACTTATTAATATTAATAATTAATCAACATATCAATATTCAACAACCACTTACTTATCTATATTTAGGTTGTATGATATGTAAATCTGAGCTGAAGAGCAGAGTGTAGCTTATATACCAGCACTATTATAAAAAATTGACATTACAATGTACATTTCATTTTGTTTAATCCTATGAATTTTTTTTGCAACTTGTTTCATTCGCATCTGCGTGTAATGGCTGCTACAGAAACTAATTAGCCGGATGGATGCTGCAGGCTGTTATCCTCCGTCATTAAATCACACAATCTTTATATACATATATAATTCTTCTGTGAGTGTGTATGTCACTGAACTACTCTCAAACGAATGGACGGATTTTGATGAAATTTTTTGTGTGTGTTCAAGGGGATCTGGGAATGGTTTAGATTCACAAATCAGCCCGGCAGATGGCACTGCAGTCGGTATCTAGGTTATTTATCTATATTGATCCTAATCGCTTGAAATATCATGCAGGACAACGTCTGTCGGGTCCGCTAGTATTGTTATAATAAGCCAATTCCTTATTGATAGGGTAAAAAAATTGTAGCAAATTGGAATTACATAACTAATGTTTACTAAGTAAGTAGGTATCATAGGTGCTTA
Source organism: Tyria jacobaeae (assembly GCA_947561695.1). Classification (NCBI taxonomy): domain Eukaryota; kingdom Metazoa; phylum Arthropoda; class Insecta; order Lepidoptera; family Erebidae; genus Tyria; species Tyria jacobaeae. The sequence continues at coordinate 16,232,381 of OX387218.1, forward strand.
GAATCCAACAGATATTGTTACTAGCGGTTCTAGAACAAGCATAATGATGCAGATAGGGACTTTAGTCTTCCCAAATTTCATCCCCAGTCCCACCCGTCTTGAAGAATCGTCCAAACTGTTCAGAATTCCTTCCAGGAAGAGAAGGAGAAATTCTGTTAGAATGTCAATGCCATCTGCAAATCGCATGTGTAAGATATATTTATTGACCATTGTTATTGCTTCCTCAACCGTTCCAATGGAGCGTCTTTTGTGCATTTTTATTAAATATTTACATATGTACATGCACAGGAAGGACTCCACGGTTAGGAGATAAGGAATAGTTTTAACTGATAATTGTATCCCTGAAACTGAATGGCTCGTATGTTTTGCATACCACGATGTATACTATACTATAAGCTTTTTGATTGTTTTGATTGTTTAAATCTCTGGATTTATCTGAGTGGTTACAAAAATAATCGTTGTATTATATAGAATATTTATTAAGGAATAACATAGGTTATAAAAAAACACAATATGACATTAGGAAGCGCATCAGTGACCATAAACGTAGATGAAACTGTGAGAACGGCGAGTAGCAAGTAAAAAAAATACAAATTTGAACAAAAAAATCCTAGAACATAATTGGTGATCACTAAAATATTCTGAACTAATCAAAAATTGAATTCAGGTAAACCAACACAGAGAGGCGCAATGCTGTCCAGTTATTGACTTATTAACGAAGGGTTGGCTTCACGTACGTAGCTTGCAGTACCTAAATAATTTATTAACGGTCACAACAAGCAGGGATAAAGCACCGACATTCCATGCACGTGAAGCATTTTAAAACTTCAGGCCAGTTAATTTTGAAATTTTCAACAGCTTTACTAAAATTTTTAAAAGTTTCAGATTGGGGTCGACTTAATCTAGTCCAGTTTAACCCCACGAAGGCACAGGTTTGCGCGTTCAAAAAGATGCCATTGGACGTATTACCTCGCTTTGAGAGCACTTCCCTAACTGCATCAGCCAGCATCAGAATCCTTGGCGTCGATATATCAAGCGAAGTAGAGTTTTGCGGTCACTTAGAGGGTAAGGCTAAATTAGCCTCGAAGAAGCTTGGTGTGCTAAACAGATTGAGACAGTATTTCACATCGGCCCACCGCCTGCAACTTTATAAGGTGCAGGTTCGGCCGCACATGGAGTACTGTTCTCATCTTTATATCTCATCTTTATAGGGTACGCTTGCAAAACTAGTGAATGAAGAATTTTTCTGTTTCTTAAAGGCAACTTCCAATACAGAAGGCATGATTTCTGTGTCGCTGAGGAGTTGAAAAACATTCAAACAACGGACACAAAGAACATCCAGACTCGAGTCAACTATTTTTGGATCACACAATAATAGAGGGGTAGACAGACGCGTATAAAATGCCGCAGTTTTGTAGACTACATTAAACTCTACTTCAATAATAGGGGACAAGCCCATTCCCATCGATCACTCATCATCATCGTCACTTAAATAAGAATCTGTTTTATTTTTTTATAATCTGTGAAATATTTTATTGCAAACTAAAATATTTATTCAGAACCTGAAATACATGGTAATTGGGCTGTCAAAGGACAATTAATCGTTATAAAAACTTTTATATGACTGAATAGTTAGTATCTGAATAGATGACTTAGATACTTGGTTTTGTAATAACTTCAAGGGATTGCAGGAATACAGGGAATATTTGATGTTACTTTTAACTCTATCCATTCCGAAGAAAACGGGTCTTGACAGTCAGGCGAAGACATCTAGACAACAGAGTGATTCCTATAAGAATACCTAAATAGGAAAAGATTTTACATAATTCGCAACGGCCAAACTTTTATCGGTTATAATACCCCATGGTTTTAAAGGTTCATAGACCCCATTAACCTTCGGATGCCATTTTTTTCCAAGAAAAACATACCTACCGACCTACACAATGTTTTAAAATAACAAAAAAGAACATGAAATTTATTTTAAAATGTACAATATAAGTAAACCTACGTCAAACACTGTAAGAGTATTTTTTTCTTACTATATGTAAATATTGTATTATGACGTACTTTGGGTAGTAAGTAATTAATTATTTAAATTTACGTATTAATAGTATTATTTCCTTCGTGGCGGCTATCGTTGTGGGTAGCCTCTCGTTTGAGAGCATGGTTCTAGCCATGGTCCAAAGTGAGAGTGCGAGGGATGCCGTCGCTTCATTTTGCGAGGACGTGATGTTGGCTAAAGAAGCGGCGGAAAGGGTACGGGAGAGTACGAGTACTCTCTCGTCCCGCAGAAGACGCACCAGGCGCCGGAGAGCGCCGAACGCCGATCTCCATGAGCGCTGGCCCGGGGGTAACGGGGGAGCTGTCCGTTACCTTAGCAGAAGCGGGCCTGAGACGGTGGCGCGATGTGTTCCTTGCGTACCTCTCTAAACTGAAGAGGGGGCCAGGCCCCCTTCACGGTGTGGCAACATGTAGAGGGGGCTAGGCCCTCTTTACGGTGTGGCCACCTGTTTTTGATATGCTTATTATTGATTGAAATATTGAACATTTGAAATTAAATTAGGCAGTTGGCAACGGTGTCCGTTCCGTTCCACGTCAAGTAGTTCTGAAGGTTACGTTTGGAGTTCTTAAAGTTACCCGTTACCCCAACCTCTTTTACATTATAATAACGATAATTAAAATTATTTCCACCATTCAAAATAATACATGTCGCAATTTCTATTCTCTTAGTATTTGCCAAAAGTGATATATCGAATATATGATTATGGTTAAACATATGGTCTAAGTAACGTGTAGAATTATAGTGGCTGTTACTATTTAATAATGCCGTACCGGTAGTTTACTGACATGAAATTGAAAGCTTTGCCGTAATAATTTTAGACTCGACTTTTTTAAAGGTACATAAGTTTTAAATGTTTAGTTTATTGTATCGATATTGTAAGTTTTATTTGATCTCACACAGATTTTTATCATATCAACTCGTGTTAATAGTTTGATTAGTGAATGAGACAATTTTTTGTGTGATTCGTAGATTTAAAAAGTTTGGGGATGATCAGGTTGTTTAAACATGCTTACTTACGGAGACAAAGTGCACGTCGGTCGGTCGGACTTGCGTCTAAAACAAAAACTGAAACCCAGCTGAGCGACAATCATAAGAGTTCGAGAGTGATAAACCTAATGAAAGGTAGTCAAACCTATAGACTTATACGACTTTATATATGTTTATAGTAGTTAGTTGTCGTTTAATCTTTAACGGCTTCAGGAATCTGGGTTTCTAATATCTGTAGAAAATAGAAAATCCTAATTTAAGTAAGTATCAAGTACAAACAGTTACGATGGAGGATTCTACGTTACTCATTACAGTTATAGCAATTAAAAGGAATTGTATATTTTATTGTGTATTTTTAATATGATGCCTTTAGCAGCACTTTTAAATTTTGTGTAATATCGTAGCGGTAATTTGGAAGGATTTTTTCAAAAGGATTTTAAACGGTATCTTTAATTGAAGGTAATCAGAAAAATGAACACTATCAGGTGAACGGATAGACATCGGAATCGCGTCGTAATACAGGAAATGAAAGAAAAGGGCGGAATGAAACCTTTAGGCACGTAGTCAGGCTTTTTGCGACTACCTATATAAGCTCGATACTGCCCAATAGAGAAATTTATTAGATCTGGTAATATCCCGCCCAATTTCTGTTTATGATAACATGTAAATAAATCAAAGGGAAAAATGTCTTAAAATGATGAAATTAAAAATAAGTTTGACGGCAATTGTTTGTATGTATGAAATATTTAATTGTTTTTAATAATAATAGAATTTGGTGTAGATAAATGTACAGTCATGCATGTAAGCAAAGGCAGGATTGTGGAATCTGAAGGAATTGAACATTCAGTTTCCACACACCTTAGACCTTTCTGCAAATGAAACGTACAAGTATAGGTACTAGGTATATCACAGGCGCTGGGTTTAAATGATCTGACTATGAAGCAATCGCTAAAGGATTCTTTGGCGGTCTGAAAAAATTACCGAAAAGCCTTTTGTCGGGCGGTAATAAGGTGCATACCTATAACGGTTGGGTCATACCAGTCTTAGCCTATTCCTTTGGCATACTTAGATGGACTCAGATGGAATTGGGCGCCCTGGATAGAAGAGTCCGTACACTGCTAACTGCGTACCGAATGCACCATCCACGTTCATCAGTAATGGTGCAAACAAAACAACAGAGCAAAGAGCTGCACGGACGATTGTATCGAGCCTTAAACGGGCCCGATGTAGATTTATTATCATCCATGTCTTGGCTACGTTTCAGTGACCTCTTTGGAGAAACTGAAGGTTTTAGCTGCGCAATTACAGATGAAGTTGTAATGACCAACAATTATCGGAGACATATCCTGAAGGATGGCACAATTGACATTTGTCGGGCATGTCATCGCCCCGGTAAAAACCTCAGGCATATAATATCCGGTTGCTCTCGTCTTGCAAATGGTGAGTACTTGCACAGACATAACCAAGTAGCCAGGATAGTCCATCAGCAACTTGCTCTTAGATATCACCTTGTGGATGTCGAGTTGCCGTATTATTGGTATGTGCCCGACCCAGTTCTTGGAAATAGTCGTGCAACATTATATTGGGATCGATCTATCATCACTGACAGGACTATTGTTTCCAGTAAACCTGATATAGTGGCGATAGACCGACTAGTGAATGATTATTGACTTTACCATTCCACATGACGACAACCTCATATAGGCTGAAAAAGATAAACCAATAAAATATTTGGATTTAGCCCAGGAGGTGGTCGACTTGTGGGATGTGAGTTCTGCAATCATTGTGCCGATAGTCATATCAGCTCATGGGTTGATTGCCAAGAGCCTCGACCAACATCTGAAGAGGCTCACGTTACACAGCTGGGTTAAGAGCCTAATGCAAAAGGCAGTCCTTCTTGATACGGCACGTATTGTGAGGAGATTCTTGTCTCTGGAGCCCTAATCACCGGTAGCTTGGTCCCTGTACCCGATACCGGTGTAACACTATTTTTTATACATTTTAATATATTTTGTTTTTATTTCATATTTAAAAATATTTTCCTTATTTATATGGTATGCTAAGGCTGAATTCATAAAAGCAACTTGTGGGGTTTTTATTTCTAGGCTCTATGGATGTGGGAATTCTATATGTTAGAAATCCGAAACTTATTAAAAAAATATGCACTACCAATACCATGTCAAGTTTAAAAATGTAATTTGTATGTTTATTAATGTTAATAAAGTGTCTTATAAATCATTAGCTTTTGACTCAATGAGACGCAATTATATAGACTTTAGAAAATAAAATCATGGACACATAACAATTAAGGAATTAATAAGTTAAATAGAGAGGGAGAGAGTGTCACAAACATATTCTTTTTTTCTTTTTTCAACCATAATTTAGTTCTACGTATCTAACAGGAAGCCAGCCTGTTGCCGTCATCAGGTTACTGTATGATTGTATGTCTACTGTATGATAGATAACAGTGGTGGCCAGATTCTACTCCAACTTCTTACCCTGGGAGAGATGGGCCAACTGGACCGAGTAATATCACGGCCTCATAGAAAAGTGATTGTCAAACTATGCTAGTTGTGATTACCGAGTGAGTGAGGGTACCGGATGCTCAACCCCCTATCTCTCCATTCCCCTTCGAACACCACACCCCCTTATCACCCACAAAGGCGGGGAGCGCACTTACAAGTCTTGAGTTGGGGTGGAGGTGTCTATGGGTGGTCATCACTTACCATAAAGTGACCCGTCTGCTCGTTTGCTAACCTATGCCATAAAAACCTAGAACCTTGAAACTAGAGTTTTGGGATTTCTAATTTATAACATAATTTATAACTTAATTATTAAGTTGATTTTTGGCTATGTACCGACTGCTAGAGTAAATCGGACTACAAGGCATAAGCCTTGCTCATATTGTTAAGTACACTTTTTAATTGAATTATCATTTTTTTCAATCAAATAAAAAAAAACACAATTTCAAGTGCAGAAAAGCAAATTAGCTATGTAGCAGGTATTGTTTGTTTTACTGGTATTGTGATTTTCAAACAAAAACCCTTATTAAGTTTAGTACGTAATTACTTAGCTGTTTGAGATACGACGAAAAGTAATGATATTAATTTCACTACTTGTTATAAATAGATGTACAGAAGCATAACAGCATAATAAAAAAATATATTCTCACAATAATGCAGGCTGGAAAAACAACATATTGTATAAATGAAGAGATAAGAATTTAACATATTTTTTTAAACAACAATTTGAAAAATGTAATATTAACTGATAGAGATAATTTCATGAGATTTTCCCATACAAAGGCTAATTCTGTTTTTTTTATATTTACGCAGTAAACAATTGAATTGTTACTTAACTTTAATAATTATAATCATCATTGTCTTATTTTTTTATATGAAATGTTCTAATATTAATAGAAATATCACAGGCACAAATTAGACAGTCAAAATTATTTCATTAAATTTTTCAACTCCGACTCCGTGCTAGACAGCTCACTCTTTAAATCGTGTTTTTTTTATTACTACAAAAAATTGATTAATTTTAGAGTTATATGAAAATAAAATTCAAAGGAAAAAAATAAGTAAAATTAAGAGAACATGAGATTATCACTTTCTTTTCACCAAATACAATATTTTTGATTTTGTAATTACACTTATATAAACAATAAACATAAATTGCCGTTTTAACGTAATGGCCATTTTAATGTGGATTCTTAACAATAATCGCAATAGCTCCTCAAGGTCGAGCGCCGAAATATTACTGTTTGGTGGTCACTTCATGGTATAATTCACTATAGCTTTCTGAGATACGTTCATCCAATCGCTCGATCTGGCCCCTAACTACTACCAATCTCTCAATGATTTACATAATTTTTTTACATGATAAAAAAATCTTCCCAGGAATCAATACAAAATACCCTTATAAAGTTTGCTAAGTTCAGGGCAAAAAAGAAACGCTGCTCCGCGAAGGCATAAAGGACCTTCCCATGGGATCTCAAAAATGCATAAACACTGCCGATAAATACTTTGATTTAATAAATATGTATTATAGCTGTAATTTCATACTTCTACCAATACTATTAATCACTAAAAACTAAATGACAGGACCACCTCGACAGAAAATTGGCAAACTGGACATATTGTAAAAAATCAATATTTAGTTTGTCCTCAACTGCGTGACATCCATAATTCACAAGTTATCTCAACAAAGCAAAGTACTCAAGTTTTGGCGTATTTCGTTGAAATGGGTTGCGTATTTCGGGTGTGACTTTCCAAATAAATATAATTGTCGCTATGGTGACTGTTACACACACTATAGCAATATAATGAAAATAAAGGTTTTTTTCTTGTAAAACGCTTAAATCTCTTCAGATATCAGTCAGATTAGAATGATTTGTTTTGTATTGGTAAGACAAGTATTTATTGACAAATCTTGGCTATAAAACATTAGCTGCGACTATTAGCAGAGCAGTGACAGTTAACGCGGTTCAAACCCGATTTGAAATAATTGGTTTATATGAATCAGATTCGATAAACAGATTATAGTGCAAAGTGATTGAATTGTCGCCGCTTAGATTAAGTTAACAGTCTCATTTTGTTCCCAATCCTCGTTATTAACCTGAAATGGACCCGCTTTGATTATTTTTTATAGTATTTTTTTTAGTTAGAATACTAGCAACGTGAGCCACATATTACTAGTATTCTTGTTAACTCCCTAAGCTAAGCTAAATATGCTTGTGTTAGGGGTGGGTTTACGAGGGTAGTGTACTGGGCGGGGTTTGAACCCACAACCATTTTATCGCAAGTCCGACGCCTTAGCCATCACGCTACCTCCTAATGAATGATGAAACAGCAAACTGGAAAAGAAAGTTCCGATTGCGTACTTATTTTTTTTATAAATGGTAAACTAAACCAAATAATCATTCTAATAATTTTTATTTTGCGGAGACCTTCTAAAGGTTGCCTAAGAATACTTTTTGACGTCTCTTGAGTTTGTCGATTGTTTCTTTGCGTCAACCGAGGAAAATTTGAGTGGCATTATGTGGAGGTGATTACTTGCAACAAAGAATACCAAATTCTTCGAGCGTGTATGAGTTGAGTCGAAGACAATGAAACTTAATAATATGAGTATTAGTCGCGAATTATTCACACATATGACTCTGTTAGGCTTTAGTGAAATATATATAATAACGTATATCATTGATTTCATGCTATATCTTGGTTTAATTAAGCATCGATAAACTGGAGGTTTAGTTTCTATATCACTGAATGTATATTAGTAAATGGACTTATGGTAAATGGACTTTACTAAATTGACATTTTATTTAGAAAAAACATTTGTATGTCATTGTTAATTGCAAATATTTGATTGAGGTATTTTTTATGTTTTAATGTGTAAATTCATCAAGTTTTCTATAGCCGAGATATAATTGTGGTTCCTTGAATTGTACCTTTGTTTTTGATTAATTTTACATACAACATTTACAGAAGAAAAAAAAAGGAGTTGTGGATACATCAATAAAGAAAGTACTGTATCTGTTTAAATAAGTAGAATAAAAGAAAACGTGATTGTACGAATATATTTAATATTTTTAGATTCAATACTTATGAAGTCATCGTTTGAATGAAGTGTGTGTTTAATAAAGCAAGGACAAACTCCTTGCTTTACTGCTAAAAAAATATGACATTATTGGATAACATAACCTGCTGAGACCATGGTCATTGGTCAACTTTTTTTACGTTTGTCATTTCTGTTACGATATGTGTCATTTAGATACAAAGATGCTAGCGTTTCTAATGTATTATTGTATTATTAGACTACTATTTTTATTACAAAGTAATCATAGAGAATTCGTAACTTTAATCAGCTTAAAAAATAAATAAAGTTATCCTTTTTTGTAATGTGGCGATATTAGATTCATCGTTAACAATTTTATTTAATTACCTACATACTTGGGTAGTATATTGAAGACATTATTTAATATTTTGCTTTCATTTTAGGTGCTTCGTAACGCTAAAATGCTGAAATATGTAAATGTTTGTTGTTTTTGTTTCTTACTCCAATATTTTAGATTTTTTTACGTAACCGGTGGGATACAGCAGGTGCCTTCTTAAATTTTAGGTTTTACTGTACTATTCTGTACCTAAATAAAACTTCCGTGAGTGGTATTCATATAGTTTCGTACCAGTCTGGCATCTACAACCGACGCGGCTTTGACGACCACAACTACACTTTACTCCTTAAGAAGTTAATTCTTACTTTCGACGCGATGGAAGGTCCCCAATCTTTCATCCGTTAAGTAAAAACGTTCATATATTTGAGATTATCAATAAACCTTCGGATACTATACTCCCGAAAACAATATAAAGCTATTTTAGGAAAAATACACACACAATAACACGTCAATGCTTTGTTGTCATGAAGTGAAGACAGGTGAATTGATCGTTCAGGTTTTCATCTCGACACTTTATTATCATATATTATTAACGGTTAAGACTTCAAACGAACTACGACTAACTAACAGTTACACAAATGTTTTAATGTTTAAAAGCAGTTCAGTGGTAGAGCCATGCTTAGGCACGAATGGGCCGGCTCGACCGGTGCGATACCACGGCCTCACAGAAAACCGGTTGTGAAGTAACGCTTGCGTTGCATTTCCCCGAATTGAGTGAGGTTTCCGGAGGCCCAATTCTTCCTCCCCCCTTTTCTCTCCCATATCTCCTTTCTCCTTTTTTCCATCTCCTCATCCCTCCTCTCTTCTTTCCGCTCCCTGCATCCCCCATCCCTCATCACCCTCAAAGGCGGGCAGCGCACTTGCGACTCTTGAGTTGCAAATGTCCATGGACGGCGGTGTCACTTACCATCAGGTGACCCGTCTGTTCGTCTGTCCCCCTATAGTATAAAAAAAAAAAAAAAAAAAAAAAAAAAACTTATGCATGTAATGGTAATATAGGATTATTTCATTTCATAAAGTATAATTTTCTATAAAAAATAAAAGAAATATGAAGAGCATACTCATTACATTCCTTTTAAATACGAACCTAATTGAGTTTGGAATGCAATATGTTGATTGTTTGAAGAAAGTTAAATTAAAAATTTAAATATAACTGACTCATAAACAAAATTTAGAAAAGTAAAAACATCATTCAGGCATCCATTGAGGCTATCTTTACTGTATATTTTGAAATCCTGCTGGTTCCAGTTGATGATGGCATAATGTTGGGGTAATATTGTTGCATATTTAAGTCACAGATTACTAAATTTCCAATCGATTAGACCAGTAACGGTTACCCACATCTTTTGATTAGAAAAGAGCTGATGATCTCAAAATACAGGTTTCTCTCTTAGAATTATAGTTAAGAACACTTTCAGTTTCAGTCAAGTTATCTTTTAAAACAAAAAAAATATAAACTAAAGTCAATCCGCTCCGGGGCTTTAATGACTCAGACGAACGGAAATGTATACATCGAACTTATAACATACCTACTTTCTTAACTAAACAATATCTAATCCAATAGCTTTAAATAATTTTCAGTTCGAAAATTTTAAATTTTATAGATAAAGACAGGATCTACGATGGAGGACATGGACGTTCTATATCGCTCCCCCTACGTAATCCATGAACCTAGTTTATGTGAAAAAACAAAAAACACCTTTTTATTCTGGATGTCAAAGATCTAGTCACCTATGAAATATAGAGTGACAGACGTATGTAGGTACATACATATATATTGTACGTAAAGAAATTATTTCACAGAGCCGTAAGTCTGTATTTTCCCTGGCTGTGAAATTTTATTGTTTCATTCGCAGAGAAATAAAGGTTAATACGCTTCATTAGGTAGGAAACATTTGCTGAAATATGATTGTGTTACAAAATGTATACAATTTCTTACTTCATTACGATGTTTTTTAGTATATTTGGCAAATCTTTTTACCTAAAAAGTCGTAAAATAAATTATTATTATACAACCTTGGCATTGTCTATTTTTAAGTTGGCCATATCCTCGTAGATAATATAAAGCGCGTTGCTAAGTTTTCTATAGTTCGGATCCGATTAGAATAAAATCTACCATATCCCAAGGCCCCCTGAAAGTGCAGAGTATAATTAGAGACTATAGTGTAATAAAACACACACCACACAAAGTAATGACGAGTATAAACATAAAAATGAGTCAGTATTTGATGGATGATAAAAATTTCAATGACAAGGATAATCAATATTCCTATTTGCAATACCCGATGTAGAACAAATAGGAATATTGATTAACTTATTACGCAAGGGAAATTGCCATCTGTCTGTTGAACAAAAAATATAAGATATATATATACAGTCGTGGTCAACTAATTAGGGACACTCTCTAGTTAATCCAAATTGTGAATTTATTTTTTATTTTCCAACGAGTCTAAACAATATTCCACATCTTTTACATGTAAGTATAATTAGTCATTTATGTGCCTAATTATACAAACAATAACAACTTCTTAAACATTAAACCTCTTTACAGTATAGCTGATAGATGATCACAGTGCTATTTGTTCAAAGAATGCTGGCTGGCCATTTAATTAGGGACACTGAGATATTGCGTTCTAGTTTCAAAATCTGAATCTCAATTATTATTTTCTTTCTTCTCCTATTCTTTGTGGTAGTTTTGGCGGCAATCTAGATTTGTAATTTCAAGTTTTGAGAGTTATTTTGAAGAACAATGGGCAAAAATAAAAGTTGCGATGCAACACTACGAAAAATTATCATGAAGTTTGTCGAGCGTGGTTGGTCATACCGAAGAAAGTTGCCATTTATCGTACCACAACTTTAGATGAACTTAATGAAGCTTTTGTGAGGCATGGGCAAACATTCCTGTTGAAATATGTCAGAAACTGATAATGTCTATGCCACATCGGTGTCAAGCGGTAATTACTAACAAAGGTTTTGCTACTGGGTACTGATTTTACCCGTAATAAAATGAAGTTGTTAAAGAAATTAAAACACTGCAGATTATTAGTTCTGTTTAACTCTATTTTTCATTTTACTTTACTGTTCTTAATTAAATGTCCAGCTACAGAATTGTACCTTAAATTGAATACATGGTTAACCTTTGATATTAAACACTTTTTTATATTTATTTAATCTTTTATTTACAGCCATTTATAGTATAATAATCGGATCAAATTATGCAAATAATAGTTACTGAGAAATCAACAGGGTTTTATATTTATATGTACATAGCCGGTTATTGCTGTCCACTATCTTGAATGTCCTTAATTAGTTGACCACGACTGACGACTGACTATATATATATATATATATATAGTAGTAGTAGTAAACGTAGCTATAAGTTATAAGTTGCAACCCCTTTTTTGTTCTTTGTTTAAACACAATTATGTTTGAATAACTTTTAAATATATAAACTTTTGTGAGTAGTAGTCATAATTATTAAGAAACAAACGGTCTCCCTCTCGTGTGTATTTTGGGGATGCCCGTATAGTTACGGACCTGACGACGGGGGACCTTTATTAAGATCTCCTGCGTCGATGTCAGGCGCTGCACTCCTCAGACCATCTTTTTCAACATCTGTGAAAATACCTGTTATAAAAACAATTTACAATATACAATTGACGCCAGATCAATGAATAACTGATCGTATTGCCTCTTTTTTATAGTTACTGTGTCGTACGATAGCTTTATTACCACTGATTGCAATAAATTACTTGACTGTTAGTGTCTACCGGAGGTTGTTACTCGTAGGCTGTAAGTGTCCCGGTAAAGGCTCCTTCCTTTAAGTGCATTCGTCGTTTTAGTTATAATCGAATAGAATCGCATAAATCTGTCAATGTAGCAAGTACTTCAAAGAAGATGTATGGATATTGAAATGTACCTACCGTGTACGCTATTTTAATATTGTACTGTTTTGTTTACTTAGAAGGTTCAAATTTTCCGGCCGGTGCTGGCCCTAGCTTGTGATCATTATATATTAGCGCCTATTTAGTTACCTACTTATATATTAGCGCCTCTTTACTGGCGCACGTAAATTGTTTTCTAATTAACGTTGAATTTAATAATAAATGATTAGGAAATAAAATAAAAAATAATTCATTGAAAATATCAACAATTGGATTAGATTAAAAATTCAATTAGGTAGCTCTAACTTCACTGCAATTTTTTTAACGTTATGAAAAGTCATGCTATTCTTAGTGTTCATTTACATCAAGAACTAAACAATAAAACTGCAACATATGTATATTAAGGCCCGCCATTGAGGATTGGCTGAAAAGATGACATGGTGCTCCCTCCTACCGGTTGGCGCAGGTGTCAAATAGACTGGACACCAACGTCTTGTGCCAGACGGGGGCTGCCGCGAGGAAACTACTCTCGTTGGTTTACTATCCACACTGCGTTGGTTTAGCAACGTATTTGTATGTGACAAAGGAGAATAGATAAAACTGATAAACCACAGTCCCCAATTGCAATTTTTTAATAACGCTGAATGTGCCTATTTTACCGACTGTCGAGTTTCGAGAAGCAATATCATGTTATAAGTGTTAGACGGACACGTTGTCACGGGAAAAGTGAAACAGAATACCATTATTGACTAAAAGTTTTATTTTTGACTTTATTAGTAAATAACAAAATTAATACTACAACAATTTATTGTACATGTCGTGATTTATCTAAGATTCCTTAGATGGTGCGGTGAAATAAAAGACTATGAAATTTTTATTTATTCGTAACAATATATATAAGTAATTTCACACAAAACTTGACAAGTACATACATAATGAATAAAAATACATTTTTTTAAACATTTCTACATTACCAGGATTAACAAAAAATAAAATTAAATATTTTGCTATATTCCAATTCCAATTCTTATCAAACAAGATGAGAACGAAAACGAAAACGGTGTGTTATTTGAACCTAAATGCAGACCTTCTCAACAATCTAGACCGTCTTCTCATTAACTGCATTCGATTTATTTACAATCTTCGTGTTTGCTATACGTTCCGTACTACAATGGTCTCCTATTTGCCAATGCCGAAATCTAAAAGCTCTAACTTTCCTCTTCTCTTTTCTCAACTCTCCATCTAGACCATATGATTTAGCTACCTACCTTCGGTCTTAAAATAAAATTACGATAGGAATCTTCGTACGCCAAACAATAATCTTTTCTTATGTCCCCTACAGAGCTTTGTAAACTCTTCCTTCTATGTCCAATCAGGTCTACTCTGGAATTCACTCCCACTCGAAATCAGGATGTATAAACTCTTTTTTTTTTATGCGAACGAGTGACGAACGTCGCCCATGGACACCAGTAACTCGAGAGTCACGTTGCTGGTCTTTTAGGTAGGAGTACGCTCTTTTCTTGCAGGACTCGTGCCTCTCTTCACCATGTCTGTAGCTTATTCATTTCTGCACCTGGGAGAGAATGCCTCAAACATTAAGTCCGCCTTTGTATATCATATAATTGAAGTCTTAATAAAAAAATAACATACATACATACATGCCTGTTTCCAATAAGAGGTAGGAAATTTTGCCACTTACAATTTGGTGCCACTAACATTATAGCCAATTGTAGTCTACCGAGCACAGTAGAATTGTGTATAACAATGTCTAATAGATATCAGTCCAACCCATTACACGCCTGCTACAACACTACTGGGTAAAGATGGGTTTGCCCTATTCTACTCCAACGTAACCACACGACATAATAAAAAAGAAAAATATTATGTACTCTAGAAATAGATAGAGAGAATTTGTTTTAGATAAAATTTGTATTGGAGTGAAGGCAGCAAAAATAGTTTAGAGGCTTCAGATGTAGTACAGTATATTATTATAATGTTATACTGTATAATCTTGACTAACAAGTACAAAGTTCAATGCGACTGACAAATAAGTCCTTAATACGGAAATATCTTATGAACTATGAACAAACGAACGGATTATGTTTCGCTTTGGAGTTGTTGACTGAAAGTTTATTTAACACTTCTACTATGGTTGCTGGCCTTATAATTAATCTTGAAGACTATAGGAAACTTTAAAACCGTAAATTGAAAAGTTTTTGTACAACGTTTTGTGCGATATTCATCCTTAAATAGAGGTTGTTAACGTTCACTAAAGCAACATCACAACGTGAAAGTTGGCAGCACTTATTATCCTTGTCTTAAAAACCCAAAAGGGTTCTCATTATCTAACAAAGTGTTTATAACAAGTTTTTTGTTTTAGCACATTATGTTCACCGTGTTGGCTTAATGTAGCTTCAACATTTTGAAGAAACTCCCGCTAGCAGTAGCTTTAGTTTTAGATGATGCTAACTACAAAGTAATATAATAAGCGTGAGTTAGTTAAAAGTGTTAGTTGTTAGCATTTAGTTGCACTGACTGAATATTAATTTCTATAATTCGATAGTGCAAATTTGACGCGATCTTGTTAAAGATTGAAAATTAATTTTATTTATAAAAAAAGAGTAATATTTAAGTAGGTAGGTATATAAATAATTATATTACTTCAATATTGATATTTACCTGTGTTTAATAGATTTCTAAGAAAAAAATAAATAACGTTAACGAGAATCTACCAGTACTGACTGACTCTGTTCAAAATTATGACATCTTCTTTTAGTGTTTATTACTATTGCATGTGCATTTGATGATAGAACCTGATTGTAAGTGACTTCCGCCGCCCATGAACACTTGCCACTCAAGAGCCACAATAGTGCTGTCCGCCTTTTATTGTAGAAGAAAGGGAGGAGGGGAAGGGACAGGTAGGAGGAGGGGTTGGGCCAACGGTAACCTCACTCACTCGGTCACACAATGCAAACATTGTTTAACAACCGGTTTTCTGTGAGGCCGTGGTAATACTCCGGTTGAGACAATCAAAGCAACTTATTAAGCGAAGCAAAGGGAGGTCCTTTGTTGGTGTTTGAGTTTATAGAAAAAAAGTATAGTGACGACAAAATGTTGGAGCAATATTTTAACCAGCAGAATGACCCAGTTTATGCTCCAAGCTCTATAGAAGCTTTCTAATTAGTGAGCAGAGTACAACGTATGCATTATCCGATTTCGTTTTAGACAGTACTTGCCATGCCATGATTATTGAAAGTCCTTAAAACAATCCACAATATTGGCAGTGAAGAATTGTCCCATGGAGAGAGTGCGTGTTTCTATTGACAACTAGCCTCAACATTTAAGGGACTTTATTAAAGATGCAGATCATTTTGAATGAGCTTCATATATTTTTAATACTATTATATAAATGTAAACACACATATAAATAGAACACAAATGGGCCGGCTCGACCGGTGCGATACCACGGCCTCACAGAAAACCGGTTGTGAAGTAACGATTGCGTTGCATTTTCCCGAATTGAGTGAGGTTTCCGGAGGCCAATTCCCCCACCCCCCTTTTCTCTCCCCTCATCTCCTTTCTCCTTTTTTCCATCTCCTCATCCCTCCTCTCTTCTTTCCGCTCCCTGCATCCCCTATCCCTCATCACCCTCAAAAGCGGGCAGCGCACTTGCGACTCTTGAGTTGCAAGTGTCTGTGGACGGCGGTGTCACTTACCATCAGGTGACCCGTCTGTTCGTCTGTCCCCCTATGGTATAAAAAAAAAAACACACTTTACAGTAGTACATGTTTTGTGCATATAGGAAAAAGAAAGATTTTTCCATGTAACAATATTTATGGCAAGACTAGTTATATTTACATATATTTCTGATATTATATGGTTGTGTATTATAATACTTATAATTTTCTATTTTGGTTATTCCTATCGAAACTGCCAGTAAAGGATGTATAGTACATATTTCAACAAAACCTTTAATTATTTTCAGTTGCCCTCTTATGTACATTCATTCATCCATTCATTCATTTCGAAATTCTTTATTAAGGCTAAATTATATAATAATTTAATGTGTTTCTTACGTCTAAGCATTATACATTGAACCAATAATAAAACTACGATGTGAGGCAAGTGGCGCCTATATAAGATTTTACACACTAACGAAATAATAACTCTTTATAACATAATTTGTAAAAAATAAATATAAATATCATTTAGTTGATTAGAGAGGTTACTGTAATACTTAACTCTTATATTATTCCGAACTAGAGAGTAGGATTCACCAAATTAAAAAAACAAAAATGATAAGAAAAGAGAAATATAATGGAGCGACCAAGATAAGGGGCAAAAAGAGCTTTCGTCCCCCGCAGCGCATGTAACAGTCGAGCGCGGTGAACTGGCGGTGCTTGCGCCTGGTCAGTGGTGCAACTGGTCAACTGGACGTGCGGTCTGTTACAGCCTCACCGGTATGGTGTGACGTCTCCTAGTGCGAGCAAAATATAGTTATGTGTATGTATGTAAGCATATATGTGGTAAATCAGATTTTGTAGTTATGCATATTTTAGATATTACAGGATTTTTATAACTTAAAGTTTTATTATAAACGTTTATAGTTAATTTCAATATGTATCTGATCTTACGTGCTTTAGGCGTGGACTAATTAAACCCAGTCGCGGTAGGTTTATTTGAAACGAATGAAGTAACACTGGTATTTTTTCAATTCCTTAAATAAATCTGAAATTAAAATATTTTATTCGTAACAGTACGATACACTTTCTTTTATAGGTAGACAGATTGCAAAATTTACCTAAAGCCAATCATTTTATAACCTCAGATCGAAAAAACTGGGAGGTCTGTTTACGCAACGTACCTATATATCTCTGCATCAACTATACGAAAGAATAGAATGAAGTTGTTCTTCAGACACATAACTTAATGTACATGGTAAGAGGGGCGCAAAACAGATTGACCTTAATTTTTCTTCAATATTGGAAGCTCTATTTATATGAATTTTACCACCGCCTTCGACATTAACAAGAAAATGAATGGGTTCCAGAAGTTTTCAACTGGATTTTGAAATGATTTTAAAGACAAGGTCCAGAATGTTCCTAAGTACAATTTGTTATCCTTTTTGTCCTCATGATTCGCTTTGTGTACAAATTTTCATCTCTTTGAAGGAGGTGTTAAGTGAGCCCCATTGCAATCTAGAATCTTGCGTTATCGATAAGAAAACCGTTTCCTTTAAAAATTAAAATTTTGCGTTGTTGTTGTTTGTCAAGTAAAACTTAACATATACTATGTCTGAAGTTAGGCAAGGAGAATCTCACAATTTTCTTAGTACTAAATTATTGACAGTAAACCAATTATCAACTCGTTCAATAATATTATTTAAGTCGCCAAAGTTATTGCAGTGTCCATTTACTTTAAAAATAATTAAGTGTCATCAACAAACAATACTATGTTAGGTTGGCTATTCATACGATCCCTGTGGAACACCCATTTTTATTTTTGATCCCAATCAATTTACACCATTAATCTAAACTTGATGTTGTCTATCCCTCAGGTATGATTTAAGCAAACAGGGAACCTGTTAGAAAAGTATATAATGATCAAGTTTTAGGAGCAAAGTTTCATGACTTACACATTCAAATGCGTAAAAGATACCGAGGCATCCTTAGCTTACTCCCAGGTAATACAAATATGCTGTAATAAAACAATACTGGCGGGAGTTGTGCAACGCCCTTTAGTGAAACCGTATTTTTGATCGTTAAGGATGTTGTTTGCGATAAAATACTAAATACCGGTAGGATTGAAACATGTCTATAGTTATTAGCATTTTTGGGTGTGTGTGTGACTGCCGATAAAAAATAAATAATGCCATCTTTATTAAAATTCATTGAAGAACTGAAAAGATAAAAACTAGTTTTTAATTTAAATATTTTATTTTGGTTTTGAATAATCTCAGAGTTCACAAACGCTGTCGGAGGCATCTGCTCACTCCGACATTTTGTTGCTCTACCTATATCACCAACCAAATTATGAGAAGTGAGCGTGTTATGCTTTCGACAGTGTTTAAAGATATTAATGTGAAATTGTCTGAAGATCTGGTGAGTGTCAATCAAAACTTGCCAAGATATCATTGGAACTTCAGCCCCCTACTTAGCGCTAACATTTAATTGGTATATAAACCATATCGCTTTTTATTACCCGTCTGCGAAAGAAGGAGGGTTATGTTTTTCGTGTCTATGTATGTATATATGTATATTTCTATTGGCACGTCTATATAACACTACTGTGGGGTTAACTTGTTTAAAATTAAAAGCTACGGGACAGATACCTACATTTTTCTAAGAAGAGTGATAGAATGAGCAGGAGAGAAATCTAGACCTTCACTGGTTTTAATTGGGATCTTAGTAAAGAAATCAACAAATTCCTGGGCTGTGTCCTAGTCAGAGCTTAAAGTACCACGGCGTGTCTCTAATACATGATTTTTGTTCCTTACCTTATTTCTATCGTTTTCATTATTAAATTCTTTCCAGGTAATTTTTATCTTATTTTCAGATATTTTTATTTTATTACTAATAAAATTAGATTTACAACAAGAAAAAGCCGATAAGATTTAACCTAAAGTTACGCATCGTATCATACCTAAGCAAAAACATACTTTTCCTATTCATCAAATTTCTATGGCATTTTTCCAATATGTTATTGTGAATTGGTGAATAATAGTGCCTACTCGTTAAATATTTTAATGTCATTCAGGTTCAAAGGATATGTTCTATAAATTAGTCAAGCGGCTATAATTAGATTTCTGTTCACCGTTTCCAACTTTCTTAAGTCATGTACCTGAACAAACATTTCATCGAGTTAAGCAAATATCGTAAAATATCCCTCACTGATACTTATAAAGTGTATATTTTGATGTTTTATGATACAATGAAGTTTAACAACGTTATATTTTATATTTATTATATTTTACCACAAACTTAATTATTCATTATTTTTTTATTAAAAAGTTTATACTAAAGGTAAATAAAAATGCTAAATTTAAATAGGACAATATTTAAATTTGATAAGAATATTCCAGTTGTAAGGGTGAGAGTTAGGGGATAAAGAATACAGCTTTTTAATATATCACTCTAAGTGCATTGAAGTCGGATAAATACTTTATAGATATATATATATATCGATACATACTTATTTGGGTTTTGTTCCTTTACATCATCGACACGTAATATACCCGTGTTTTGTATCGCTCGATGACTTAGAAAGGCATTTTATTTGTAGAATTGCTATTTTATGTTTCGGATCCTCTATTTACTAGATTTTGCTGGAAGACAACTCAGTATTGTGTTAAGCACGCCTTTGTACATACCAATTCCTTATTTTATAAATAAATATAATTTGTGTACAATAAAGAATATATATAAATCTGAAGACTGTTATTGTGACTGTTATAACGTGTCAATCACAGTATCTACCGTTCCAAGCTATAAAAATCGTTGGGTCACCTACTTACTGAACATGGTTATGGATTATGTAACTTGACTACGATAGAACCGCAGTTCCTTTGCTCTATGGTGCCGGTGTATGACGGTATACAAGGCGCTGTTAACATCGAAGTAGCTATATCACCGACAGTATTAGAAACCAACTTATTACTACTATTCTTAGATTTCCACATCTTCTGAACAACTATTTTTTTTTCTTTTCCAGGTGTATCATTGGTCTACATGATGGCGGTGCTCCCAGGGCTCCTCCCATGGGGTAGCGGAAGCGGCGCTTGGTTTCTTTCCCTCTGTCATCTCTTGGGAGCACTTGCGCCCTGGTGCGGCTCATTCTTGTATCACTTGTTCATGAACCATACACACGGGGCTAAGCTATACCACCGTCTACTGCAGCTGGATATGTTGGGCATCTGGGTCAGCCAAAGTATAGGTAAGTGAAATTACTATAATAATATATTGATACCTTTACACCTCTAAAATAACGGGTATAAATAAAGTAATTGGTTAATACTTAGCCAGATACTTGTATACTTCATAAAAGAAGTGGAAGCAAGATCATTGAATATTTTATGTGCTCGAAGCGTTTATACTACATTGTATATGTCATTCCACTTAATTTTGTATAAAGAAGCAACCCTATTTTAGCGCATAAATAATACTTTTACATAGAATTTGAAATACGAATACAATTCATCAATTTTCAAAATCTTTTACACCATAATAACAGATTTTGAAAATACGTACCTACCTATATGAGCTAATAAATTACTTGCAACCACTTGTGAAAATATACATTTGCCATTTTTCTCTTTAACGAAAATATAATTAACAATATTCAGAGACTTTCTTGGAAGTCTTATAGACATATCTTATAGACATATCTTATAGACATATCTTATAGACATATCTTATAGACATATCTTATAGACATATCTTATAGACATACCTGGTATGATAAAGTTTCACTCTGTTTAGTTTTACAATAGCTTTTTTAAAACGATTTTTACCTTCTGTGGTTTAATAGTTTTGTGTTCAACGTACCTTTTTGGTATATTAGCTATAAGTTCAATTGCACGGATTTTATCTATTACTACGGATTTTATTATAGAACTGAATATATCAGTAAAAATCAGCTTAGAACCAAACCAAAATCTATTATTATAACAAAACCATTGTTCGAGACAGCAGTAGTCGGTTTACTAAGCATTATCTACTAATGTATGTTATTTGTTGGATGCTGTCATATACAATAGTCACTCGACCCGTTTTAGACTAATTCTATTAAATATTACTGCAGAAGTATGTTTCGATACAGTAAATTTAATATAAAAATAAAACCTACTACATATACTAACATTCTAAAGAAAAACTCCAAACCATTACAGTTCGAATGTTTCATTTACTTAAGAAATCTTAAATGATATTTTACAAGATATCAGCAAACAGTCCATTAAATATGTTAGGCAGAAGAAAAAATAAAGGTAGTCTCTATAAATATTTCTTATTTGTAAGAACATTTAGAAATGTTACTCGAGTATAATAATTTATAGAAAAAAAATAGAAATGTTGCCGTTATACTTGTGCTATGAAAAATAAATGATTTATTATTACTAAACAGACTATTCTTAAATATACCAGTTTTATTTATCAAAAGGAATAAAAGTTAAATTTATGTTTGCGGCTATTTAAAGAAGGGTCGAATTTCTTTGATAAGGGTGTTGTTAAAGGTACGGTCGTATATTTTGCCACTGACGGATAAGTGACAGAGGTCTTTTCCTTTAGGCATTTACCTACTTATAGGATATATTCGAACATACACTTATTCGTTGAAATCTTTTGGCAGATTACTAATAAAAGGCGATAGGTACTCGGTCATCCAATACTTGTGTGTGTACGTGTTGGATGATTTTTTTAAATATATGAAGGGTATGTTAAACACATAATTAAACTTAATCTGTGACTATAGCGTCTATGCCATTTAATACTTCAAAGTAAATAGACTATCCAAATTGTCATGCATTGACCCATATTTTGCTGTATGAACAAACCTCTTTAACATTGTCAAGCTGTATCTATTTACATTCGTCGTATGACATTTATACTATCCTTGTTACTCTTTAAGTATTAACTTTGTTCTAAAATAGATAAATTTTCTTTCGTAACACCAAAACAAAGAACGAAGTAGGACAGTAAATTTAAAATGTGCATAAAACAGGTAGACTCGAGAAAACAATGCTATGAAACATACGAAACATGAATAAGATTTGAATAAATAAAAATAAGGCTGCAACTGTAGATATGCTATTTTAACGTTACTTGACTCGAAACATTCAGAGTAGATTTAGCAATTCAAATAGCGTTACTCGATGTTACAAATCGGCTCCGCTCGTTATTCTTTATTCTTGTTCTATGCCCTCGACATAAACCACCATGAGCTCGAAACTTGATAAATGATACGTATCCTCGTTAACCGCTTTTACTAATAATGACTCTAAAAGTTACGACTAACTTTATCAGTAAATATTATTGTCAGGTATGAGTACTTCTTGTTCCTGTCCAGCTTCCAATAAAAGTTACAAATTATCCCAAAGCGCATAAATCTCTAACGACTAAGCTGGAACTGAAAATACGTGAAAAAACGTACTGGATCCGTCTTGGCGGATCGTTATCATTTATCTAGAAAATTCGTTACAACTATTTTCATTACAGAGGCGATGACGGATTCGGAATATCTTAAATTATTCATTGAGAATATCACAAGTCGAAGCAAGAAATTAGAGCGATACGCCTTTAGTTATCTCTGCCTTCCATATATCCTAAATGGCTTTCGCGTTTTATATAATGATATAATGTTATGATTAAGTATACTGTAGTCAAAAACCGAGAACTCATAGAATGTCAAGTATTTTTTTTTTATATTTCACTTTGACGAATATATGTGTGCAAAAAATATGAAAATAAGTAGGATAAGATTTTACTCACTGTTTTTGCTATGGTTAAGATTTCCAAATAACAGAAATCAAAATGAAAAATATGTGATGTTTCTTAGTCATACGTATTATGATAACTTACTAAATTAAAACTGTTATGAAAGTGGAATATCGAAAGTGCATATTTCTAGGTAACAATATATACACTATAGAACAATGAATCCGGGTCATATACATAGCATATTTATGACCCGGATTGTTCAGGTTGAGGTCCGGGCTGTCCGCTCCATACAGGTAATGTTCAAATCTTGAAGTTAATTTCTTAGTATTTATCCTCTATCCGAGTAGTATGAGTTCTGGCATTATCATAAAGACAGCATCCTATTCAAAAAAGGTAACAAACTGACAAACGTAAGTATTCGTTTATGATTTCTTTCACGTTTCTTTTGCTAGTTAAAGATACATTTTGTATAACACCACCCGCTCTGTACGACTCTGAAGAAATTTCCACAATACATATATATAATATATATATTCTCTGGTCTTCTTTAATGTAAAGAGTATTGCATTTTCTATTTATATTATATTATATATTAACATATATACATAATTTATTTCACTAAGCTACTACTATGCCGATGCTCGACATTTTCAGATATACATATTTATGTGACATTGCACTCGTATTCATTCATCGTATTTATCACTAAAATTTAAGAGCAATATGGCGTAAATGAGTGAAATTTTAACAGTTTGTTTTGTGTTGGTGAAGCCGTCTATTTACATGACGAAAGTTAAATAAGTTTGAAGCGCTGTAACATATTACAACTTACTCTTGGCAGAGGGATACCCGCTAGGGGTTTGTGTGCCGGGCCCTTTGTAACTAGTTCCTCGTTCCTAGATTCTTTATTTTTAGAGAAGGCTTTTGAGGACAGTTATATAAATGCGTTATGAAGAGAGAATATTTTTTAATCCTAGAACGTTTTTGCTACTCTGTTCTAATAAAATAAAAAATAGGAAGTATCAGTCCTATGGTCCACGCCTATGAGAAAAAAAAAAACTTGTGGTTTTTAATAACACTTTTAAAAACATTCTTCGTCTAAATGTATTTTTTAGTTTGCTACGCTTTCAGATTTTTTGCAAAATACCTATTGCGGTCCAGAAAAGTACGTAAGACATTCAGTAACAAGGATTATACCGGTGGTGTAGTCAGTCAATTAACAACATACAACCAAACAAAAATCTTAGCCCCAATTTTCATAACTTGATTATATTAGATAATACCTAAACTATTTTTTTTTAAGTTAGTCTTTACGTGATTGTAACGGTTTATTAAATTATTCACATTTTCCGCCTCGTCGTCTCGTTTTTGTTCCAGCGGAAGTTCTATTTACATTTTAAAATAGGTTTATTATTTTCTTGATGTCAGGCTTATATGCATAATAATGCTGAAATCATAATTAGTTCTCATAAGAGGAAGCACTAAGGAAAATTGTGACAGAAATGTGAAAATTAAGTAACATATCTTTCTATTTACACAAATACACACAATGACAATTATTCGTAAGCATTATATTAAAAAAAATACAATCGGGGACAAAACATTCAATCAAACATTGTGTTAAAATTGTCAATAGCGATTTTTACAATATGTACGACTTGGAGGAATAGTTACTCACTAAATCGTCTAATAACTAAAACAGACAGCACACACACAGTGCTCTTCGGCATCGTTCTCAACAACTTCAAATTTCACGAAGCACGCAGCGAATTTTGACAAAAGACCTCGACTTTCATGCGTACAGCTAACTCGGGAGCTTAAACCAGCAGACCATGGAAAGCGCGGGCAATTCGTTTAATGGGTAATAGAGCAAAGTAAAGTCGATACCAATTTTTCGAAAGTAGTCATCTTCTCCGATAAAGCACATTTCTATCTGAATGGCTACGTGTTCACACAAAAATAAATTCGAATTGGGGGCTAAGAAAATCATGCAATCCATGAGAAACAAATGCACCCACAACGAGCAATTGTCTGGTGTGGATTTTGGCCAGGCGGTATGATTGGGGTCTTACTTTTTTGAAGATGAGGCCGAAATTGCAGTGACTGTGAATGGCATTCGTTACAGGAATATGATAACGCAGTTCTTGTGGTCTCAACTGGACGGCATGGATCTGGACACTATGGGGTTTAAGCAGGACAGCCACACCGGGCATGAAAAAATCGCCTTATTGCAGCAACGATTTCCAGAACACATTATCTCACGAAATTCTGATGTCAACTGGCCACAAAGATCGTGCGATTTAACGCCGTGGGATTTTTTTAGGGTTTTGTGAAATCTCATCCTGGGCCTGTCATCAAAGTAGTGAAGGCCATTTGCCGGATATTGTATTCCATACTTAATTGAAACATGTCTTCTTAACAATCCAATAAAAATATCACAACTCTCTCATAAAATACATGTTTTTATTTTAAAATGAAAAAGTGCACTCTTACTAAGACACCCTTTATATTATGAACCAAATTCAAGCAACTATACTAAATACGTAGAAAAGAAACATAATCTGCTCAAAAACCTTGAAAGTTATAACATGAAACTATAAAAGTTGGTGGAAAACTTTTAACTGTTCATATTTTTATCGGAATGGAAGTTATATAAGAAACTAGTAAAAGATAAACCACTCACAAATTTGCTCTCCAAAAACTTTTTTCGAATAAGAATGTATTTGACAAATTGTAAAACTATTCGTCACGGGAATAATGATAACGGGGATAAGTTATAAAACAAAAATAATAAATACACCTTCCAGTCCAAGAAGTAGCTGATTATATCTTTCTATAGGAAACACAAGGTACTCTTTCATTACATGACGGATTCATCATTCTCCTGAGAAAAAATCAAAACCTTCATGAAGTGTGTTGTTAAAAAGTAGATTCAATCTTTAGTCTCTGTGTTTACAAGTTATAACGACTACAATGATTTCATAAGAGGACAAATAAATATATATAGATAGCCCACTTAAACAATATCATTATTGATTGCATATATGTATGTATATTCATAGCAATTGTTATACTGGTTAAGTAAGACACTATTTATTTGTCCCTTTAACTGCAGTAAACCAGTCTACAAATTAGTGCATATTACCTCCCACTCTTAAAAATGAAATCGGTTAAGTCTAACAATAGAAGTACACGATATGCATATCGTTACTTTATAGCCGAAAAGGAATTGCTTGCTTGTTTGAGCTAAGTAAACAATTGTAATTAAGGTCGCAGATTGTCTTGGGACAATTGCCGCTTTAAATCCCACACGTCATTACTTCGAGCTTCTACTGTAACCGCAATAATGTATAGGAATTTTGAATAAATGGTCCATTTCATAAAGGTCCCATATCAAAATTACTCATTTAGTTAAAGGGTGCTATTGGTATTTCTTTTTTTACAAAGAGCATATAACATTTTAAAGGTAAATGATATCCAGGTTAATTTAAAATATCCTAAAATAGGTAGGAAGTTAATCTCTGCTGGCTTTTGACCGAAACTCCGTTAACGTCCTTTGATGTTTTGTATGCCCACATCTTCCTGTACTTATCTTAATTATTTGGGGTCGGTGCAATATCTTACGCCTCCATCCTTCTGTAAATCGTCATATCTTGATTAAACTTATTCTCCTTTTATATATTAAAAGATGTCAAAGCCTCTCTTACCTTTTGCCATTATCTTTACTCTGGCAGTAACGAAATAGTCTAATACAAAAACACATGTAAAATGTTTTGAAATAGGAAGCTAACAATAAGTGACCTTTGTGTATTTGCCAAGTCAAGGGAAACGGCAAATTGTTATTTTGGGAAGACACCTTCACTGAAATAGATACGAAAGTACGAATCAATAACTAACTTACACAAAAGGTGAGGTCACGATTGTCACAGTCTTTTTTTCTATGATAGCCTTTGATGTTATTAATATTCAGTATGTTTCTGTCGTCACTGGAATCCAATAGTAACAAAATAAATGTTCAAACGGAGAAAAGCCAACAAAGATTTATTGTGTTTTATTGAGAGGGTAGACATTTAAGTAGGGTTTACTCTTATTTTGGGTAGGTACAGAATCGATATCGATATATGTATTACATTAACTTGTATCTCGATACGTACTAGTTTCAGATTTTCAAATAATTTGGCTCACTATAGTACTGTACTGTACTTTCGTATCTCCGGATTCTTGCGTCCACATTATTTTTTCTTGCATCTACACTGCTCCTCTTAGGTCCAAATTGTTTTGAGATTAATGGCAGCCGATTGGTATTGCAAGTTTATGTAGATACTTAAAATCATTTCGAATCACTAGAAAGTAAGCAGTATACAATGGTCGCTATTAATTTAATATCTATTTGGCATTTTGCAATCTTAAGGTATACTTATTCATCGATCCATTTATAACAACCTCAGGGTAATAAAAAAGAAAACAACCATACCCTTTTCTATAAAACTCTAAAAGAGAATAAATTGGACGGAACGTCGAGTTATCTGTGTTAAGAATATTAAAATTGATTTGAGCCTCCCGATTCCATGTACGAAAAATGAAAAGAAAATTGGTGGATTCAAGCCAATTTGTACAAATAATGTTCCCCTCATTCTTAGTATGTGAATGTAAAAGGTTTGCGGCATTGTAAACTGAGGTTCAATTTGGTTTGTTAAGAAATTAGATTTCTTAGAATATTCATTTCGCTTTATGGAATTATTAAGCACACCAATTAAGTTTGAATTTGCTTTCATTGACTTTAATTGCTACGATTATCCGGACAATAGCTTTGCAATTTACATAGATTTTATAGAAATACAAGCAATAGGTTCTTATATCGAATTATTTTTGTGTGTTTATATGGGAGGCCTTCAGATTAACGAAGGTAAGAATTAACTTACACACTCCACATTCAGTGTACGCAGCATCCCAAGCATAATGCTAGTCATTTGTCTGTCGGGTGACATTTTTACGCAGGTAACGATTTTAAACTTCCCATTTTTATTTGTACAAGAGTTACAGAGTGTTCTGATTATAAATATTAGTTTTTATCAGCATATCCATATTAGTTTAATATATTGCTATATACTCAAAATACACCTATGGGGCTATAATTTACAAATCAGAGGGTTAATTATTAACGTGCTTTTTTATATATAGAAGTAAATGAGAAGAACACAAGTTACAGAGATGTAGCAAAAGAATTTGATTTGTGCTACTGAGTGCACTGTACAAATGAGTTACTCTTTAATGTCGAAAAAAGAATATTTCTTGTAGTGAGCTAATATTTATTTTGGATTACCTATTGCTCTGTGAGTTTAAGACATTATCTCATCATATCACAATTAGCTGTTTTAAAATACTGATAAGGAACAAGCTGTCTGAAAAGGTGTGTAAGGACAGAAGCAAGTGGCTTTTGTCTATGCCTACTTCAAAGGGAAAAACGCTATGGAACCATGGACCTTGATGCTACAGGTATTTGTCTAGCCGGGTATAGTTTTACACTAAGTCTGTTTTTTTTTTTTAAAAAAACATAATTGCTGTTATGTTTAGTTTGTTATAATTACACAATACCTGAAAAATGTAAGCATAGTGTAACATATCTATATGTATATTTATTTAAAAAAAAACAACTTCTGCACTAGATTTAGTTCCTGTACCGCGAGGGACTTTTACAAACATTCAAAAAACGGACCAGAAGAACACCCAGACTCAGAACAACAATTTGACGATTACACAAAGGGATGTAACCCACGATACTCGACGCAGCAGCGTAATGGCGAGGTGACTACTTCAAACACTGCTAATGCTAAAAGTGTTGTCCATATATTCTGAGGCAGAACGATACAATTCATTCGATTGTTTGGATTTAACGTTTCAAAGTCAAAAACGTATGGAAGGTTACTGCTACTGAAAACTAACTACCAATTAGATTTTATTTTCTTTTCAAGAAGGCTTGTAGACTCATTTTTTTCATATGTATGAATGAATATAACCCGTCGGTACACTGTGAAGTATTAACATAATGTAGCTTAATCTACATTAATTCTATAAAATAAAAATTAAGTACTGCAAACAATGGAAGTTAGATTTAGGTCAGATATCCTAAGTACTTGGTGAAAATGTTCAACTACATATATACCTACTCACTTTCTCATTGTGATGTAATGGGCTTATTGAGTGCCTGTTGGTGTAGAGTAGTGACGTTTTACTGAACTACTTACTACATATTTTTGGATACTGACATTCTAACAAATACCAGACCCAAACATGAGTGATTGGGTTTTTGTCAATCAAACAAATTTATATATACCTATGTGAAACTTATGATTTTATGAATATTTAAATTAAAGACATTATAGTTATCTATGAAGATTCATTGCATTGCTAATAATCAAAGATGTATTATAAATTATAAATATTATCACGATTAAGTCCCGATTAACATAGCTAATGTGTTTAAAAGTCGTGAATACTGAATACTGTAATAACTGTCTACGAGATATCTTTTGTTATACAATACTAAACTAAAACTTCATGAATATTGGTGACTTAATACCCATTTGAATTGACAGGATAACAAGACATCATTGTGTGTGATCGTTGATGTGGCTTCACTATAAATTACGTACCTACGTTTTATAGGCAATTGTTATAATAATTATACACAATGATAGCACTAGCTTATATAATGTAGACTTTGCATCTCAAGACTTTTTGAATTAAATGACACCATCACACCATCACCGTCATTCAGCCTACCGCAGACCACTGCTGGACATAGATTTTTGCGGAAGTGCGCCATAGCACTCGATGCGACTCGTATTTCCAACAATTAGTAACTAAAAGTAAAGAGAATCTACCTTAGTACTAACACTTAATGCAACGAATTCTCACGGTATTTAGTATATTAAATATGGCAACTACTAACCCTCATTACTAGATATTACCTACATACTAAATATAGCACTACAAATAGTGCTTTATTTTAAAGTTTGTTATAACATGTATATTAAAAATATTCTAAAACAGCACTTATAATAAATAATATTACATCTTACATGAAAAGATAAAATATTTAATCCTCGCATTATTTTCCCTCTAGTGAGCTCTCTTTTTACAAAGTCATTTATTTTGTCTTACTTAATAAAATATGTGAATGGTCAGAATGTATATACGAGTATGACTAAGATTATACCATTTAATAAATATTGTGTACATCAACAAACCACTTGATTGCACGGACACTTTTATTACCACTGCCATGTCTCTCAATTCAGAGCTTCCACTTTAGTGAATCGATTTCCATATAATCCACTACCATTGCGTCGTGTTTTGAAATCAAGTCCGACAAGGGGTAATTATAATTGTTATGATTTTTCAGTATGTGTACACTGTGTCCGAGAATTGTCAAACAAAAATTGTTATTGGTACCTAAATACCTTAGCCACTCGCTAAAGGTTGTAAAACATACTGACGGGTAAATAAATCAAGGCTTTACGCTGTAAAATAAACATCTCATTAGATGATGACGTAACAAGGTGTGTGGGTTAAAATATGTACATATGTATATCAAGTTCACTGTCTAGGTCAAGAGTGTCGCGTGCATTGAGTTCTTAAGAGCCCAGACAATAGCTGAAAAAATATTTAAGCCGGCTTCACCGTAGTAATATCACGGCCTGACAGAAAACCTGTTCTTATATATATATATTCAAAAGGGTAGCGAAACAGTTGGCGAAGAATATAGCCTTTATATATATATAAGGCTCCATCTGTGTATTTTATACGAGAAATTTACGCTGTCGAGAAATGTTTCTGTATTGCTCTTAAAATTGATTGCTTAATACTGCTGCATAATGCTAGACGGTAGCACATCGTCGGAACCAGCGCCAGGACCCCCCGCCCTCCCCCATCCTGTATGAGATCCTAATTAACCGTGTTAAGTGGAAAAGTCGTCGGTAGAAGTTTGCTGTTTTGTAAAAAATAAAGTCAAACAAAAGTGAAACTCCAAGTTTTCATGGAATTTTGTTTAAATTTAGCTCGCCTTATATTTATTAGACTGGGAAAAAAATGCTTTTCATATTTACTTTTATCACCTTGGCCTTATAGACCAGAAATCAGATAAAATAAAAAAGTTCAAGGTAAGTAAATATTTTCCGTAGAGCCGTAACAAAGCCTCTTTTCTACTCAGTGATTATTGCTTTGGAGTCAATATAGGATTTGTTAAGTCAGAGGAAGCTACATTTGATTTCTTTGTTACGTCGATTTGTATCAACATACAAAAACATACATTTACTAATCACTAATTAGTTTCTTCGCTCCTAAATATGTCTAATCTAAGTCTTTAGTTACAGTTATCCTATTTGTCAAAATATGAAATATCCATTTATTTGATACACTCTCAAACCCTCGACATAATCACAGAATAAGATGTGTTCATATTAAGACTATCTTTGATACCGATACCGCGTCTAAAATATACAATGAGTTACCTAAAACAAAACTTAAGGACATCCATGATTTAAAAATAAATATATACCAATTAAGTATTAGTTAATAGGACTTATTACTCAACCAGTCAATATCTCAAAGACAAGCTGTAAACAGTTGTGAGTGAGGTTTAGTTAGTATATAACAGTATCTATACCTAGCATTTCACCTAAATATTTTTAATAATGTATGTTTACTTAACATGTGTCTTTTTTTATTAGGGGCTAATGACTTTTATTCATGTTCTGTTTTTTTTTTTTTCTGTGATGTGATGTTTTATCTTTGTTTTATTGTACTTTATTATGATTGTTTCGTTTGTTTCAATATTATGATAATTTGATATAATGAAATATGATCATTTTAATTCATGTTTAACGGAATTAGACGGACGATTTATACATTTTATACCATTGTAGAAGTGTCAACCTATGTTCAGCAAAATAAAAAAATTGAAATTTTATACTGCTTGCATACATTATGACATACTTAAATGTTAACTGCATATTTAGGGGCGAAGAAACTAATTAGTGATTACCGAAAAACACTAACCTAACACTGGATTCAGGACTTTTATACTTTTATTTTATGTTAATTTTATTGTAAATCGTTGAATGTCAATAAAAGAAAATATTAGTAGTTTAGTATTCGTTACATAAATAAATAATAACATAAAAGCTAAAGAAAGAGTAAGTAAAAAACATACTTTGGTAATTCAAATTTATACAACATATTTACAGATATATATTTATACATCTGATTGAGTTAGACTTCTTTTAGGTACAAGATTTGAGAGTAAATAAAAAATACTTGGTTTAAAACAAATTACCTTATCTTTGTAGGTTTCAACATATTTTAATATTGAGGTTGCCGCCTAAATCCCTTTACTAACACTACAGTATAAATATTAACTTTCCTAGTACCTCAGGACAATAAGTTTTTTGTCTATACATTTCTTTAGTTACCCGCGACATTTCCTAAGATTCGCGACCATTTTACTCCAGTTTCTAATTGAAGCTGCACGTAGGTACTCTTTTCTTTGCCGAATAGCTAGACTTACTGATAGCTACTGTATACTGTATTGCAAGCACATCCTAAAAGCGCAAGTGAACAAGATTTAAGAAAAATGCGCACGGTGTATTATAATAGCTCCTGCAATTAAATTTAACAAAGCTACAAATTTATACAGCGTGGCTCAGAAAATGGAACTTTAACCACTGAAAATATAATAATAATAAATAAAAAGAACAGGTCTTATCACCTCTGCTCCTCATAAATGCAGGTGGAAAGTGTAAAGTTAAAGATTTTAAATGTTACGTTTTTTGTCCTGTTTTGGTGAAATCCATAAAAACTAACTTTGTGAGCTTTATACATTTTTAAAGTGATAATACCTGGAAAGCGGAACCCGAAATGAAAACGGTTATAACTTTTAGGCGGTTTATTTTAGCAACTGCATAGTAGAGGTGTTGACTAGAGATATCTCCAGTATATTTATGCTATTTATGTTTATTACGTGAAAGTAAGTGTAAATTATTGTAGGTCTAAAGTGGACGTTTGAGACGACTCTGTCCGCCCCCAGGGAGTATGTATTTATGTTTGTAGTATGGTAAGAAAGGTATGGTGCGAACTGCGAATCTTTACAATTACATTGGTTATGAATATAAATCTTTGGTTAGTGTTTATTGAACAGGTTTTTTTTGTAAAAAGAAGCTTAGTATTTACATAACATATTCAAATCAAGGTTTATTTACTTCTTTGATAACAAATTTTCCTGTTTACTCATCTTTAAGTTAGAAATGCTGAGGATATGCTCCTTACTACATTACTTCCTTGTTTATAACTAACATGTAAAACTTCAGTTAGGTACTATTCGTGTCTTTATGCCCATGTGTATAAAAAAATGGGAGCCTTCTTGTCACGAGTCACGCTAACTGTGTTCCCCGCAATTTCACCTGAATTTGTGATCACCGCTCATCTCCTTAGGTTTCATAGTATATAATTCTTCACTAAATACTTCATCCAATATTTTCTTTTCTGATTTAAAAATCTAATTGGTAGTTCCAGACATTACAGAGGTTAAACAGACAATTCATACAAAAAGAAGAATGCTTCTTTGTCATGTCTACATGCATTGATGGATGACACTTGAATTTGTTTTAATAGTAGAGTATAATGAACATTTTGAGATGACGTTTGTGAAAAAATCAGAGAGATAGTTAATTATGCAGTAGAAGTTTATATACTTTATATAACTTTACTAACTACTTTTATATCAGCAGAAAGCCTAAGAAATCTGATTATCTACGAAGCCACACCAAAAAGCCCTAAAATCTTAGCTCGCAGCTCAATCTTTATTATTTCATAGTTATAATAACAAGCACTGTCGTCAAGTCTCGTATTCACAACTCTTCCAAGAATATCACTCTTGTACAGAATGCAAAAATAAAATGCAAAATGCCTTGCCTGAGAATGTGTTTTAAGGTTTGTCTATTTAACGCAAACATATGCCCTTTTGTATCCATACCCTCCATATTTAATACTTTTTAAATGTTCCTATAATGAACTGCGATAGTATTACATATTAAGCTTGGAAAGCATAAAATGCATTTTATTCATTTTAAGTATGCTGAAGATACAACAACAACAAAGTATTAGATAGATGTAAATGTAAAGAACAGTTGTCGCTCTTCTCCGCAGGCGTCAGAAGGCGCGTTAAACAATAAATCCACGCAGTCCCCTGATCATGTTACTGTGTCCAAGCGTTTGAACGTAACAAATATTTTGTGCATAATAACAACACAGAAAACGGTTGTGAAGCAACGTTGGCGTTGCTTCACAACCGTTTTCCGTCGAATCCGTTTCATCGAAAATAGTGAGATTTCCTGTGGCCCCACTCCTGCTCTCCTCTTTTCCCTCCCTTTTTCCCATCGTCTCATCCTTTCCCTGTTTATTCTCCCCGCATCCTCCCATCGGACCCCGCATCGGACTGCACAGTATAAAGTGCCTCCAGACCTCTCCGCAAATCATCTAGTAAATTATCAAGCGTCAATGTGTATGCATATTCATAATCTTTGTCGAGGTCAGGCAAAGATACGAACAACAAACGTTTTACTTTAGGGTATTATATATTTTTTATGTAAATATGTACAGAATAGTTATCGGTGCCAAACATTTTTGGCGACAACGGTAGTGCCATTAGCGCTTTTCGCTCTCCGTCTCCTATCTCCTCGTTAAATAATCAATATGCGACGATTCAATAATTAATAAGATAAAAGAAAAGACTGTCAGGTGAAATTCAATTCTTAAAATAATATAACATAAAACAATATTAATAAAGAACCAACTGCTTACCTAAATAAACTGTTGATGTTAGTGATTAAAGAGGGTTATAGGGAATACGTTCATAGGTCTAGAAAAGCATGAAGAATATAAATAGATATCTTTAAATAGAGGCTTGAACTTCCCCGCCAACCAGTTCGAGTTATAGGGATAAGACCCAGACTTGCTTGAGCTATTGCTTATACTACACAAATCCATCTTTATAAGCAATATCCTATTCCTTCCCTTTCTTGTCAATATACTCGAAATGTTTCATCTAATTTCCAAAAGCGCCCGGATGACGGCAATAGGCTTGCCCCTATTACGTAAATAGGGGTTCATTATAATCAGCAAAATGTTAGCGTTAATTATGCCTCTGCCTACCCCATCGGGAAACAGGCGTGAGTAGTATATCTTTAAAACTTAAACTTGAAGATTTTGTTTAATATCAAGATCACGTCTGCAGTGTAGCAAAATAATAATACACAGTGTACATACATATCTGAGGCTCCGGCAATACTGAGGCTCCGGCAATAACACTCTGTGACAGAACACCGTTTGGTTTTAGTCGGCTCGAGTCCGACATACCACCTCTCACCTTTTAGCTCAGTGAGGTGACGACCCGTAGGGGTTTCCACAAGTTAAAAAAACATGTGTACATACATATGTATGTATGTATAATACTTAGTGGCATGTGCTTAGTTAACCTGATTTTGATTGTCACTTGCAGCATTTCTGGCCCGAAACGACTTTCAAGTCTTTAAGAAAAAAGCATTCTCTTACCTAAAAGCCCGGCAACGCACTTGAGACTCTTGAGTTGCGGGTTACCATCAGGTGATACGTCTGCTCGTTTACCCCCATATCCCATAAAAAAACTCCCTAAACAGTAAGATATAAATTTCGATATGTTATTGCGAGCTTCTTTCAAATACATTCATGATAGTCTAAAATAAATAAATAGAGGTCAACATTTATCTCTGCTTCTTACCGGGATGAAAAGCGGGCGGTACGAGTAGGCCCAAAAAAACGTATACTGAATGACTGACTGAAAGAAGGGCCAAATTAAAAACACCCGTAAAAGACGAGCGTGTATGAAAGGACTGATGAACGTAGAAGTTATGTGTCAGGCTCGTAGCGAGTAGCGTTGTAGTGGCGTGTATATGTGTATATGTATGTTTTTTACAACTCGACTTCAACTTTAAAATTTAAAATTCTTGAAAGTTTGAAATACTCTCTATAATCATTACTTCATTGAAAAGAAAGCATTTTAAAGATATAAGTTTAATCAATTGTAACAACATTTTATAAATAACTTATATTTAAATATTAAAAGGTGAATGTTTATGAGTACACGTGCCACTATCACCTTTAATATTCTTTTAGATTCATTTCATTTACTCATTTGTATATCAAAGTTATTTCACCCTCAACGCTGTCTGGCATTTCAGTATGAGTTCATAAGAGGTACTTGTTGACTTGCTTAGCTTTGGAAAGGATTTAGCACCTGCTTGCTATGAATTTTAGAATCGTTTCTTTCTTACTTTAAGAAAAACCTAGAATTACCGAAATATTTATTGACAAAGCTTATATGAGGCAGGTACGTCATAGCTCCTAAAATAAATAAACAATAAAACTTCACGGACCTCCAACGTCGTGTGGTTTACGGCAAAAATATATAAAAATAAATATTATATTTTCTCTGTTTCTATCTCAGAAACTGGACATAGATCGCTAACCGCGGGCTTCTTCTTCGTTATTATCCACTCTCATTAAAATACTAATTGAAATTTATTTTTAAACCCTATCGTCCATATTTTAACGTTATAATATGTATTTGTTGCAACTGCCCAAAGCTTAAAAGCAAAGGCAAAAATAATCAAACTTTCTAACAAAGTTAAGTCTAGTAAAAACACTGCAGAGCAGATAATCTAACTTTTACCTAACAAAGCTTGAAAATTGTTATACTATATGAAAACATTGCCAATCTCTTGTCACATACAGTTGTCCCGCGTTGTATTAAAACTTGTGGTCGCATCAAACAGTCGAAATGTCAGTAGGCCGTTAGCTAACTGGGTCACCTTATTGTGGGAGTGCAGCTTCCTACCTCAGCTACTCTCCACTGCCTTATTCAATATGAAGAATGCTTTTAAGATATTAATAATGTATTAACAATCGAAAATCTGGTTGCCTGTTCAATATATAGATCAAGCTAAATTTATACTACATTGTTATATCGTATTGGATTGCTTGCAACGAGCGTTACATTAAAAGTTAGCTAGGCCCTATTGTTATAGGAATCTCAACAGTAAGGAAATCTGTGGTTAACTAAAAATTCAAGTTTAGGATTTCTTTTATGGGTGGTGGGGCTTTCGGGACCGGGACCTAGCTCCCAAGTTCGACCTTCTATAATAATAATATATTCCTTATTGTACACCAAACAAATACACAGAGATAGATATTATAACAGAAGTGCACAATAGGCGGCCTTATCGCTTAGAAGCAATCGCTTATCTTCCAGCCAACCTAGGATGGACAGGAGCGTGATGATATATGTGGGTTTGGGTGTTAAAATGTAAAGTGGAGCTTAATTTTTAGCTTATGTGCAATCTGTGAATGGATGCATATATATTAAAACGTTTGTATATTTATCGGGAGCCACTTGAGCGAATTCCGATATTCTGAAATATGATCATATTTGCGTAAGCCAAATATGAACCTTATGCAAAAGTTCTGAAGCCGTTCAAGCTTATTGAGTTGCTCCTCAGTGAGATCGAGATAATTGGCATCAGGATAGTCTAGTATCGGAAGTAAGAGTGACTATGCAAGCGAAATCTTTGTAGCGCTTGGAAGAGAGTTCCGTAGTCTTCGTAATATACGCAGATCTTTTACGTTATCAATACACAGCGGCGTACCATTGAAAATTGAATTAACGCGTGAGTATAAATTTGAAGATCATCTGCGTAAAGGTGGTAGGATGAAATTATTCTTTTGGATATTGTGTTAATAAATATAGTGAAGAGTAAAGAAGATAAAACGCCACCCTGCGGTACACCACCAGAGATATCACACCAAGAAGAAATCGAATTTTCAATGCCAATCCGTTGCCAGTCAATCACTGTTGGAGATATGTTAATCGAGCGTAATATACCAAGTAGGATATGGGAATTAACTGTATTGAAAGCATTGCTAAAATCCAGAAGTGTAAGTAGGGTCAGATTACCATTTTCCATGGCCATCCTAATATCATCAGTGATCTTGATTAGAGCCGTCACAGTGCTATGCCCGTGTCGGAAACCAGATTGCAAGGAATTTAAAAGGTTGCTGTTAGAGAGAAAGGAGTTGAACATACACTATGCGTTCTAAAACTTTTGATAAAAACAGTAGAATAGAAATGGGACGGTATTGGGTGAAAGATGAAGGCCTAGGCTTCTTAGGTAGAGATAAGAATAGTCTAGGATGTCACATATGACAGGTAGAATTAGGTTGAGAATGGGAAGGATCATTTTCCGACTAATATAGTCATTACCAACAGCATTAGAAGAGATGGTCATTATACTCTTTTTACCATCACAATCAGTGACTTGATTAAACACAAAAGGTGGATAGTGGGGAGCTGGAAGCTGTGAAAGAAAATTTAATGTGTTAGTTTTGGTAACATCATCAAAACTAGACGAGGAAGTGAAGTACCTGTTTAAAGCTTCAAGATCAATATTTTTGGGATTTTCTTCTTGCTTTGACTTTTCAACTCCCAAGGTTCTAAGAAATTTCCAAACTTTAGAAAGATCTTCATTTTCGACAGACTTTTTAATGTATTGGCGTTGTGCTTTTCTACACACCTTATTAGAGAGGTTCCGAATTGCCACATAATTCTCCAGGTTACACTGAGTCGGTCGATACTTGTACTTAGTTTTAGCTCTTGCTTTTTTTGTTAATAAATCTTTAATATCTTCTGTGAGCCAAGGTGACGGTAAATGCTTTATCTTCACTGCACGCACAGGTGCGTGAACATCGTAAAGAAATATAAGGTTATTATTTAGAATGTTACCTTTGTCATCAACGAAGTCGAATTATAAATGGTAACCCAAATCAATTTGAGCAGCATCTACACAAAGCTTCTCTACGTATTTAGTCTTAGGAATTCGAATTTTATATGAATGGTAGATAAGATCATGATAGGACTAGATATTGTCGCGAAGATATATGGCAACACCACCAACCCTACCAACCAAACGATCGTTTCATATTATTCAAATATGGAAGGGTGTAGGAAATAGAAGGCAGGCATGGTTTTAACTATGATTCTTAAATAGTAGTATCTAATTAGAAATAAGAATTACATGAATGTTCTTACAGTCAAAATTGGCCAGCATCTCCGGAAAATGGCCTGGAATACACTAAGCGTTTATGTGGACTACTTTACCAATAACGTGGATGTAACCTTCTCTTGACCGACATTTATTAATTCCAAACTAAGGTTAAAAATTCAGATAAAGTAACACTGGTGCCCTTGAGTTTTATATTTGAGAACCAAATATTGTCTCGATCACTAACTTTCTGAAATTTCACCAAGATGGGCCTAGGCTTATGGGTGGCTGTAGGTCGTCCCATTCTATGGCACCGCTGGACATCAGTTGCAGAAAAAGTGTTTAGTTTTAGTTGCCCTTTAACAAGGTTAGCAACAACCTCCGCTACATCCTCAGTTGCTTGCTCCTTAACACCATGCAATAGTAGAATTTTACGTAGGGTAATCACCGTGAATGTTTTAAAGGCAGTAAAGTCAGCAGCTAAACCCGCTTCACCTGGTGAAGTGTTACTGGATTTCTGCAACCTGGCTTCAAAACTGGTCATCTGTTCATGGAACATATTCTTTAGCTAGTCAAAGACTCTTGCGGACTGGAATCCATTGTGTTCTTTTGTTCTTAAAGTAATGTGATGAAGTGATTTATTTATAGAGATAACACACTGACAGGTAGGTGATTGTTATTAGCTAATAGTAAGCAACATTTAATTGGCTTTTAATGAAGAATAAATGTTTATACTTAGTTTTAAATATAGAGCACTTTTGTATTGTTGTTGCTATTAAAACTACCCGCTTGTAACTAACTGTACTTGTACCATAGTACCATATATACTTTTGAACACAATTTTTAACCACATATATTAGTATATATAGATTAAATATATTTATGGTTCTAACTTACCTCTTAAAATATTCTTTAATCATATAATAATATTTAGTATAATCAATTAGTATTGTACTTCGTGTTTGTATGTTCGAGAACATTTACATAAATGTAAACTACTTTATTAAATAAAGATATGTGGGTATTTTATATAACTCTGACTAGCCCTTAGAGAATACAGGCGTGAGCTTATGTATGTGTGTATGTATGCACATGAAGATACAATAATCATGTGTATATAATCACTTTCTGTCTGTAAGAGACGTCTTGATATATTAATGAAACGCAGAAGTTGTAAATATCGATACCGGTATCAGATAAGTATCAAATTACATAACTATACAATAACAAAGAGAATCCACGTAGAACGAGACATCGTTAGGACCACCATTGTTAAGAACTTGCCAGAGCATATATTTTTAGTAGATTTATAGCAGTGTGGTTCTCAGTGTAGGTCCCTCCCATATCCTCCCATGGGTGTCGTGAAGGACGACTAAGTAATCGGACTGTTATCTATCACACAATATATATACAGTCTTACAGTGCCCACATGACGGCAATAGGCTTGCCCCCTATAACGTAAGTGGGGCTAAATGATTGTTAGCAAAAGTGTTGAGTCGTCCCTGCCTACCCTTTCGGGTGTGAAGGCGTAAGTGTATGTATGTATGTTTACCTTCAGGCGTACCTAAATATGTTTGCTTGTAAGGTGCTATTCTTTTTCATTTTTTGACGCTTTTTAACACTACGGCTTTTGTAAATCGTAATAATATATGAAAATTCAATAAGTAATCGAGTTGAGGTACCGTTTTAAATTTCTAAGGATCTTCCAGAGTCGTAATGGTAAATTTTGTTTGAAATTTAATTACCAAGCCTTTACCTTCATTAAAAATAATAAACATATTAGGAAGCATATCGGATTAAACGAGAACATAGTGCCAAAAATTGAAAAGGGTGTATGCAGAGGTGTTATGAGCACGTTGAAAATTACAAAACTAATATAAAATAAAAATATATAAAGCGGACATTACCGCGATGGCTGATAGGGGTCGACCGCGAAGAACATATTCTAATCAAATCGGTAAACCGGCGGGCCTGTAGCAAAGGCGTAATGACATCGGAGCAAGCGGCCGGCTGTTGTTTCTGCCTACCCCAAATAGAAAAAGTCATTAGTTTATGCATGTATGTAAAAAGACGATTGTCGTTTGTGGTATACGTGAACTAAAAAAAATAACTAAAAAATTCTTTCTTAAAATCTACTGCCTTCTAATACTCTAAAATCGCACCCCTTTACCTATACTCGAAATACTATCAAATAAGTAATTCTCTAGGTGGACTCTCCCCGCAGCACCCTAAAAGAGAATACATTTTGAATTACATTGCCGTACAGTAATTTATGCGAGGCAATTAATATTTATTGCAAAGGGTAGCGATATCGTACTGCCCAGGTACTGTTATTGCTTGCTCTTACAGAGAATGCAGCTAATATTGGCATTCGGGCTTATCGGCGTATTGTTAAAACATGAATCATTGTACTGTACCAGATAACACTAGCTTATGGTGAATATGTGTAAACTTATCCCAGCCCCGATGACACCCAATTTTATTTATACTTTAAACCTTGTGATACACCTGCAGCCATTTCAAAAATTAATGGGACCTTCAAAGAGTGGTTCAGTGGTCTAAACAACACATTGATTAAAATTCCAAAGAAATCAAAATTGATAACATTAGGTAACAAGCTTCTTATTCAGTCTTCAGTGTTAAAATACACTCCAACAGTCATGTTAAATGGGCAAATAACTGAAAGGGTTGAACAAGTAACTAATCTGGGTCTCATAATGGACTGAGTTACGGTTTAAAGTGCATGTTAACAAAACAGTAAAAAACTGTTTCTGTAGATTAATAATTCTATACAATATCGGCAATCATATCAGTTTAACTTGAAGAATACAGCTAGTGGGCAGTCTCATACTATCTAGATTTAATTATTATGATATATTTTATGGTCCATGCTTAATGGAAGATGGAACTATTACCTAAATACAAAGAATGCAAATGCCTGTGCTCTGATCCAAAATGCTAAGACGTCAACTTGTAATACCCTATATGAATGAAATAATGTGCTGAAAATGCAGAAGAAAAGTTCATTTAGCCTGCTTGTTCTTTCGTTTGATTCGTTTAAAAATACCTACCTATCTATTTATGTAAAAAAATAGGATGGAGACAGAGTCGTGGCTCTTACGCTATCGGGTCAGCAACAAGTACAATATCTGTTTCAAGCATTCCGTGG
This sequence comes from Tyria jacobaeae, assembly GCA_947561695.1. Lineage (NCBI taxonomy): Eukaryota > Metazoa > Arthropoda > Insecta > Lepidoptera > Erebidae > Tyria > Tyria jacobaeae. The sequence continues at coordinate 16,275,002 of OX387218.1, forward strand.
GATAGGTCATAGGACTACAGCATTCCGTGGCTCTCTGAAATATGCTTCAATGCGAATCTGGAATGGTCTGCCAGCACCTTTTAGGGACCCAAAATAAAAATCCACCTTAAGGTAAAGCTTAAAATATTTCTTTTAATACAACAAAAACATATTCCATAAACAGCTATTTGATAATGGTATTGTTTGTTGATTGTTGAGGGTATGATTCACAATTTGAAAGATATTTTTGTAGTTTGTGGACTAAGTTGTTATTATGAGTTTCATGGGGTAAACTAAAGACCCTATAACCGAGTCAATATTTTCATATAATAATATACATAAATTGAACTTACATTGCAGTTTATTGCCCCTTTGCTTCTTAGCATCCCAGTTTCATGTCAGAGTTCTTTGAGTGCCTAGGTTCACTACGCTTGGTACTCCTATGATTCTCTAAACTATTTGTATGGAGTTAGGAATACCTGAAATTATATTAGATGTAAAATTGTTAACTTTGCTTATTGTTTGGTCTTATGACCTTTATATGTACCTAAAAAAACTTTCCCGTATAAATCTTTTTTTTCTGTTTATTTATTAACTTATTGTTGGCATGGATAACATTGTTAGGTTGGAGTTGACCAACATGGCGACTATATTTTTATAGGCTGTTGTTTTTTTCCTCTAAATAAAATATCCATAAATATCCACGCGTGAGAGAGTCCATAAACAACTAATAATAATAACTTATTTTTATTAATATTTGCCACGTTTACGTCAAGAATGATACGTCTTTTTTTAGGTTAACTTTGAAAAGAAATTAATTAAGAAAATATGAGAAAAAGTATTGAAAATGTCATTCTTTAATATTAGGTTATCAGTGTCCTAAATTGTTCTTAGTATTTAAGTTAGGTTTTTGCAATAAAGACGTCTTCTTTTCATCTGTATATTTTTTTATTAAACAACAAAAATTGAGGCCGACGATTACCTTTTTTGTATGTTTTTGTGACGACGATCAACGCATTAAAATGTTTTATCTTTATTTTTCTAGTTCTCTTACGTATGCATAAATTCTAATCTTTTATTTTATTTGAAATCATCCTGATTTAAATCATATTCATAATTATAGACACAGGATCGCTGCAAATATATGTTGTCAAATGTGAAAATCATAGTAAAGAGATAATATATGTAGTTAAATATCTGCCAGTGTTGATCTATAACCACCCGTTTCTGATTGAGAAGGAATCGGGAAAACAAACTCTTGTATCAGGTCATTACAATATTTAGCGTACAACATTATAGTATACAATACAACAATATTTTGTCGTGTGTGACTAAAAGTAAATGAACTAAAATTTTTCCATTCGAATAAAATAAACGATAGGCACATTCTCTTAAATGCAGATGGAATGTGTACGGAGTCTATTATGGCTATATTTTGCTGTAATACATTAAAAAAAAATATATATATATATATACGTATATACCTTCATACATTAATCACAAACATTCAGAAATGTGCAGTGAATTATAATGTATGTAGGCACTACTATCTCGGAAGTCAGCAGTGTATATCATTACGCCGAGCTTTTCTGTTACGTGCGGTGTTTATCGACATAAAAACAACAGTACAGACTATGCCGGAAAGCCTCTACGACTAGCACTACAGATAGTTACAATGTCGCTTGGCGATGATACTACTGAATAGAGTGTCCTTGGAGTTTCTTGCCTGTTTTTTCCATAGGATCTACGTATTGGAACAGGCAAGTAGCTTCACGACTACTTCGGACGGACTTAGTCTGACCGACTACTACTCTTGACAATTCAAAAATACTTATGATTGATTTAATTGAATTAAATGGTTTTGATTTTGATACTATAGTACTTTTTGTATCAATGAAAGCTGAAACACTTCGGATTATTCAGTGATTTAGAAATAAAAATACATCTAAATAAATAAAACAAAGTCGCGTTAATTTCGTCGTTGTAACTCAGAAAGGGCCAGACCGATTTTATGATCTTAGATTAGTTGATTTAATAATAGCAAAAAAAACATTGAATGAAACGGCTTCTTAATGCTGTCATTATTACAATGAGGCTGGAATTACTAATGCCGGCGAATTTGACTTGAAAATACTGAAAGCTTCCATTTTGCATTTCCCAGTCACATAAGATACCTTAGTTGCTGTTATTGTTTCGACATGCTTACCATCAAATCCTGGTGAACTGTGAAACAAGTTCAAGGGTCTTTATTTTCTTTTCTTTTATAAGATAACTCCCACACCACAAATTATTTCTCTATCGCGAGAGTCGTTACAATGTTTGTAAAGTCCCCAAGGTTTGTAAAGTATGATGAATACAAAGAACAGCCAGACTCGAGACGACTATCCGTAGATCACACGAATTTTGTCCAGTGTGGGAATCGGACCCATGACCACCACTCAGCAGTGAGTGTGACTAACCAGTATACCAGCAGTGGAAAGGCGTCAAGGCCAGTCCGAATAGATTTCACATCAAATTAATGTTTTTAAAATACTACCATATCTACTACACTTATATCGTAAATAAGTACACTATTAGTCAGTAAGTAAAACTCCAGTCGCTATTTTTGAACTTATCCGGGTATTCGTGTCTAGTCATGTGATCTGGCATGACGAACTAATCCATCGGAGTGGCTTGCCAGACTTTAGATAGTACAAGAAAGTCAAATTTTTTATCGTATTTTATAAAATTTATTCCTCGTTTCAGACATTAGTATGACATGTTGTGTATGTCGCGTGGTTCTCTGTGGAGTAGAATAGGCTGTCCCATCTCTTCCTGTGGGTGTCGTAAAGGCTATCAAAGGATTGGACTGTTTTCTATGAGACAATACCTGTATATTTAACTGTTATAAAGTGTCCAGATGACGCCAATAGGCTTGTCTCCCTAATATATAAGTGAGTCTAAATTATGTTTGGCAAAAAGTGTATAAGTATGTACAGTGAAATTAGTCTCGAGAAATTTTTGCATATGTAGTGGTGTGTATATTACTCAGATCTTAGAGCGCGTTTCCACTATATCGTTCTGGCCTATACAAAAATGTTTCGATATCCTAACATTACTATTTATTTTTATACTTATCCCTAGCAACACTCTGATTTTTGTTTTCAATAAAAACAAGTTTTTATTTTAAAGAAAAAGGTTTTGACTTTATAAAAAAAAGGTGTGTGTGCGATTCACACACGATAGAAATGAAACTTCAAAGAGGAGAGACCGATATATAATTTTTATTTTTTTTTTCCTTTCATCTAGGTTTTTAAAACTCCGGGGAATCTGCGGGGGGGTCAAAATTTTTGTTATTTTTGGCCTAGGACGCACCGTTTCCGAGATATTTCAATCTCAAGCAAAAAATCGTAGTGGAAAGTGGAAACACGCACAAAACCAGAATAAACCAGTTTACGCTGTCCGCAGGTGCCACGTGACCATACACTACTACAAACGCAAAAATTTCTCCAAGCTAATTTACCTGTATGTACTCGTATATGTACATATGTATATCAAATTTTGTTTGAGTTGGACAAGACCCTGCTGCGCACATAATCTTGTAGACGATGTACAAGTAGAGAAACCACAGTTGAACATGTGTACATTTAGGACATAATTAAATACGAGTAGTAACTCGGGTTTAGCAGACGGCGTCCTAGGTACATCTTGACCTACAACTACAGCTTTGATAGGAGACACTAAGAAAAACAATTGTAATTGGGAATAAAATAATAGGTCCCCATTGTAACATACGTGTGTAAACATACGCACTAGGTATTATAAGAAGGTTTTATATGAGCTAATCAACCGATACCTAGATAAAATTATTGTGAGAGGAAAACCATTTGAATGATACCAAAACATTAATAATGATGGGCAATCAAGAAATGTTGTGTAAATGTGTTCTGTTCTTTATAAAGAAAAACAGAGGCGCGATAAATTATAGATAATAATAATAACTTTAGCATAATAATAATAATAATATATTACACTATTTTTTAAATTTTTAAATATATTTTGTTTTTATTTTATATTTAAAAATGTAATTTGTATGTTTATTAATAAGAATAAAGAGAATAATAATACCTACATTTTTGAAATATCACTTTATGCTTTAACAAATCACATGACAAAATAAAAACATTTGTACAAATAACAAAACGAAAAAATATCAGGTCTATTTTTTACCATTGGAATTTTGTATTGCTCCAAGACATTATAGAGAGAGAGGCAATACATCTACCAACCACGAGGGTAGATACAAAAATGGTTAAAACTAATAACAATAGTAAAAATGTTAATTTGTTTTAAGCAATTCTTACAATAAATTTTATACAAACCTACTTCCTACCTGTGTTTAATTTTGTAATAATTGGTAGTGATACTGATTCCCAAACTAGGCCAAAACCTGTATTTTGGGTGCTCATCCGAATGTGTTACATTTACGACAAACTGAACAACCTTGAAATACTTATTCTAAAAAGGTAAGCTATAAACAGAAATTGTTTAGTACTAGATTTTATCATTACTTTATTCGTACAAGAAGTTACGGCAAGAAAATTTAAATGTGGATAGTATTAGGATGCGTTTTTGTGGGTGTGAGTATTTGTGTAAGTGTGTGCGTTAGTATGTGAGTGCGTTTATGTGAGTTTGCATACAAGTGATCACTCCAGAAATTTTGATAGTACCTCAGTACCTTCATAGTCGTTTTTGTCATAACTAAATTCTTGCTGTGTTTTATAGCTCGTAACTATTAGGTTGGCAACTAATAAAACCGCCATCTTTGTACACAAATTTATTTAATTTTTCAAAATCAAAATATTTCTCAACTATATAAGCACCGTCGTTTTCTATCACCTGTCGCCAAAGCGCTGGCAGAGACATAATGCCTTCCTCGTAGAATTTTTTAGACTTTTGATAAAAAAAAGGGGGTAAAGTCAATTTTAAGCTAGTCTTCAATTTTATTTTTTTTATCTGCTAAGTAGTGGGCTAGAGAAATTATGGATATTTCTCGTAAAATATCCCAAATTTACTGTAGTTTTACTATTCGAGATCCAGTTGTCAACTGATCTGACGTACAACTCTTGCTTTATCTATATACTACTCCAAGAAATTCGAGATAGTTCTATAACGTTTTAGAAACTGATCGAAAACAGTGGCGGGTTTATTAGTTGCCAACCTAATATTTAGACCTACTATGTTTGTTGAGTAAGTTATATATATACCTTAGTTAGTATACCTTACAACTTAAACTTTTAACTCTGACAAGAGTGCAGGACTGAGAAGATTATATATTTGTAATCCCTTAAGACTTCAAACTTTTATATTAGCATAGTACATAGTTCATGATTTTATAGCACACAAAATATTGTGTTCTTGGAATAGATTTGAATGGCGTATCGATTTAAGTGGTCACCTCGCCACTACGCTGCCGTGCCGAGTGTTGTGGGTTTGATCCCCGCAAGGGACAATACTTGGTGTAATCCTCAAATCGTTGTCCTGAGTCTGAGTGTTCTTTGTGTCCGTTGTATGAATGTTTGTAAAAATCCCCGCGACACAGGAATAAACCCTAGTGAGGGAGTTGTGTTAAATAAAAAGAAAAAGAATAAGAAATACTTGTTAATATTTTACTCTGCTACAAAGCGTTCTTAATTACAACTCGCGAACTCATCGTTCTATACTTAATCAAACTGAATCTCGCAATTTGAGTTCAGGCATTAAGGTTATTTCGTGAAGTTAGCTGAGATGTTTCCTCCATTAAATAAAGAACTTTAGTTATTGCGTTACATTTTGAGAAAAAGTTTTTATTAATAATTAGGAGAATAACGTAACAGAAGAGATCAGCACATTTGCCATCTGAGTGTTTTTGTATATCCTATATATTGACAAGGTTAGTAGAGAAAGATTCTACAATATGTATATAATTACATACTTAAATTTTGACATTCTTACACTTATTGATTTTGAATCACTTTCTGTTTGTGTACTCAGATACCGATTAATACTTTTTATAGTTTTGCCAAAAGCTTGTGCCTAAGAATATATCAGTGTCATATTTAATTAATTTGCTATAATTAATTCTGTTCAAATATGTCAGTCGTGTCGTGATAATTTACCGTTGTCACGTTAACACGCGATGAGCGTGACTAGCGGCAAATAACAATTCTAAGCCGTTGATATTTGAAATACAAACCTAGGCTTTTATACGAGTATCCAAGTTTAAATATTATTACTTTTAGTAGCAAATAGTTTCTGTATCAGAAATCTTTAGGGAAAATACTGCAAACCTACTCGATTTACATTAAATACATTCTAGAATTATATGAAGTAAAGTTTTTCGATGTCATCATCATCATCATCAGCCTATCGCAGTCCACTGCTGGACATAGGCCTCTCCCATTGCACGCCACTTCGATCTATTTTCGGCTTCTCGCATCCAGCTCCTGCCAGCCATCTTGCGCAAATCGTCGCTCCACCTGGCCTGTGGGCGTCCTACGCTACGTTTGCCGAGACGCGGTCTCCACTCAAGAACTCGTTTTCCCCAACGGTCGTCGGTTCTGCGGCTAATATGGCCAGCCCATTGCCACTTCAGCCTGCTGATCCGGTGGGTTATATCGATTACTCTGGTTTTCTGCCGGATGACCTCATTCCTGATGCGATCCCTTAAAGAAACACCGAGCATAGCCCTTTCCATAGCACGCTGAGCAACTTTAAGCTTGTGGACCAGCCGTACCGTAAGTGTCCACGTTTCGGCTCCGTATGTCATGACGGGTAGGACACACTCATTGAAGACTTTCGTCTTAAGGCACTGTGGGATCGACGATGAGAAGACTCGGCGTAGCTTCCCAAAGGCTGCCCAACCCAGCTGAATTCTTCTGTTCACCTCGTCCTCAAAGTTATTTCTACCTAACTGCAATGTCTGCCCGAGGTATACATATTTTTGAACAACTTCTTTGACACCTCATCACTTGGATATATAGCCAATCTACTTGGCAACGCTGCAGGGACTCCATAACAGCCCAGATCTCGATCGAGTCAAAGGCCTTCTCATAGTCCACGAATGCTAGACACAGGGGCTGATTATATTCTTCGGTCTTCTGTATAATCTGCCGCACTGTGTGGATGTGGTCTATGGTGCCATATCCTCTCCGAAATCCAGCCTGCTCCGGTGGTTGAAATTCGTCGAGTGTTCGCGCAATTGATGTAGATAACCTTAAAACATTAAATAAAGAGTGGCTGCCATAGTTTCAAAAAGTGGCATTTGAATAGAACTTAATCGCTTTAAATAAATATTGTTATCTCTGGCAACGTTTCTGTTTTTGACCTTTTGCTACGGACCAAAGTGCTTTTAATTTTATATTCTTACAAACTTTTAACTTTTTTATTAACTTATCAACTTGTGAGGTAGGTAAGTCTTTAACCTATAGATGAGCAAACCTTTCAGCTTTTTTTCCTTATAGTGATATTACTTAGTACATAAATCGCGTGTTTTCTAACGTAATATTAACATCACTTTTCAGTTATATCATACGGCTTAGTACGTTTTAAGTATAAAAACATTATATTCACCTATAATGTTATAAAAGTATACCTAAGCCATAAAGTTGTATATTTCAAATCTCGAAATTGTCTAAAAAGACTGTTCATTCAGTTAGAAACAGCTAGAACTTTCTATGAAAATGAAATGACTGCGTCCAATATAATTACACTTATTCTAACGTTGGCACGATTACTGTTCTGCTCATGAAATAATAATAAACAACTGAAAGTACAAAACTTCCGTTCAACAAGTTTATTACCTTCCGGCAGTTTTTTGTGTCTAAATATGTATATATTAGTATGTTAAGTGCCTATGCAAATCTAAATTCTGGATTGGTTAAATAAGATAAAGTACCGCGGTCCGTAAGAGATCTTGATGAAGGCCCATCGAACCTCTCAACAAGAATCTCTCAACGAAAATTCGTCCCCCCTCACTTCACATAAGAGCATCTGAAGAAAACGGGCTTGGAGCACGAAACTTAAGTTTGATGCTCATCTGATTGAAAGACAAACATTCGAGAAGCTTTAATTTAAGAGAACTAACTGTTTATGCACACATATGTATGTGTACTATATTGCATTGCCCCTAAAACAAACGACAAATAAACTTTCCGGTTGTTTTAATGTTTTTAATAGCAATATAATTTTAAATATAGTCAATGTAGCTAAAAATAATATCGCGCCAATTCCGTGTTTCAAAAACCGAAACACTATATACATACATAGGTATATTAGGTAACATCACAATGACATGACGCAATAGTAAAACATCGTTTTTGTTGTACACTATTATCTTGCAATAATTATTATATCCAATGATAGACTGATTTCCTTACTATGACTGATGTTTAATTAAAGTAAGTCACGACGACGATTGAACGACCTAAAATTATTATTATAGACATCCCGTCCCAAATGTCTTAATATTGAACTACACAGAGTTAAGTTCTCTGAATGTTGTTTGTCTTTTAACGAATATTATGACCAAAAGATAAGTAGAATCAAAGTGAGAAATCAATAATGCTCTTCTGACTCTCGATACCTTACAACTGACTGGAAACACGAAATTAAGTTCATGAGTCATCTCTGTCACGCGATATGAAAATACAACGCCGTTTTTATGAGACAAATGTCGAGGGGCTTTGGCTTAGTACATCTTTAATTTTATAGACAAACAATCAAAATTAATACTGCCCCTGAAGGGATTCTTTTATAAATAAACCTGGTCTACTTATTTAATATGGGACCATCTCATTAACTGTACAACTGTATATACACTGTCTAATAGACAACAGTCCGATCCCTTATTCGCCTATTACGACACCCGGGGGTAGAGATGGGGTGGCCCCATTCTACTCCACCGCAAACCAGAGAGATATTAAGATCAGAAATAATATAGGCAAGTTACTCATTTTACCAGCGTTGAGCTGGAAACTAAAGTAGAACTTGAACTTAATTTATGTCTTGCTCTTGAAATACATTCAAAGTTCAATATTAAGTTTCTTGAACATTTCCCTTTAATTGTATAAAGTTTCCAAATAGCTTGTGTCTCTTTCGGAAATTTATTAATATAAGTACAGTTCAGTTTTAGCCAATCGCATTGTCTCATTTGTAATATAGCAGTGTACATAAGGTCACGCCTTGTCTTCTTTCGGGGTAGGCAGAGACAACAACCCACCACTTGCTTCCCGCAGTACATACCTCACGTGCTCCCTGTACTGTCATCAAACCTAACATCCAATCCCGCTAGTTTCGGTATTTCTTACCTGCCCTTACTTCAGATGATACCAGTTTGATCAGTGAATGATCAGTGAAAAATGAGTTGACAGCTGATGGGTGCGGTCTGCCCAAGAAAGGGATAGTTGTCACTCCTGGAGTTAATTAAGGTTGTTTATTATTTTTAAGAATATCATATATATTGGTAAGTAGGGTCACCTGAGCTCCATCCTCAGGTGACCCTACTTACCAATAGCAATACCAATAAAGCTTGTACATACATATGTATATGTAGTCTTTCAGTGATTACACTTGTGTAATGACTCCTGCACTAGAATTAATTCCTGTGTCGCGGGGGACTTTACAAACATTGAAACAGCGGACACAAAGAACACCCAGACTCAGAACAACAATTTGAAGATTACACAAAGTGTTGTCCCGTGCGGGGATCGAGCACAACACAACACTCGGCGCGGCAGCGTATTGACGAGGTGACCATTTAAACCGCTACGCCATTCGTGAAGTCATCAATCTAGAAGGTCTGAACAAACCTTTCTATAGACTTACAAATATTCATTTTTATTCAATAACATGTTTCAACACACATATAAACTCTAACGCCTACTTCCCTGGAGGTAGCTCTTCAGAGAGAAGCTGGCTGAGGCTTCTGGCAGAGGTGTTTCAAACCCCCACATTTTGGCAAATAGATTCTAGACCCACTTATATAATAGAAAGAATTGTAAAGACAGGAAAATTGGGAGTATATTGAAAGGCAAAGGTAAGAACAAAAGGAGGATTGGGAAGTATAGGCAATCACAGGAGGAAGTCGGGGTCGCATACCTGTAACTCAAACTGGCTGTAACCTCTACGTTTCAATAGGTAAATATATTCTTATGCTTTAGGTTACAAGCTATACATATAAAATAAACGCGTTTTTAATCAAATTGTGTATTCATCCACAATTTATTTCCTTCTTGTTTTAAGTGATATACTTCTGAATACTTTTCCTTGAAAGTAATGTTTCCGGTACTATCAGATTGAATGTACTAACTGAACTAGAAGTAATCACGCACTAAGGTGATTAACATTGAACTTTAGTTAGACTTGTCAATTACAAAATATGAGAAACTTAAAAGCTTTGTTTAAACTTACGTACGATACGATATGGCTACGTTATTTTACAAACCAACAATTTTAATATTCTACTTTAACAACGAAATTATAAAACGTTTAGGAGGAAATGAAACCGAAATATTTATTTACACATAGAAATTACTACGAAAATGTTTGTTTTCTACGATAACCATCCGCCTTTGTCCCGATAATCTTGAATATCACTTGACATTTGGTTTTGATTGGTGTATTAAAGGTCAAGCTCGGCTCTAACCTGTTGAAATATTGAAGTTTCTTTTAGATTGTGTATATTTTGTATTAACGGTAGGAAGTACTTGCAAAATCGAAATGTTTCTTTCAAGAGTCTTCTATTGAGTTAGGCTAGTCACCTTTTTTAATTAATCTACAAAATTTGAACAGCCTATTTTGGGGATAGTCTAGTTCCAACGGAGAATCTTTCGTTAGTGTTAGCCCGAAACCAACGCGGAAACCCGCTTAAGCCGCAGTAATTTTTTTTTAAGTAAAAGTGAGTCTCTTTAATCAATAATGGTACCACAGAAAACAGTGACCATGAAGTAATCATGCTTGTTTTCAATTTTAATGCTATAATAAATATTTGTTCTCAATATGGAAAATACTATTTCACTTTGATATAAGTTATTTTGTATGTTTCTAAGCAAGAGTGGGTGAAACCTATCGCACTTGAGAATAATATATCATGTGTGCTCTCTAATCGAGGCTTTGACGGACGCACGGTGAAGCGGAATAAATTATGTCAACATTGAAATACGACGGAGCCACGATAACCTCAAAAAGGAGTGATATTCCATATTTACTTTTAACAAATAATATCTGTTTTATGTCTCTTGAGCAATCTCAATTGATGTGCTTGTTTTGATTCATAAATAATATTAATTAAGTGCTGGTCGATAGCTGTTTCTATTTTATTGGTCATATTAACTAATAGAAAATCACTTATGCATTCCTACCAGGTGGTTTGAAAACACTTCCGAGAGATTTCATATAGTTAAGGTCCATCAGTAGGTACTACTAATGTTATAAGTCAAAGTAGACAAAGTTATGCTCATTTAAGGCTAAATTTTAATATAGGTATGTAAAATAAGTCGTTTTTTAAAATCCTTTTTTTTTAAAGAAACGACTAATAAAAAGCATCACTTGTTTTATAAATTTATATATACTTTTTTTTTTGCTTTTTTTTTCGTGTGGAAACCCCCCTCGGCCGGACCCCCCCTAGCGCTTGCCCGCACTATGCGGGCACCACCTGCTCGTTTTTTAAAATCCTTTTTTTTAAAGAAACGACTAATCAAAAGCATCACTTGTTTGATAAATTTATATATACTTTTTTTTGTTTTTTTTTTCGTGTGGAAACCCCCCTCGGCCGGACCCCTCCTAGCGCTTGCCCGCACTATGCGGGCACCACCTGCTGGAAACCTATCAAAAGGTGGCGTCCAGACACACGTGGACGTCACACCCTCGCGGCTCAAATCGGATGTAAAGGTGATCCGAGAGCGTCTCAACCTCTTCCAGGACACGCCAGTTCCTTACTCGTGCGGCAAGAGCAGGGGTAGCGAACGAAATGTCCACTATCGACGCCCCCCTGCTGTCGCACGCACGTGTTGGTGGTGCCTCTGCTTAGAAGACAGAGGCCCACTGATGTTGCAAACTCCTCAACAGCGTCGCCCCGTGCGTCGGTCCTGGGGGAACCCCACGCAACGGACTTGGCGTTAAAGTCCCCCAACACTAGAACGTGCCCAGACGCTAGTCGCTGTATCGAGGTCACCAGGTTATTGAGGAAAACCTCGAAATCACTCAGACTCCGGTTGGGGGAGAAGTAGACACCATAAATGATGATCCCACCCCCACTCAGCGGCAACAAGGGCGGGGAATGAGCCGCCGTGGAGCCGATGACTGCCACGGAGCCGTCCCGGTCACCCAGCCAGTTTGGACGGTGAGGAACGTAATAAGGCTCCGCAGCTACGGCAACACCAATCGACCACTCCGCCATGGTTTGCAGGAAGAGGGCCTGTGTACCGGCGCAGAGGTTTAGGTTCGTCTGGACAAGGAGGCTGGAGACTGGATCCATTAATGAACCGTCTCTGCAGCCTCCTCCATGGCCGACGAATACGACGCAGGAATGACTTCAGAGGCAGCATGGATCGACTTGCTAGCCCCCAACGTCATCCGAGAGGTGCGGGGAGGTTTGCATCCTCCCTGCCCCATTTAATGATTGCCAGGTAGGTTACCTGCCGCACACCCTGGGTAGTGAGGGGCAGCAGAACATGCCGCCGCCTTGTGCCCCGGTCGACCGCAGCGGAAGCAGAGTCCGCTGCAGTCAAAACAACTTTCATACTTGATGCGGGTGTGTCCTGTTGCCAGGCATTTATAGCATCTCGTCGGTCTCGCAGCCAGAATAGTTACTCTAGCATTCACGAAACCGCCGAGGATACAGCCGGCATGGCCTAGAATTTTGGCGGTTGCCACAGGGCAACTGACCAACACCGCACCAAGACCACCTTGACCGGGGCGGATGGTGCCGATCCTAATATTATCCGAGGTGCAACCCGTCTTTTGTTGGATTGCTACTCGGATATCGTCGACAGTGAAGGAGTCATCCAGGCCCGATATGCGCATCTCTGCACACTTGGTGGGCCTGGCGCTTTGTAAGTCCCGCCAAGCGGCCGTCCATCAGTCGCCACACTGCATCTATGATATGACGCAAGTGGGCATCAGGAACGAGGAAGGCGGAGGGGGAGGGGCTAGGAGCATCAGAGCGCGCTCCCGCCCGATATTGGGCGAATTGAGCACTCAACTCTGCAACCTGCTCCGTCAAGCGTTGGGTTGCCGCGGTAAGACGATCGTTGGCCTCTTGAAGGCGCGAGACGTCCTCAATGAGGCTTTCCATAGCCCCCGACACGGCAGAGGAGGACACCTTTAGGGCTCTAACAAAGGAACCCTTCAGGTTAGTGGACTTAGTGGCCACTTTATGTATGATGGCCACCGCCGCATTTGTCCTCTCCTCCAAATCAACCGGTGTAGGAGGGATAGAACCCCCCTCCACCGGTACACGGATCTTAAGAAGAAGATCCACGATCTCCTTCTCTGCAACGACTTCGCCCTCCGCACGCGTCCGGGCGTAATCTTTAGCCCTGGAAAAGAAGGAACCCGACCCCGTCGGGGCCGAGATAGGCGTGCGCGACTTCCCACGTTTGCTGCTCGCCACCTTCGGTGGCAACATTTCTAGCAACATGTCGCCATCCTCATCTCGACCCCGTTTGCGACTTTCTGTGTCTCGGGAATCGAGCTCCATCTCTTCCGCAGAATCAGCCGCTGAGCTGGCTGCCCTAGAACGTACTCGTTCTGAACTTCTGCTCCCAGAAGACGCAGTTACTTCTGGGAGCTCCTGTGATATAGGCATTCCAAGCAGAACCTCCTCGTCTTTAGACGAGATGTTTTCCTCCTTGCTAAACTTCTCCTTAACCTTCTCCTTCTGTTCATCCTTAGTTTTATTAATTTTGTTAGAACAATCCATAATATATCCCACGAGTGGGGGAGAAATAAAGGTCCACCCGGGCAGAGATCCCCCAGTAAACGGGCAAGCGTAGATTTGGTCCTAACCGAAGGGGTCCGCAGTTGCCCCGGCTGGGAGTGCGCTTGCGACTGAACCACCCATCAGCTATGCATCCCATGGTCATGCACCACAACTAATTTAATAGGGGTAATTTTTTATAGAGGTATTCTTCCTCGTAGTCCGGGCGGTTAAGCCAAGACCCTCACCCCCGATCAGAGCCGCGAGACGTAACCACGACACTCCTTTCAGGATTACGATATGCCGACGGTGGCATCGAGACAAAACTCCAGATGCCTGCTCGGTGGCAGTGCGAGTGCACGCCGAGCCCGTCCCCTTTCTCCACTGTAGACAGTGGAGAAACACCGACCCGTGAAAGGGTCCCACCTTGGTGATTTTTTATTGAGGTTTCCTTCCTCACAGCTCCGAGGAGCGAAGAGCTAACAGATGGATCGGCATACAAGCCCACTCTCTTGGGCCAAGCCTCGACCGAGTGGCCGAAGAAACATGGCCAACTCTTCTAGCCAGAAGATTAGCCGTTGGCGATGGTGGATTTTTATTGAGGTCTCCCTCCTCAAAGCAGAGGAGACGGCGTCATCGCCGTTTACTTTTTACGTTGCCCAGGATACACCACGTGGAGGTTTTCTAGCCAGCACCCCAAATTTATATATACTAGTTTAACAAAAATGTTTTCGTACTAAACTAGTTCCCTACCTAACACCGATCCTAAAAATATAACTACTACTAAAAATAATCTGCAGTGACAGCTTAAAATACGGTGGGAGAAAAATATGTTTGTATTACTTCACCTATGCATAAGTTATGTGAAATTAAATTTATTTGGTATGTTACAAAAATACATGGTACTTAGCTTTAGGCGGCTTAATCGACTAAATCAAGAAAAACTATCGGCATGGTAGCTCACTTACGGTACTTTATAAAGCAAGAAAGGGGGGATTTACTGTACAGACAGACACTTCCCAACATTACTAATTTAACTCTGTGTAAATCAGCTTCCTATCCATTAAAATTATTCTAGAAAACACGCCCAAGTAAACACAGAATGAACTGGGCTGGACTTTCATTCAATAAAAATTACAAACAAATAGTCTTGTGTCATGGTGGCGAGTGCTACAGTAACTACACACTGTTCTATTGCACTCCAGGGACCTGGCTTTATTTATAACGATTTATTTACTTAATAAGTAATACGAGGTATACCGAATTCCTAGTTTCATTAATAACACTTTTTTACGGATACAGCGTGAATAAATAAATAATTTCAAAGTGATTTATAAGACTGTACATGATTTTTTTTCCTTTATGGGGGGGCAGGCGAACAGACGGGTCACCTGATGGTGAGTGACAACCCCACCCGTGGACACTTCCAAATCAAGAGTGGTAAGTGCGCTTCCCACCTTTGAATGTGATGAGGGGTCAGGGGGGAAAGAGGAGAGGGGGAATGAGGACATCGGAAAGGGGAGCGGAAAGAGGAGAGAAAATGCAAAGCACGTTGCTTCACAACCGATTTTCTGTGAGGCCGTGGTATCAATCGCGCCTAAGCATGGCTCTACCACTGTTAAATTTCTTCTACTTTTTAAAAAGCTATCCTTATGTAACTAATATAACAAATGCATACTATCATATCCCCGAAAGAGTAGGCAGAAGCGTATCAATCGCCCACCCTTTGCCAACCACAATCTACTAAGAACTGAACAGAAGACTAAAATAGAATACACCACGTCATTATAACACGATTACCAACATCGCTGTCAATTTAAACATTGTGACTAGGGGGGGGGGGGGGAGTTAGGGATAGGAAAGAGGAAACGGGGAGTCAGGCCTCCCTTACCCTCACTCGCTCGGCTATACAATGTAATCATTGTTTGTCTACCGATTAGAGTCAAAATACAAGTACTTATTTATATAAATATTATTATTTAAAAATTATACAAATAGCATTATATTGATATCTTATATCCTATATCATTCTCACTGTTAAGTCGATTTAAATGATACCTAACAAGTCGAATACTATTGAGCCGTTTAAACTGAAGAACGTGACTATGAAACATCATTCTAATTACACTCGAAAAAAATAACCTCCAGCTTTCGTCACTGCTTAAAGATTACCTCTGAAGTACCACTGATATTCTAGAAGTTACAATCATAGATATAGCACTCAAAGAAAATTTAACTGCTATAGTTCGCTATCTTGCGCACAAGCGGAATATTTGAGAACGAACGAACGTTAAGCACATTTGAGATTGCAGAGCTATTTGAAAAGTGCCCTACTATACAGAAGTAATAGCTATTATTACCTCCTATTAGCGTTGTGGTCGTATAACGCGTTTTACCGCACAAATGGAGTAATATGTAGGTTCAATATATATTTACCGTCTCTATTTCATTATACTGATTTTTCAAGCCTTGAATTCATTTTTATTTTCTTAGACAAAAAGTTAACTTTGTATTCGGATTTGATTTTGCAGTGTTGTTGTAGGTACTCGTCTTAATCATATATAGAATATTTTATATATGTTTAGATACATATCTTTCTTTACTAAGAATCTGTTTAAAAATATTAATACGTACATTTCTTATCGGACTAATTCAACACCAAGGGCAAAAAACTGGAACCTGTAGAATGTAGTAGCCTTTAACGCCGCCCATGGGTAGTGGCGTGGTAGCCCTCTTCTACATCACCGAGGGCCACATGGCCATCTACAACCAAACTTATATCTTCCCTCAACTGTACACAAGTTGTGACCCATCAGCTCGTTTGCCTCCTATCCTCCTATATTGTAAAATCGGCAAAGAAAAGCGTTAAGAAAAGAGCTTGCAAAGGAGCAATAACGGCACCTACAAACACCCACCATATACACGCGTTAAACTTGTCATTGTCCAAATCCCCTCTTTTTGCGACGAGCGTTAGAAAAGGGATCTATTACCATATTACTTTTTTTGTAGTTGATGGAAAACAAATTGGTTTTTAAAAGAAATTCAGATAAGCTTTCTTTTTCGTGAAATGCCCTTGAAACTTGGAAGTAAATTAACCTTCAGTTTATTTCTGATGCCAACTTCTACTGACCCCATTAAAACTGTATCGAAGATTCGTGATATGTCGGAGACCTCAAGGCTAAACAACCTCTCTCCTCTATTATGGGAACACACCTTGTCTAAATATAGCAGACTTTCAGGGCAAGGTGTGCCTTTGGATAAATTGTTGCACTAGATCAGAAATAGATAAAATAATGGATATGCTGAATGAAACTATTTTTCATAAGCCAACTAAGTACCTACCAAACTATAGTACTATCCACCCCCTCCCATCATACGGAAAATCAAGTTCTATAACCGATAGTTGAGAGTAAAATAACATGCCAAGTTCGAAAAGGACTCTTAGGCTGTCGAGTTCCGTGGGAAAAGGTATTCTACAGATGTAATCCTATTCCCTGCGGTTCGATGAATATAGTAAACCTAGGCTTATAAAAGTTTTATTATTGCTACACATTTTAATTATTATGAAAGATCCCAAAGAAGCTTACAAACTTCGCGGACATCTTAATGCCCTTAATAAACAACCACCGGAATCTACTTCATTTGGCATTTAAATTACATACAGAATATTAAATGAAATGCCTTGATTGAAGTATTTATAACCGAATTTTAGATGAAGGAATGTAAATCCAAGTACAATACTAAGCTTACTGTAACTTTTTAAAGATAAGCTTATTGCTTACGTTAGGAAATATTTCTATCTCGTTAATTATTCGATCATCCTGATCGTAAACATTGACTGGCTAGTAATATGCATCTAACCGTGCATCTGCAACTATACAATAGTAGCCATGCAGTCTATCTAAGAATAAAACAGCGTTGCCAATGATACTTCCCATTCTCTTATAATAAAAGGAATACAAACAAGGCAATGCACATGTAGATAGCGCAAACTGCGGTAGGGCCGCAAATTGTTAATGCCGCAAAACAGCTAGTAATTAATGAGATGATAAATATATTTTATTCTACTGTTTTGTGTACAATAAAGAGTATGTAAATCAATCAATCAATCTAAAACTATTTAATATTTCATACTTTTAAGAAAAAGGAACTAACAGCAATTTCATACTATGTTATATAGTTTCAATTTTTAATCCATCAATGTTTGTACACATGTTACTTATTATATGTATTTTTGTATATATGAAAAAATGCTCTTCTCTTCTTATTTCCGGTCTCGAAATCACCTTTGAATGTAATTTTCTGTTACGAAAGCAAACCGCTTTTCAATTTTATTATACATAAAAAACTATTTTACACAAAAATACAAACCGAAACCGAATCAGATCTAACCCGGATGACCTAGGTACTACAGTATTACTTCTTCAAAACATTATTTGCCAACCCCAACACAGACCACACACAAACCAGGTCGCAAGACACAATAACCATTGAAGAGTTCCACTTTCAATCTCCTGGCTTCATCTTCAGATCATCATTACTAAGCCTAATATGGTAGACTCATATAAACAAATTATATCATTCCAAAATCGAGAGGTTCACCACTTGCCACCGAAGAATTTCAGTCAATCTTCATGGCTCAATCATTAGATCCGCTCCAGCAAAGATAAATTTGCAAATTAAAGATGATGCTGTCATCCTAACTAAATACATACATACAATATCTTCGAAAGGGTAGGAGCCGTCCCAAATGCCCACTTTCGGCTAATAACAATTTGTCATACTTATGTAATACGAGGCAAGTCATGCGGGCACTGTATGACTGGTATATACTTACTGTATCATAGATAATGAATCTAATAAAAGCGTATTAACACAAAGAATAACGTTATTGGTGCTATCTTATTATAGTATATCTTATACTATATCTTACATATATTTATATACCATATTATGTATTACGTAAAATAAAATTGTAATAATAATAATATGCAGGAGGCTGTCCTTCTTGATACGGCACGCAATGTGAGGTTTCTGTCTCTGGAGCCCTAAAACCGGTAGCTTGGTCCCTGTACTATTTGTTATCCTTTTAAATACATTTTTTTGTATATATGCAAATATAATTTATATTAAACAAAGATAATAATAATACTCCTCTAGGGGCTCACGTTAGGTAGCTGGGTTAAAGGCCTGATGCAGAAGGCAGTCCTTGATGCAGCAAGTATTGTGAACAGGTTCTTGTCTGTGGAGCCCTTACCACCGTTAGCTTGGTTTCTGTACCCGATGCCGATGGGACTCTAATTTTAATATTTTATAAATATATTTTGTTTTTTTATATATATTTATTTAAATGTGTATAATTTAAATATAATAAATGTGTGTTTTAAATATATTTCACTTGTATGTTGATTAGAAGTAAAATAAAGAGAATAGTAATAACAATAATTCCTTATTTGTTTTCTCTCATATAGACAGTCACATAAGAAAAATATTTCTTAAAGTAGGTTAACACTGTGAGTTAAAATAAGGCTATGTAAGAAACTGGTTTCTGTACTAGGAGACATGAGTGATACAAGTGTGACAGATTACCAGTTTCGTGGCGAAGGACCTGATGGAAATTCTGTATCAGAATAGACGCGATATAGGACAACGCAGGGTTCAGTTAAAGCTAAGTAAGTATGTGTGAAATCAGTTTCGTGGAAACTCTTTTTAGTGCTTTAAAGTACTATGCATTATCGCTTAAGTTACGATACAATGGTATACCTGCATTAAATAAATCACCAATTAAAAAGAAACTAATTAGTATTCAAAACAGAAATATAAACATCCAGTTGTGAAAAAAAGGTCAAGAAATAATTTTAAACAGAAAAAAATAACCCCTCTTTTTATATTTGTCCAATTTATGTATATTGCTGTAATATCACCCAAGGGTTATCAAGGTTATCAAAAAGCTAATAATGGCTTTGACGCATACTACTTATTAATCGATAGATATTACCAAAAAACACTGGGTCGGTTACGTGGTCACTAATAGTTAGATAATCAGAGTCATCATCTAATACTTTATTTTATTTGTTTAATACATGTAATATAAACCCAGCATATATTACTAATATATATGTACATTTCGAAATTCACTTCGAATTATACTTTTTTTGCATAGTCTACGGGGCCAGACGGACAGAAACTTGTTCGTAAGTGACAACCGCCGTCCATAGACACCTGCAACTCAAGAGTCGTGGGTGCGCTACCCGCCTTGGAGGCTGATAAGTGTCTAGGGGACGCGGGGAGGGGAAGAGGACAGGGAAAGTTGGGCCTCCGCCAACCTCACTATTTTCATTGCTTCACAATCGCTTGTCTGTGAGACCATGGTATCGCACCGGTCGAGCCGGCCTATTCCTGCCTAAGCATGGCTCGCCCACTATAACTTACGCAATTTCCCTCTCTACTTCGATTGAAAAGCCCCTGTTACAAATAAATGACCCAGACGGGTTTCACCAGGATACAAATACTTCACTTACCATCAGGTGACCCGCCTGTTCGTTTGTCCCCCTATAATATAAAAAAAAACTTTGTTTGTTACTTTATCTCTCAATAGTTGCAGGTGTCCATGGACGGAGGTTGTCACTTACCATCAGGTGACCCAACTATACGTTTGCCCCCCTATAATAAAAAAAAATGTGTAGCGTATTGTTAATTTTTCATGTGAAGCAAGATTATAATGACTTGCCGAATATTACATTTCACACAATTTTATAAGTACGATAATTAAATAGGTACTTTCAACCTTAGTTAAGCTTAGAACTGAGTATTTTAATTTTCAGAAGGTTTATCCGAATCCAGTATTGACAGCAAAGTCAACTTATTATATGTTACCGACTCTTAAAAGCTTGCTCTAACCAAATCTTGTTGAGTATAAGCTAAGCTGATATTAGCTTTCTCACCATACTTGTTTATGTCTCTAACTCAGCACGTAAAGCCGGTAAACAAACTTGCTTGATATGGACATAGTGACATTAAAATATTCTATCAGTTCAAGTGGTAAACTTTTTTTTATCTGGGTATAAGAGTCTATGTAATAGGTCGGGGAAAAGATAAAAAAAGGTGTTTTGTATGCATGTATAATTTGAGGAAAAATCTCTTTGGTTGTACTGTTGTATCGGGCTGGTTTTAATATCAATAATAAGACATTAAGAAAAAGAAAAATAAAAAGTAAAAAACCCTTTCCCGCCATTTTTAAAAGTGAGTGATTCGATCGAAACAATTCTATACGTTCTGAAGTTTTATTGCAAAAAAGGGAAAAATGAGGCTCAAAGCACAAAGTTGGTTCAAACGTTGGTCAACGTTTTTCAAGAATTGTGATGTCTAAGATGCAGCTCGCTCTGGTCGCCCTCATTGACCAAAACTATATTTTCCAAAAAGGTGAGCAAGATCGGATAAGGACTGGCTATTCAAAAAAAAGATCAACATTTGGGTGCCACACAAGCTGAAAGAAATCTAATGAATCGAGTACTCATTTGCCACTCTCTATTAGAACGTAATGAAATTAAACCATATTTAAAAAGATTGATAACTGGTGATGAAAAGTGGATCATCTACGACAAGAACGTGCCAAAAAGATCATGGTCAAAGGGTAGTCAAGCTGCACTGTAGTGAAACCCGGATTAACACGCAATACTCTATGCATCCCCAATATAGCCCTGACCTTGCACCCACAGATTTTCGCCTGTTTAACATCAAGCAGTAGTAAACCTAACATTAAGAGAGGACTGTCAAATGTACTTGGCGCATATTTTTATAATAAACCCCAAGATTTCTACGTCGGGATTATGTAACTACTTACAAGATGGCAACAAGTTATCGAACAAAATGGCACATACATGTATATTAGAATTTAATTTAATTAAAATTTGAAAAACGAAAATGTCTTAAATTTTTATATAAAATACGAAACTGTTTCCCTGATCTCATATAATAATAAAAAAAAAAACTTTAAAAAATACTTATGTTTGATTTGACAAGAGACCTGCGTTTACCCACAGGCAGCATTACTTTTCATTGGAATAGCTGCGCGTATGGCGTCACGTACGTCTGGCGTGTAAGTTTTCTTAAATATGAAATAACAAAATTAATCGGTGGAGTTTCTTGCCCATTCTTCTCCATACGAAACTACATTTTGGAATGGGGGACTAGAATCAATTCTATTTAAATGTAATGTAAATGGTGATGTTCAAAAGTGCCTTTTGGGCCTATTTGAAATAAATGCTTTGACTTTGACTTTGACTTTTACTTTGATCCAATATTTTTCCAATATCATTTATTATTGTAGTGCACGCGTTGACATGATGCGGGTCATAAGGAAGCCCCATCTGTGCTAGCGAGTGGGGCTCGTAAACTGAACTCAATAACAGTTCTAGCTACATTGTTCCTTCTACTTATTTTTACATTAACTACTTATTTAATATAATATACAGTATACAGTCCCGTTTAAAACTACTTATTAAAAAGGCACAGTGGGTATAGTACTTAACTACATTTCTCTCTTCTTAATATACTATTTGGCTATTTGGTCGTCAAATTATTAAAAAAGTAACGAAACTTATATTTTCATTTTCATTATTTCATTAATTTAAAACGAGCTTCAATTGAGAGAGATTCCAGATTCTTACAGAGCAAACATAAAATATTCTGCAATATTTTAAATATAACCAACAACTAAAGTCAGGCATGCATGAGGATTTCCTGAGGAATTATTAGTAACTATTAAAGTTCGCATGAATGCTTATTCCTGGCTTGCTGTTACCCGCGACTGCATTTGAGTTCAAATATTGAACGGTAAGTTTTCTATTATAAAGGTAGCTTATGTGCTATTCCAGATTATAATCTCTGTGCCAAATTAAATCCAGATCACTGAACAGATCTGTTCTGACGTGAGTGAGGTTAACCCATAGAACATTTGAAATTATAATAATAACAAGATGTCTACATAGACACCTGCAACTCAAGAGTCATTAGTGCGCTGACCGCCTTTGAGGGGCATGGGGGATACTATGAGGGAAAGAAAAGAGGTGGGACAAGGAGAGGGGGATGAGGGGAGAGGAAAGAGGAGAGGAGTAGTTGCTTCACAACCGGTTTTCTACGAGGCCGTGGGCGGTATCGCACCGATCGAGGCGGCCCATTCGCGCCTATGCATGGCTCTACCTCTGTTAAAAGTAGTAAGACTATTAGATAACTGAACTTTAAACTGGTGTAGTGTGGTAAATTATTGTATAAAATACGTAGTCTTGACGTCACGGGTGTGTATTGTCAAATCATTCCATTTTTATGTCCATTTGATCAATACAAAAATACAAATTACAGTAACTCAGAACGACACTTGTTAATTACATTTTTAGTAATCTTATTGCTCGACTAAGTGAAATTATTTTATTAATCATAGTATCTACCCAATTATCATTATTGCTTCAATCGCGAATGCAAAAAAACACCGATAATTCTTCCTAGATAGTTATAGAATTCAGTAGCAAAGAAATATTTATATATACGTATTATTTATAACACTTATTTATATACTACAAAAGGCTAAAATCCCTCGTGAATCTTCGTCATCATACTGGAGAATAAGAGTTTATAAAAAATTAAAGGAGTTAGATATATCTTCAGGAGTAATATAAGGATGACGTTTATTTGTTTCCCAATTGCGCGATGTCACGTCATGTCAATATCGGTTAGTAGCATTTTCAGCGTTCAAAATTCAAAGTGAACAAAAATATTTCAGTTTCCTACCAAATACCGTATTATATATAAAAAAATGCACTCCGGGAGTGCCGACAGAAGTGACAACTTATTTTGGAGCGTTAGACATTTTTAGATGGGTACTAGGGTTATTGGGTAATGAATTTCATTTTATTTATGAATTGTATTTTATAAATTATTAGAAACTTTAAAATACATTTAATATTCTTTTATATATAGTTAAAAATATAGTTATATACAAACTACTAACTATATACATAGTTAACAATTTCGACAACTCTTGTATCATCATCATTATCATTAAAATTATTACAATCTAAAATAGAAACTAAAGGTTCATGGTAACTAAAATAGGAAATAAACAATTTTGATTCGAAGTTATTTAAATTTCTCGTGAATACCGCATGAATTGTACTTTTATATCTCGTTGTGCTAATATTGCGTTGATTGGACATATGCGTCTCGTAACGGTGTCGCGAGTCCATAGATTTTATCTCATCTAAAAATATGCGTACCGCGCTAAAAGAAGTTTTCACTTTAAAAAAATATTGTATAAAATATAATTTGAGTCAAGTTGCTTGTTCCATTTTCTTTGGATTAATATCGGAAAATATACGACTAGCTGCCGGTCCCGAGAGCCACACAAATGTACCTACAACTTTACATATATTCGCTATCCCACAACCGGGACAAAAACGATTAATCCTAATTACGTACAGTCGGCATGTATGCAATGAGAGTGTAGTGTACGGACGACCGAACATATAGCATATTTATATAAGATATTAATAAGTACAGAATTAACTTTTAAACAAAAGTATGGTAATTTAATTTTAATTAATATTGTAAAAGTATATCTAAGTTTTTAATAAAGTTCTGCAGACTGAATGTAAGATAACCATTACCTATCGTTAAGAAAAAAATTGCAACACTTTGAGTTACAAATAATATTTTAATTAAATAACAAAACTTACATGAACGCATTTCTGTGGATACATATAACGATACAAAAGTCATTCCATCTTAAAAATGTAATAGTAAAGATTTATAGTGATTTGTTTTATTTGCACTACACAATATACAGCTACTTCATAAAGCTGTCACTGAAGCGCGGGGCTCGAGGAGAGAGCTGATTGCACAAATTGTTTCAGTATTATTTGTTTTGATTACTTGGCCGTTTGAGGCATTGATAGCTTTTTTTAGAGTGAAATGACTGTTTTCTTACTATGATATCACTTTGACCAATTAAATGTAAAATAAAAAAACCAAAGTCAAATTCCAACTACATATATCCAACTCAAAATTATGATCTGAACCTATTTCAATTGTTAGTACGCTGTCTTCTTTTTTAGCTCGTCATATACGAGCTAAAAAAGTATGTCGTTTGATTTATTATTTTTATTCTTCCAACACTAATGTGGATTTTACCGGTGTTACAAGTACTTATTTACATATTAAATGTTCTTTCAAATAGTCTTAACCTAAAAAAAATAGAAAAATACACCAAAAACTACAATTGTTTCATCAATTTGTAAAATATGTATATTAAGGATTATTATGCCGAAATACTTATTTATATTACCCATGATTCTACAAAAACAGATGTTTTTTTCGCTATTTATCACTTAACTGCAACAAACTTTACTATACGAGAATACAGTGTAGTAAATAGACCACAAATAATAGTTCGGACGTGGACAATAAAGTCTGGTTTATGATCATAGTTTGTGGGCGACTGAGCGGCAAACTGCGGAAGGGCCCGGTCATACGAATATTATTTAAACTTGCTTTATGTCTGTTTCCACAATGTATAGTCCGTACCGTATTACTAATATTAAGGGCAGGCCCCTGTTGTCCCGAATAAGAATTTAATTAAACAGTTTTAATATTAAAACTGTATTTTAAATGGTTTTGCAAAATACATACAAACATGTGATTTTTGTTTACGTATCTTAATGGCTTGGTTTTAAAATTATTGGTCGGTGTTGCCAAAGAATGTAAAAAAAAACTACACTAAAACAAATAACACAGACTAAAGGCGTGAAATAATAATATATCATCTACTACGATAATAACATTTAAAGTAAAGGCGGTTATCAACTTTTTTTAAAGTCAATTGTCTGCTTTAGATCACAAATTCCGAGTCGGTTTAGACTCAAATATAAAATCTATAACGACAGCTTTGAATGTATGCCGTGCATGAATTCAAAATGTTTTAACACAATTTTAGTAGCTTAACTTGTAATGTAACTAACTAATCAAATCTGGAAAATCAATTTGAACCTACTTCTAAGTGTCATTTCTTCATGAAATTAAACATGTTTTTTTTTTTTTTATGCGATAGGTGGCAAACGAGCAGACCTGATGGTAAATGACTGCCGCCGCCCATGGACACCCGCAACTCAAGAGTCACAAGTGCGTTGCCGGCCTAAATGTGGACATAAGATCATGTTTAGATGACAACAATATGTTCTTTTTAGAACTTATCTTAGAGTTTAGAGGAGTTATGGTTGGCTGAGAGGCTGAGAGGTTTGGGTCCTATTTGCTTAACAAGTCGAATTAATTTCACCTGATCAACGAAGCCTGTTTTTTATTGTTATAATAATAAAGATATTGTGACTTCTCATAATTATGGAACTCATGCAAAATAAGACAATAAAAAAAATCCATCTCTAGTGTTGGGATCATTAATCATTATTTCATCTTGTTATTTCAAACAATAATTACTTTAAACTTCAGTGCACCACTTTCAGTAGATTTCTCTTCAGCCCTGCTACTTGCTCCAAACTTAGACCAGATCAAAATCTGCGTTCATATCTCAAACAGATTTTAATAACCGAGGACTTAGTAGCATTAAGAAAGAAATTTAGATAGTTTAGTTTACTGATAAAAAATATGACGAGCAAAAAAATATGATGCGCTTTGTATACAAAAACTTCTAACACTAAAATAACATTTTAAAACTACTAACTCAAACGTGAACTTTCCTAACCGAGTAGAAAATACAACAAATGAAAATAGTGTGTGAAAAGGAGCCAGGGCCAATACATTCTCAGGTAAAGCACGTAAATTAAATTGAATAAAATTTACCACTTTGAATAGGTAATTTATTGTAATTATTATTATATGTGTAAAATTGCAAAAGTAAGCCGTTGATATAAACCATTTCCTACAATAATTTAGCTTATTTGGAGGGATAAATAAGTAAATAAGAACAACTATTATAATTAATAGTCTGCAAACGACGAAAATACGACATTAGAATGGTATTTATTACGATAGCTTTGCATTACTCACCAAAATTTGTTACCTGTAAACTTCGCAAGTTCCAGTATCGACATCTAATCAGAGTATGAATTTCTCGATCTACAAACTGGATGGTAATTAAATTTTCTTTTGAATTAGCACTCTAGTTATTTATTCCCTTGTAGTTATGTTGCTATTGAAACAGTGTAAAGCAAGCAGTAAAGGTCGAGGGCAGATATTTCATTTTATATTTCTATTTTCATGCTTTGGCATTTTCATTCCATCGTGTTTTAAGGTCGTGTGTTACTTCAGAAAGATGCGGATGCAAGTTGACTTACATATACATAATTCTATAATCCCCCGATCCATTCTCTTACAAACGTCTGTCTTCTCCATTCTCTGAAACAATCCAACTAAACAGTCTACGTCTTTGAAATTAACTGTAGACGAATAAAACCTTTTTGTAATACCACAATACTTTGTAATGAAATGCAGGTTATGATCTTCTATTGTATCTTGTGATTTTATCTGTCCAATTATGAGTCCTACTAATTTAGTATTATACAATTTCGCCTCTTCCACATTCATCAGTCCTTTTATACACGTTCTTCGATTACGTGTGTTAATTTGGCCCTTCTTAAGTATTATACCTAAGGTAAAAAAAGTATTAAACTACACTCTCGTAAATACAAACGGTACACTCATGAAGGAATGACACGTATGTAATACAGCCCAATAAAAGATCGTAAGGATTTTGATATAGATAGATAGATGTAACTCAAAAAGCGATACCACGGTCTCACAGAAAACCGGTTGTAAAGCAACGCTTGCGTAGCATTTCCCTGAAATTAGTGAGGTTTCCGGAGGTCCAACTCCTCTCCTCCAGACCTCAGCCCTTCTCTTTTTTCCCCTACCCCCAACTCCCATCCTCATCACCATCAAAGTGTTGAACGCAGCAGCAGACTTGCGACTCTTGCGTTGCAGATGTCTATGGACGGCGGTTGTCACTTACCATCAGATGACCCGTCTGTTCGTCTGTCCACCTATAGCAGCCTTTCTCAAAGTGGGTGATAGCGCCCTCTTGTGGGCGCTGCAGGCCTAAAGGGTGGCGGTAAGAGACCCAGAAAAAAAAATGGGAGCGTTGTATAGAGGCTTAGGGGGCGAATTGTAATTTCATCTAGGAGGACTCTTAGACACCGACTGAGCTTTCGACTCTAGACTACAGCTTGTGAACATCAACTAATATTAATATACCTATAATCCTAAAAAATCACTCACGAGATTCCGTAAGGATTAATATCGATACGCTTTAACATTAAACTTGATTTCAGCTAAAGCCTATTTGGCTTAGTACCGGTAGCTAGTACATCAAAGTGACAGGCTTTTGTTCCCGTGAGCACACTTACGGCCTCTGGAAGCCTTAAAAGTAGGACGCGTTTGGGGATTGAAAATCCGTGGTGGATGATTTTCTTAAAGTTATTTTTTTAATTTTAATTTTTGTCTTGCTAGCATACACTCTTTTTTTTAATTGCATGGATCAGGCAGGCAGGAGGATCATCTGATGCTAAGCGACTATCGCCGCCCATGGACACCAGCAACTGAAGAATAAAACAATATACCATGAAATAAAAAATAATTTAAAAAAATAATTACAATTAACTAGAGGACTCGTGCGGGTTCTTACTGTAAAGCTGAAGTTGAATGTGAAGTTTATCTTGATTTTGCAGGGGTTTATACCCGGGTCATGTCGGTTCGAGTCTGACATACCACGTCACTGTTAGCTCCAGTGAGGTGATGACCCGTGTGGTTTCCACAGGATAAAAAAAAAGTTCATTTTGATTTGATTGACAATAAAATTATTTCCCTAATTTTAAAACTACTTTTACACCTAGGTTCCCTTTACATTACGAGAGCTCATATAAACCAATGGAAATAAATATATTTATGTTAGAAGATGTCTAAATGTATCTAGTGCAGCACACCTGACGTACAATAATATTTGAGTACCCGAACAACTACACACAAAATCTCATTACATAAAATAAACAGATGTAGTCCCGCGGTACCGGTTACAAATCCTAATACTATAAGTGGCAATTCGGAAGCCAGCCACTCAATGACGGAGGCCGAGGACAAACACGAGGGAGCTGAAAGCACGCAGCCTACAATAATTATGAATATTTACTTGGAAACTGACACTGGCCCTAAATTATCAGACTCAATAGACTGAGAATATAATTACGAAAAAACCGGTGTTCATTACATAAACGATGTCAACAGAAATAACGTTCGTGTTTTTATACATTAATCGCTTGAGTAAAAGTTTATAAAATATAGAGCGCGGTTAGGGCGCAGAAGGTAAATCCATCATCATTTGGACCCGTTCAAGTTTATAAGCGTTACTTCCTGTTGTGATAAATTTATTTCGCTCTATTATTTACAAACATTCCCTAGGAGGGATTAAAGACTAAGACACATATATGTCAAAGACGTTCGCGTTTGACAGCGAGGGGGAAATTATAATTTGAACGCTGAACCCAAAAACTCACAGTAGTGCGTGTGTTCTAAATTTACATTTGGAGTATCACGGTACTAATTGTTAACCAGCAAAGTTGTTAAAAAAAAAACACGTCTTATGAAAAAAGGTTTTTAGAGGTCGCGTATTTTTTTCCCTTGACGAGAAATGTTTTTTTTTTGGATGTTAAAGTCATGTGTTAATTATAATAGTATAAGTATGAAGGTTTAACTGTCCACAACAAAACTTAATCGGAAGTAAATAAGGGCAGTCATTATAAACGCGTCCATCAAGGGTTTGACAGCTGGCTGCTAACGACTTTCATGTTACCACATCGACCATCGTACATTATTATAAAATGTTCATAGTTTTTATTGTATGGCCTTGTTTTATATTTGGAAAGCATATACATATACTCTCAGAAAGGCACATTTGTTTATTTATAAGGACAGTAAATTGTTCTAATAGGTTTGTATAAGAAAGACATATGTATACAAAAAAAAACACAAATGACTAACATATTGCATAACATGTATTCTTCTTCCATTCATTTTGCACCTTAGAAGTGTAACGTTTCACATCAAATTTAAATGGTACCAAACACCGTCGGGGTAAATGGAATGGCCGTTCTGAACACAATATCATACACATACTTAGAGCTATAGTCTCAGGGGCAAAAAAAAGTAGTAGATAACTACTTTGTAAGCCGTGAGTGTCTGTATGTGGCAACATACCTTTAAAAGAAGTGAATCTTCTCCTCTCACCTCTCTCTCTTCATTCAATCTTACATCAACCGAATATGGGTAATGCGAGTCTCAATGAAGGCTCGCGTGGCTGTGCATAGAGGTGTGTTGGTGCCAACACTTATGTATGGTAACGAAAGTGTGGTATGGCTGAAAAAGCACGAAAGTAGAAGTAATGCAGTAGAAATGAGAGCATTGAGGAGTATAGCTGATGGGAATTTGAGTGACAGAGTAAAGAATAGTGTTATAAGGGGCAGTGTGGTGTGAAAGAGGATGTAGTAACTAAAATAGAAAACAGTATGCTGTACTGTGTCGGTCATATCGAAAGGATGAATGAAAGGAGATTGATTTGAGTTGTCGAGTAAATGGAGTTGTCGGAAGTGGAAGCCCTTGACGAACGTTCTTGAACTAAGTTCAAGAGAATCTAAACAAAGGCCAGGTCAAAAGTACCTTTAGCCGACGAGCCTGTATGCGGAACGGAATGAAAGTTGAAGAAGCGAGAACGAAAAGTAAAAAATGGAAGGAAGTGGTCTCTGCCTACCCCTTTAGGAAAGAGACGTGATATTTTGTATGTTTGTATGTATCAACCGAAATTCAATATTTTCATTGAAGAAAAACATTTTTTTTTGTTCCCTACAATAAGAGGTAAGTTAAAAGTATCAATTGCAAATTCATACGTCTACAATGACACCACTGACACTATTGGCTTGGAGACGGTATCAAACTACTATCCAGTTTGTTGTAAAGGAAATCTGCCATATCCAGATCCTTATTGATTTTCGGAGAGTAAGTTCTTTTTCTTAAGGTACATTTGCAAAAAAAATTGTTGGCAATTTCAAAATAGGGCTACGTCAGCGACCATTTTAACTGATGTTTTATTTTTAATGTTGCAAATATCTTCGACTGCAATCTATATATATTTACAGTTTCCTGTTGCATTATCCAATCGTTCCTTTTCATACGATTTTTTTAGGTTTTGTAGAATGTTAGTTTGTTGGATTATGATGTTGTCTTTGTTGTGTAGCTTTTTTGATTCTTTGTGTAGTATGCTTTTCGAGTTTTTTAGAATAACTTTCCTACAGTGTGTTTGTATGCCGTCGTTAAGCATTTTAGTAAATGCTGTCCCTCTTTCTGTCACGTCATTATAGCAGTAGATTGAGCTAAATTCGGTATTCTCTATATCTTCTATGAGTAGGTTATAATTTAAATACAACCTTGGTCGTAATATTTAAACTCTTCGGGGGTACATTTAATGACGATAACACTTACTAATTCCTATAAGTACTGTGTCATAATCACTTTTGCAAATTTCGTCGTTTTGATCTTCGCGTGATTGAGACAGGTGCGATCATGTGACCCTGTTCCTGCTGGGTAGAGTAAAATATACTGCAACTTATATTTTAATACAAGTTTTGAAGGGTTACCTAACAGATATTAATACCTGAATTTTAAAATTCTAAATGGTTATGAATACAAAATTAAATTTGTTTCAAATAAATTATATTATTAAACAGTTCAACACTTATATCAATCAAATACAAAAATATTACTTATTTTTTTTCTTTAAAAAAAAGTAATAAAAAAACAGTACTACAAAAGGAAGTGCATGGCGCCAAGTTAACATACATATTCCACTTGACTGAAGTAATTGGCACAAAGCGCGGTCAAAGCCGCGGATCTATCTCTGTGCGGCGTTATTTATATATATATACATATCTTTTGTGATCCGAGGTAAAGAATTCAACACACATAACATGAAAAAAATGGTAACCAGTAATTATTGCCTGTGATATTTCCGAACCGATACGACCTTCAAACATACAAGAAAAGAGCGTACTCCCACCTACAAGGCCGACTACGCACTTGCGATTCTAGTGTTGCAGGTGGCCATTGGCAGCGGACGTCTCTTACTATCAGGTGATCCGTCTGCTCGTTTGCCCCTATAATAATAATAATAATAATAATAGTAATATATATATAATATGAAAACAACATAATGACGTTGTCGGACAAGACGATCAACAGACAAACTGAACAGGTTAATATAATTGGCGGTATTTTATCCACTACGCCTGCCAGTAAACGGTTACTTACTATGTTCGACTAACAGTTCCTCGTATTAAAATCCAGCTTACCTTTATATCTTACAATTCAGTAAACATGTAATACTTTTTTTTAACTTGCTTACGTTTTATTAAATTACAATATACATCGGTCTTCGACTATCTTTTTACCTACGAGTGTTCCTAGATACATACTAGTAAATGTTAGACGGATCAACCCAAAGCGTGTTACAGGGGCGAAACTGCAACAGCGTCATTTGCAATTCTTATGACGTCTTATTTGCGTTTTGGAGCGTGAAATAGCGTGGAGTAGCGTTAATATTTCATACTGCAACTTTCTTTCAATGTAAGTCATTTTGCTACTCATCTACCGGGCCCAACTGAATAAACATTAAAAACTTAAACATTAAATGTAAAAACAAGTTAAATACTAAAAAAATAATAATAATAATACAATAACAACTGACCTGCCAAAAAACTAAGAACGTGCCATTGAGACGCAGTATCGGTTTAATTTTTAAAGTGTTAACCAGAATTATTTAAGGATGCTGAAGATACATCGTAGTCAGGTCGGGCATTGACGAAGTGGGATTCAATCATGGTTGGGCAAAAAGTGGTCTCAGAGACACATTCGGACATACACATTCAAACGACAGAAAGTCAATACATACATCTGCTATGTATGTCCCACACAATAATAATAATTTCAGACATCTCACACATGCGCACATGATATATGGCATCTATGCCTTTCTTTCTTTTCTATATGACCTAGAACCAATGCCTATTTTTAGGTTAGTGTCGTGTATATACATATATTGGCAAATTTATACCTCTAGAAATCTCTAAATTCTTATCCTTTTATACGCATCAATATGTTTCAAAATAATATTATAATGTACTATCAACATACGTAAGTGTTACTAACTGTAGTTGTTATCATTCAACTCCAGGTTAAATGATAATTTAAGGTCAATGTTACATTAATACATTAATAGGTAGGTATGATAAAATGTAATGTTTTAATCGTGTTCTATATATTTATACAGTTATTTAAACAGCTCTCTTTATTAGTAAATGAGCGCAGTAGTATAAGCTTTAAATTTATAAGATAAATACTCAATTATTCGAATTAAGGGAAATGAAAAAAGAAAAAATGAAATTACTACTTTGATCCTTAACCTTTCATAGTTTGGTTTAAATGAGGACATTGCGATTACATTTAAAGGAGGTAACTAGTGTTTCCACAATGTTTCACTGTTCGTTATCACGGTCAGTAAGCATATGACAACAGATATTCAAGAAATTGTATTCTTATTTTGCCTTTAAAGATTATTTTAAGGCAAACGAGCTTACGGGTCACCTGATGTTAAGAGGCTGCCTATGAACACCTGAAACTCAAGATTCGGAAGCGCATTGCCAACTTTTGAGGGTGCCACTCTCTGGGTATTACACAACGGGTATCTTGTGATTGGCTATATATTACTGAGGTCAAACCTGTCCATACCGGACTAAGCATAACTCTTCCACGTGAAAGAAAATCAAATACACATATGTATTATGTAATCGAATTTAATGAAACGGGAACTTTTAAAAGGACAGTGTAGAAATTTACAGTGTGTACAGTAATATAAAGCCTTTAAAATATAGACTCGATGACTTCCATCGGTATCGCCGAAGACATTTTCTGAGCATATTTGATATCTTTAGAGATGAGATGACTCTGTTTCCCAAACATTGTCAACATAAAGCGGCTTTAAACGATGTTTGTCCGGTGGCACCCTGTTGCATACTAAATTGGTACAACTTGTATTGTATTGTCGAGTGAGTTAGAGTACCGGAGGCCCTACTCCCCTCTCCTCTTTCCCCTCCACTCAGGCCCCCCTGCATCATCCTCAAAGGCGGGCAGCGTACTTACGACACTTGTGTTGCAGGTATCAATGGACGGCGGTTGTAAAAATTACCATTATGTGTAACTAAGAGTAGAGTGAGCCTCTAGAGTTATAAAAAATATATAGCAATATCTTCTTCTTCTGATTTTTTTAAGAGTTGATAATTAACATTATTTTTTTTCATTTCATTCATTTATTGATCACCAGCAATAGGCTTGACCGAAACATACATTCAATTCATTCATTCAGTCATGCTCGCGAAGGAGGTTCGATGCTGGTCATCTCCAGACAGCTATTACTTAACAGAATTAGAATAATAATTACCATATACGTTATCTCAGAATGATATATTGCATTGTCTTCACATCTTATTTTATTTGATTTTATGTGCACTTATGAACTGTTACAAAAAACTTATGTAAAATATTCGAAAGAGAGTGTCCTTGGAGTTTCTCGTTTGTTCTTCTCCATAGGATATACGTATTGGAACAGGCAACTAGCTTCATGACTGACTTAGTTTGACCGACATCCTCTATTGATAATACCTATGATTGGTTTAGTTGAAATAAACAATTTTAATTTTGACATGTAATTGTTGCAGGCGCGATCCCAATGGTGACGGCGACGGTCTATTGTGCGCCGGTCCTGCTCCGGTACGCCGCTCTCACCGTCTACAGTCTTGGTAGCTTACTCGGGCTTTATAAGGTAATCAGTGTCTTAATAAACATTCAGTCTATGAACTAACTAACAACGTCTAACAATCCTATAAACTCGTACCAACCAAATAACTAAACAATTAAGGTAGTTTCGTTCGAGTCCTCCTAGTCTGAATATACATACACTGGGTTCGACAATTGTAAATGTTGGTTCCCTGCTATACATAAGAATATTTCCCTTATGTAAGACTTTTTTGTCCAAAAGAATACAAATGATCTAAAAAGATATTTGTAATGATTAGTTAAGTATACATACGATTTTTTTTGTAGGCTATGCGTGCGTGGTCTCCGTGGGAACGAAGGTTGTGCTTTGCGGCGCCGTTCTGCATGCGCGTGCTACTAGCTGGCGCGCGCGCCGCTCGCCTCGGCGGAGGTGAACCAAATGCTATACTACACGTTTTCTTGCAGGTGAGTCTCTTAGTTCTATTATGAATTTATGAACTATACGTCCGTACCTACCTGAATGGGTTTTGGGAAAAAGGCAGGCGGAGGTATATAAAAGCGTAATATATGTTTTGTGTTTTTAAATGCACTACATCACATTTTTTTTTAAATTCTGGAACCACATTTTTTTATATCAGAAGTTTATTGAGTTGTAATATAAAATACTTTTATTATAATATTATATTATATTATCTTATCTTATCTTATCTTATAGTTATGCGACCCAGACTTGCTTGAGATGTTGCCAATACTCCCCAATCCATCTGTATAAGCAATATCCCTTTCCTTCCTTGTCTATCCTCACTTTCCTGTCAATATACCCATAATTTCACTCAAATCACTTATTCCCAAAAGGCAATAGGCCCCTGTTGCGTGAGTGGGACTTAACTATTATCGGCAAAATGTGGGCGTTAATTACGACTCTGCATGCCTCTTTGGGGACGCAGGTGTGAGTGTATGTATGTATGTACTTTATACCAAACTGTTTCACTCTATAATAAACTTCATTCCCTATTTTCCTCCCTTAGAAGTGAAACATTTGTCTTAAATTTTTACTAGGACCAACCTTAGACTGGTTGTTTAAAAAAAAACATAAAATTTAAAATTGAATTAAAATTTAAATCGGTTTACAAATGACGAAGATATCTCGATATTTTTCGTTACCTTCATTCATTCTTAAAATAAAAATCTCCATCTTCGAGTGCAACGGCAATAACAAATCAGTCATAATTGACCTCCTACTTTTTTGTTAAGTCGTCGTTCTCAATTCGTCTGGGTACGAACAACGCATGATACTTGCAGAAAAATGTTAAAATATTACGTGGAAAATGTTTTTAGTCTCACAAAGGTATTTCTTTATTTTAATGTTTTATTGTAGTATTCTGTGTGACTGTTTATTTTCCCAAATAAATAAATAAATAAGCCTATCAATCAATCACAACTTCGGAAAATAGTGATGGATGATTATGAGTTACGTCTGTATAGACAACTAATGGAGGGCCTACGGTTTCTTATTTTACGAAAAGAATATAAATTATATTTCTAAACGTTCACACATCCTAGCTAGTACAATTAACCTCAATAATTTTGTTGTCTACATAAATTAGATCACATTACAAAAATTACTAGTACATTTTCCATTTTTTGTTTTATGAACTGTTTTTTAATGATGTTTGTAACGATATATAATTGTCACACGATTTGATGCTATCAACTTTTTAACACGCAATCAATATTCTGTTTTGACAGAGAATAAGAATATGTAAACAGCAAATAAAATTACGGTGAAATATAATTACGACATTGAAACTCAAACAGGCAACATAGACATTCGTGAACTACACACATCATTAAACGTTGACGTGTTAACGATATGATCAGTTTATCTGACCACTTCATGAAATGGTTGGTTACATCATGACGTGGCCAATTCTATGATCTGGCCACGACATATACAGAATGTTTCAAAAAGGTGTGCTCATACTTAAGTAAAGGGTCTAGCCGTACTTCCATAGCAAAACTGCCCCCAATAGGAACCTATATCGTAACATATGCTCTTTTGTAGAGGATGCTAATAGTAGTTGATCCAGTAGATATTAGCTCTATATCTTAGTTATTTGAGGAGCTAGTTAAAAAAAAGTGTCCAGAAACGACATTTTTTCAAAATGATATATCTTTGTTGGTTTTAAAGCTAGGAAGATAAAACCAATTTCAGTGTTTATGATACACGTTACAGTTTATTCCATACCAGTTTCCTATAATCTAAGCCTAAATAAAAGTATTAAAAAAATACAAATTAATATTTTGTCAATTGATTTCTATTAGATCTAATTGAGTTACCACTTTAAACAAAATATATAATAATTATATATATCTTGTCTAATAGCGTGCCAAGTTTCATTAAAATGCGAGAGGTGCAACATGTCAAAAAAAAAAAATTAACGTAACTGGACCACCGTACGACTACTATGTTATCGCTTTTAAATTGTATTAAATTTTTACTTTTTTAATATTGGGTATGAAAAGTTTGAAAGAAAATGAATTGATAGTTTTCAGATAGTAATTAAACTCATACTTATAAATGATAACTTTTATTAATCATCATCACTATCTTCATTAATTACAACATGATCCTTATTAATAGAAAAAAGACTGGATAATATTTCTGCTGGACGAACTATATGAGATTTATATCTTGCATTTGATAAATAATATATAATTGCTGCCACGTGGGAGCAACACCCAACTGTTCGATTACCATTTGGACAGTCACAGCAATAACGCCGAATGTCTTGGTGACTTTTTCCATTGGATTTGTAGTCAATATAACATCGGTAGGTTTTGCTATTAATGTGTTTTGCTATTAGGTGCTTTTTTGACGTACAGCACACGAAAATTATTCTCTTTCCCCATGAGTTCAGCTAAATAAGAAATAGTTTGTGAAAGCTGGTAAGTGCCAGTGAAAAGTATTTTTAACTCTTCCTCAGAAAGCTCAGGAAAATCAGGAACTTCTGAAGTAAGCAGTTGATGGAAAGGTTGTTTTCGCCGATTCCAGTGGTTAATCAGCACCTCGTCAGCAAGTGTATTTTTTATAGCTTGTCTATCATTCATATTTTTAATGATCTTATCGTATAGTTTGATGTCGGAAATATGTCTCTTACCATATTTATTTTGTAGGTATCCAGCGATGCGACAAAAAGACCTTACCTTCGGCAGGATTTTGTTGTCTAAAACATTATCTAAGAGCCGAAACTTTTGCGAAATTGCGCCATGAACCGCTTCTACAACCCATCTTACTTTGGTCACTTTCCTAGACTCATTAGCTTCAATAGTTGTGAGTTGATCTCGTCTTCCTTTTAGTGCTGGCATAAACAGTTTGTAACCTTTCTCAGTAATGTACGTTTCAACGTCTCTAAATCCGCGGTCTGCAATTATAAGATCGTTTTGATGTAGAAGAGTTTGCAAACCAAGAGGATCGTCCAATACTATTTTCATTATTGTCGCATCGTTTTGAGTTCCATAATAGGGACCTGTGAAATCTATTATATAACCGTCAGTAGCACAAATAGTGAATGGTTTACATAAGTGCGATTTCTTTTGCCCTGAGTAAGATTTACGTTGGTACTCGTTGTTTGTGCTTTTTTCATGAAAAATATATGTGCCATCACAAATAATTATTAACTGATGATCATTGAATAAAGCCTTCGAAATATTGGTCGTATGATTTTTAATTAACTCTTGTCTTGAGATTGAATTGATACCAAAATGAAATGGTAAAATATCTTCTTCAAAGCTTCGTATTATTTGTTTGCAATAATCTGAAACTTGTTGCTCTCGTTCCAGTTGTAATATTGAAGATATAATTTTATTTGAAATACCTAATCGTAATTTCATCAAAAAAATCACTAGTGCCTGAATAACATTACGCGAAGGAGAAGGCTTTAATGATGTTAAGTGTTTCCCAACTTAGTCCAGTATACACTTTTAGTTTTTCTTCAGGCATGGTAAAATCACCTATTTGGTTGAACAGAGCAGCGTCAACTTTTGCTGAAAGAAAATCTAAAATATTGCGACTTCTTTTAGAGATAAAACACTGTAATTGGAGTGAACGCGCAAGCGTGATAGTTCATCCTCAAAAAACTTGTTTTTTATTAAATGTTGTGAGCAACAACGGTCTCCATTCGGAATAAAAATCTTTCTTTTGACAAAAGCTTGATATCGAGCCTCTATTGGTATCGTTTTGATGTTAGATTTGGAGTTACATACAACACAGTACTTATGTGTTGAAATTACCCTCTTTAACGGAAGTGTTACAAAGTCTTCATCAGAACTGTGACGTACATAAAAATCTTTATCATCATCACAACAATATTCTTCCTCGTCTGTTGTTTCATATTGTAAAATATCACGCTCGTCTGTTTCTATATCACTATAAGACGGTCCTGCGCGTGTATCGTCAGTAGCGGATGATTTAGCATACGGAATCAATCGACATTTATGACACAGAACATCTCCAACTTTAAGTCTTTTCATTTGAGGAACGTTGTATTTACGGACTTCATCTTCGGTTTGCAATGTTTTCCTTCGTTTCCCAGTCTTCCGCAATATAAAGCCACAATTATTACATTTCCTAGACATAATTTTAAATCACTGTTTTTTTCACTGATTACATTATATATATTGTTTAAAATAATGAATACGTCCCTGAACTAGGAATTTTTAAAACTGCTTTAATAGTAACAGCGAGAGCTTAGCGTATCACGATTATGCGTTGATTGTTTCATGTTAAAACATGCACGCATGTCACAATAAAAGACGATCAAAAAATATTGTAGTAGGCTACTTCACACTATTAACTGTTGATATACTTTATAAGCTGTCAAAACACAACGTTTCAAAAGATTCTTGAAATGTAATAGAATTTAAAAGCGATAACATGGTGGTCAAGTTACTTTAATTTTTTTTTTGACATGTTGCACCTCTCGGATTTTAATGAAACTTGGCACGCTATTAGACAAGATATATATAATTATTATATATTTTGTTTAAAGTGGTAACTCAATTAGATCTAATAGAAATCAATTGACAAAATATTAATTTGTATTTTTTTAATACTTTTATTTAGGCTTAGATTATAGGAAACTGGTATGGAATAAACTGTAACGTGTATCATAAACACTGAAATTGGTTTTATCTTCCTAGCTTTAAAACCAACAAAGATATATCATTTTGAAAAAATGTCGTTTCAGGACACTTTTTTTTAACTAGCTCCTCAAATAACTAAGATATAGAGCTAATATCTACTGGATCAACTACTATTAGCATCCTCTACAAAAGAGCATATGTTACGATATAGGTTCCTATTGGGGGCAGTTTTGCTATGGAAGTACGGCTAGACCCTTTCATCATTTCATTTCAAAAATCAAGAATGTTGATTTTTCACCTTTCTGAAATACCCTGTATATCTAACACCTTTCATTAAATAATTACCAGAATGCAAGTTAAAAGGTTTATTAGGCTTAGGCTTCTGACCAAAATTGTTCAGTAATGAATCAGTATACATGTTACTTTTTACTTGCTTGCTTTATACTAAATAAAATATTGTTTTCAGTTATTGTTAAATCCAGCGTTTGAATCAAAATGTTTGACACATACGAAGAATTTAAAAGTACCGTTCTTTCGCAGGCTCCTCCAAGTCTACCCTCGTACGCCATGTACAATATACAATGTCATTACATACAGGAATAATTAATCTCCAAGTCAATGTAAGCTTAAAACAATCCCCCACCCTCTTTCATTGTTGCACAATAGCGCTGGCGTGTAGCCAAATGACGGTCTTACGTTCTCTGACGAATAATAACAAACGGTTTTGTGTAAAGATAATCGCTCTTCAGGAATATCCTCCGCGATGCCCTTTTATTCCATTAATCTAATTTTACCCATAAAAATATTTTCAAACACACATGCACATGAACACAAATACAATGAAAAAATAAATAAATAAATATATTGATTATTTAATATTTATATGCATAGATAAACAATATATTACTTTATGAAATAGAGAAATTAAATTTGGCTATGAGCCTAATATTTACCTATGTTTATATTTAAAAAATATAAATTTTCATGAAAAGCTTTTAATTAATAATTAAAATTAAAATATGTATAGTCATGTTAATAATAATTAAAGAAAGATTATGAATAATGTTATAAATAATTCAATTCAATAAAAAAGTGTCCGCATGCATGCTGTCAATGGATGTGTTGAAATTATGACAATACCAAATATAAAAAAATCATTTCCTGTGGCTCGCATGTAACTATTATACTAGGGCAGTAAAATATATATTTATTGTATTTGCAAAGCCTTTCAATAATCCCGAATATAGAACTTAGATTAATTTATCCAAATGCAAAATTAATAATCCGCCCTTTATGAGAGGTTCCTAAAAGATGGCAGAAAGGTGTATAATTGGATAGGACGGTGCGTAAGGCGATTACTATCGTTATACATTTAGAAATAAGAACATAATTCTACGGCTTCTTTTATATTGGGTTAAATATATTTATTTGTTCGACAGAAAATAAACTCAGGGCGATGAGTCTCCTTGTTGAGAATTATTAATCCACCTCCTTTATTGCATTAAAAGATGAAATACCATACCATTTATATTGACATAATAATCGCCATTTATACTTTATAATAAATCTAAAGAGCTTTTTGTTTCTTTTATTCAGGAGGCTGGAAGTTCTAATGGAATTCTAGAAATTATTTGTCTTCATTTTAGACTAGCGGATACACCCGGCTTGTGTTACTGCGCTGAAATAGAAATATGCCTAATACATTGTTTTATTTGTCTAAAACTCTCTTCGCATTATTGCCTTTCTAATGAAACCAGTTTGAGGCACATCGATTGGATGGTGTCAAATTCTATAATGTTTTATATATATATATATATATATAGATAAAAATTCAATGCCTGCCTCAGTCGTCATCACTGTGTCGGTACTACTCACTAATCGCCTCCATTTTACAGATAACATATAATTAAACTAAAATATAAACTAATTATTAATAAATTGGTACTCTCTCAAAAGTAATATCCGTGTTTCAGGATGCTGTATCGCTAGGGGGTGGTGTGATCGGCGCGATGCACATCCCGGAGAAGTGGTTCCCGGGGACGGTGGACCGTTGCCTCAACTCGCACAACATCATGCACGTGCTTGTCGTACTTGCCGTCTACTCCATGCACCAGGTCTGTGTCTAAACTTTACAAACTAATTATAATCTATTTTATTAAATCGATCGTCTGAATTACTACAAGTCACTACGGGCTTACTGTATTGCTATCTTAGTGATTTTGCTTTTTTTAATCAAAATCTTTCACTAACGTGATTTTGAAAATTTTAAGTCATAGCCGTAACTGTATCCAATATTAAGAATCAATATTGCATACTGAAAATAAACTTTATAATATAAAGTAATGTGCTACATAATATCGGTATCGGTATCTATAAACTAGCCTTATCAGGAAACTTACCAGGAAAACAGCGGCCTACTAAATAGTGGGAGATACTACTTCAGTCAGAGGGTTTGAATGACTGCCCCTTATACCCAATTACCATAGAGCTGGAATTATTGTTAAACATTATGAGCAACTACTCTTAACAATCTGCAGGTTACAACACGCGACCTGGAGTGGATGTCGCAGGTAGACTGCCGAGCGCCGCTGCGCCACCTCTGACGCAGAGCAGACCACATCGCGTCCAGCACCTTCTACAACATTCGCTCATCATCGCCTGTCCTTCTTGACTTCTTTACTCACTTGTACCCAATTCGTGCACGCTATTAACTTCCTAAGTCACTGCGACTTGGAGCTGCATGGAGCCGTAAGACCAAACGAGTGGACTATGTAATTTAAATTTAGAATGACTCACTGTAAATAATTCAACCTTTTTATGATATGAATAACATTTTCGTTTAAATAATTTCCGGTTTGATGTTTAATAATAATCAATAAAACTATTTAAGTGACCAAAGTATACATAACATTGTGATTGTCATCACCACACAGGCGAAAGGGGTAACACACAAATATCTATATCGAACTTTACGAATATAATGCTTTGCAGCATTTCAATAGGTGAGTTCAAATTAAATTCATAGGAAATCGCATAAAACATTCAATAATAAATATTAGTTCCGACGGACGTGTTTTCATGTCCTGTTGCCCGCTTCTGCTACTCATGTTATATACACTTTGATTTAGTCATAAGTATGTGTTAAAAAAATTCAAATTCAAAATCACAAAGGTCTTTGTTAAAATGGTCAGTCTTCCGAACTTTTATCTTATGGTCGGATACAACAATCTTAAATATTATTATAGTAACTTGATAACTAGGTATCCGCAAGCTTGCTCATGTGCAAACACTGTATCCAATGTAGCTATAGTATTATAGCCCTGGAATCAGTTAGGCCTGTGATCCCAGCCTATACTTTGACAGCACCCAAAAAGACATCTAAATATTAATCTATATAAAGATTGTTATTAAAAGTTGATAGGAAAATAAACATCGTGTTTTTTATCAGGATAAGTTGCCAGTTGTATTAAAAGGCGTAGGTACTAGTACTTTATTACTACACTAGTTACCATTTGGTCTTATGGAAATTGGCTGTAGCTTAGTCGATGAAATAGGTATAGAACCCTCTTCTTCAGCCGTACCTTATTAGAGTACCTGCAACACATGTACGAGTATGACAAACATAACGGGAGGTCGTAACGTGCTTACTTTACGGTCGGAATAAAAAACCATAGCAATTAAAAAGGCAGCCGTATGACGTAAATAATGATGTTTAACCAAAATGAGTGTTGCCAACATCAATATTCCTTAATGATCGTCACGGTAACGAGGTAATTGATTTATAAGTGTTGTGATTAGAGGTAAATCTAGAATGTGTTTGATTGCTTGTAATACAGGTATGTGCACGTTTTTAAAGATAACTTGTTATCTGTCCGCATTTTCCAAACCTACTATCAACACGTCGACATACATTATTATATAACCTGCACATATGAGTGGCAATCTTGATATATGTACATTCACAATAATTTGTTACCACAGACACAACCGACGGGGTCTGGTGGAATATAACAAATACGCTCAAGCCTGTATCCCTGGAAGGGTAGGCAAAATTGTATGAAATACCCACATTTTGCCATACAGAAATTGGTCCTACTTACATTCTAAGGTTAAAGGGGCGCTTTAGGAATGAAATGAAAATTGAGAGCACGTGTATTGCAAAGAAATCGTAAGAATAAAGGAAAGAATGGAGGGAATAGAATTGTTTACATGTATGGATTGGGAAATGGAGAGTCATCATACACACACACATCCATCGTACACGTTATTCTGTTTTATTGACTTGCGACTAGAATTTCTTTAACTATTGTAAATGTTATTACAAAGTCTAATGTTGGTGTAAAAACTTTTCTGAAATCTAGTCGATTTTATTAACTAATTTAACTTATTATGAGATTATCATTTCATGTTGTTTCAATGGCACATTTATGTTACAACAGTAATTGTGAAATGTGATATAAGTGTTTACCTATTATGTTTACTATTTTTTTTTGAAAATATGAATATCTTCCCTAACATATTACTAAAATCCTATCCAAGATAT
Organism: Tyria jacobaeae; assembly: GCA_947561695.1. Lineage (NCBI taxonomy): Eukaryota > Metazoa > Arthropoda > Insecta > Lepidoptera > Erebidae > Tyria > Tyria jacobaeae. The sequence goes on from OX387218.1 coordinate 16,319,479, forward strand.
AATATCCTAAGCAATAAAGCAAGTGTAGAAATAGTCAGATTCTTTATTTGGCAGCAGCAATAAAGTCAACATGTCTCCTAACTATCACTTTCACATAAGTATATCAAGAACCCTTGGAGCACATGAAGTGTATCAATTTGTTACTATTTTGAACATTCTACTGCAAAGAGCGAGCTCTGCTACTTTTACTACCAGATCTAATAAAGAGAATAATTATTTCTTACAAGTCTGATTTTAATAAATTAATCTGTTTAGATTGGACCCTCGAGTTACTGTTGTGTAAATGCCACAAAAGACAAGACTTAACAGGGCCTCACTACATCTTGCGATCCGATCAGACTAATTCCTATATCTTTTTGCTCAATATGATCATAAAATTCATCTTTTCAATTAGTTTTTCATATAAAGCATGTTCGTTTGTATAATATCACTAGGTTTTGATGCTGACAATTCTTAGGATCTTAAAACACTGAAACTCCTTCCTGAATCCCAAAAAAGAAGAGAACAGTGTTTATTTCTTCTGTGCCTCATTTGGGTGACGGGAAAATGTTTGTTGGGCCAATTTAGCTCTCTAGCCAACTTTGATAGTTCGGAAAATTGAAAGCCATATAGTATAGAAAGTACCTCTACTTTCTTGAGTGGTGACTGCAGGCTAGACATTAAATCGAGAGACGTCATTTCATTAGAGGAATCGATAACCTTCTAGAAGTGGCGAAATTTGTTGGAATTGACCATAAAATCGTTCTTTGTAAGGACAATCCAGAGAGGCATGGCATAATGTTACCACTGAATGTCTTGACTTGGATATTAATGAGAAATTCATGATTTACTGCTATCAGAACAAAGGCGTGCCAAGCAACATAAATCTTTTTAGAATTGAGGATTGTACACGTTGAAGGTTAAACCTATAATTGGACTGTACAGCACTGTAGTGTCATAAGAAATCCATTTTGAAGGTCCTCTTAAATGCCTAGGAAAATATTGCAGCATTTAGAACTGGTCTTTAATTGATAAACTTCTTAAAGTTAATTAACTAACTACTTTTTAAAGTAATAACTATCTCTTGATTGAAATAAATTAGGGCGAAACCTCGAAACAGTATTGTGGTAAACAAATAAAATCGTTAGATGACAATATAGCGGCCTACACAATAGAGTTAATATGAGTCGTCATTATTATGTACTCTCTAATGTACAACATCAAGGAATTAAATGCATTTTACTATAATAAGTTAATTACGGATACTAAGAGGTAAAATAATTAGCAAGATAAGTTATCGAGGTACAAGTATATTAGCAGCATTCTAAACAATACCAACACTTCAAATCTTAGTCACTTTATAAATATAGTTAAACATATTGAATTATAGTACAATTTTTAAGATTACCCTAAACTAAATTTATATTTAATTTGCCTTGGATTTTTCAAATCTGGGCTATAGTGAAGGTACGATATTATGTGAGGGGCTGCTCTGCAACTAAGGTAGTCCTGATTATCGAGAAAGAGTTATTACAATAAAGCTCTGTAATACTTTATATAGTCAAACGTAGTAACATATTAAAACAATTAGTTACGACCCGACTTTAATTTCTAAAAAAAAAAATTATCGCTATAATACTTAGACTTATAATATTGTGTTAACACGAGATGTGTATTTGGTATAAATTCTGACTTAGTTTATTAAGGTATTAATTCAAATCATTAATTCAGTCATTTCCTGTTTATGGTCCTGTGGAAGATAGGTATAACCTGACTATTTATCTTGTTATCTACATAGATATGATAATTTTGCTTTTACGCCCATATATCAGCATTCGCAGTATTCATTTGTTGTTCTTAATATTAAATATAACAACTGCTTGGTACAATGTTAGAGAGCACGTGACTGTAGTCGAAACATCAGATAATCTATTGAATATTCAGTTATTATTTGAATTCATATCATTATATTAACCCATGTGGAAATTTGTGAACGTGACATTCGTTTTCGGTTATACACATAATTGAATGAATGATAGATAATTACTTTTATAATACGACTAGCTTAGATACTTTCGTGGTTAATTAAAAGAAAATCTTTAGTAAACATATTCCTTAGAATCCTAGAAGATTCCAAACGTCCTGTGTCATCAGATTTGAAGTAATTATTTGCTTATTTATTTATTAGTTACAATTACATAATAAGCGAGCAGAGTAAACACCAAAACGAAAATATGTCAGCATCTGGACAACTGTCCACAAAGTTATTTAATAAATCAATGCTTTTACCGTAGGAATATTGGTGGAATAGGTTGAGCGCCTAGCAGTTTAGTGGGTCAGCAATCGTAAGTAGGTAATGCGATCGTGAGTAATACGATTCCCCTACTTGTTTCACAGCTACTCATATTTTCCTACACGTTTTACTAAATACTTATATATGGTATTATATGTAGTAAAACATGTAAGAAACTACTGAAGTACTGAGTCCGTTTAAGTCGAAAACATAAAAAAACCTGCATGTTCATAGTTTTGACCTTCTTACAAAGTTGTCTTATTTGTCTCCCATCGCAGTTTAATTACTTCCTGCCATTTTAACCTTAAACTACTGTGGTGTCAGAAGAGTTGTTGGTATATTTTTATATTCTCGGTGTTGTGTGCTTTGCTGCTTATATACAAAGGCATTGCGAGTGACTTGAAATTCCATTTCTTATTGTACACGTCCTTTTCTAATTAGGTTGATAGTTTACTTAACAAACTAGAGGTAATTGTAGAGTCAGTAGTTAGGTAGTTTATGAGCAATAAATAGACGACAATTGTTATGAAATTTGACAAAAGTAGTTTAGTAGTAGTTTATCACGAAAAATTACATAATACAATTTGCAGTGCATACGAGTGTATTGTTGATTGAAATTTAATAAGTCTTTTTAATGACTTTCATGCTCTACTTTTGTCAAAATTCTTTGTTCTTAATTAATTATTTATTAAACGAAGTAGTGTTTAGATAAAACGAAGTGTACTTGAGGTTATTTACAAATGGCCGTTGCAGACACGCCACGGGCTACCGCTGGGCAACCGTGGATGTCATGGCCTCCGCTCCCGATAAATTAACAACAAAACAAACTTAGTAATTTGATTTATATTTTTGGAATAAGATATTTCATCCAATGACATATTTACAATCATCACATAGATTATTTTTCTGGGAAATTACATCAAAGAACTAAATAAAGACTTCACTTATATTTCGAAAATAATTGAATTGATTGTACAGATGTTATTTTGTCTTAGCAGTCAAATTAGTTTGTTGAATATTTGAAATGTTAATAATAAGTACCTTGATTGTAACTGTTTACTTGCCTAAATATCAATTATTTACACGAAATGTATGATTAATTGACGTCAGGTTTTATATGTACATATATAGTTATTTAGGCATGTGGAGAGGTTTACACTGTGAGTATTGACTGTTCAGGAGATATGGAACAGTCTTTATAACATAAATTGCACATAGCTTCCGAAGTTCATAGTGAAATACATGATATTGTAATGTATCCTAAGCCGCAAATAACTACTCTTCTCTGTACATTATAAACTAATCTTTAAATTGCTAAATCACAAGAATCAGTATTACCGTAAGTAATATAAGACGCGTTTTCATCTGACTTTCAAAAAGGCCAATAGCAGTGAGTAACGAAATATTATAGATAATTATGATATCGTATATATATTTACCCAATTTGATTGTATTAATTACCTACATAAAAATATCGTAAACCGGGCCTCGCTTTAGTTAGTAGTAGTATTCTGTTATTTAAGTAGCAGTAGTCTCCCAATGGTAATTAATCAAGTTATCGACTAATGGAACTAGTTTATGTCTACTATATATTTTGCTTTTATTTTATAACAGATTCATTTTATAATGAATATTAATCCTTAATCCTTACCTACTACGAACACATAAAAGATTGTAACTATTTATAACTAAAAATTCAACTTTTTCATTTCCTTCGTAGGGGATACGAAAGAAATGAAAAAGTTTGAAACTTGTTCCATGGAACGCTGATCGGTTTGTAAGACTTTCTAATAATAGAAACTCGAAAAATATATACATTAAATTCATGAATGTTTGCGATTCACTCAATAATATTAATAGCATTTGTAGAAGGCCTGATAGTATGCGTTATTAGCAAACCTAATCATATGCACTAACGAGGACTTTACTAATCTCATTATATGTAAGTACTTATTATATGACAAATATTAGATCAAATTAGAGAATTATTACCAAAATGGCAGTCTTAATGTACCGATTCTTGTGGTTGAGTATCGAATTCTAAATTATTCCCTATTCAATGATTTCGTAGTTATTTAGCATTTTGGAAAACGTTCAAGATTTTTGTAGAAATTTAAGGATATAATAATGAAAAGAGTTATCGTGCGTACGTGATAAACAAAGCAATACTACAGTATTTAATGCAAACATAATAATTATTATGATTGTGTAGAACGTTCATTTTGTAAGGAACCAAAGTGTTACGCGGTACCTATGCACTTAACTTTAATTGTTTATAGTAACGATAATTATAATATCGATCAAAACTCTCGAGTTGTAGACGTTGAAGAGATTATTAAAGTTTATTTGAATTCATCTAAAGTTGTTTTGTTTCACCTAACGTTGACAAACACTACCCAAAAAATAATTACTCAAAAGCAGATTAAGCATTTAACGTACTCGGCCTTTGAGGACCACTGCAATAATCAATATTACCTATCCATAGAAAGTAAATACTCGGTAAGTTCTATCCTTACTTGTGGTTTAACCACACACAATCGAGTTATTATGTGCTGGTGTTTCTCTTACATTTAAAGCCAATAAGGCTAGACTACAAGACGGCGATATAAAAAATCAAAGAGTTTTCTTACTCTTTCCCACATTAAAAACCACAAAAGCTCCCAGATTCTTGTTATCACCAGCGTCATCGATGCTGATTATTGATTACTATTATCAATCATTTGATTTATTATATATCAATTATATAACTGTCATATAGTTTTTAACACAGAAATAAGACTATAATACTTAAAATATATTAAATTCTAGCATTAACAAATCTTGTCTTGTCTTGAGGAAATACCCGTCACTATTTTTCTAGTCTATGTTGTCTAGTCATAGGGATCCCACATAATATGGAATATGCAACTCATGAAACATTCATTTATCTATTGAACTCAATTATTCAAATTTGTAGACTAATTGAGTGAAATAAAAACCCATGATCTACATTTAAGCGCTATTAATCAGAAAACGAGTGACGACAATGATAATGGTTGACGTTGGAAACCGCATATTGCGAGACAGTTTCCTGCCTTCCTAAATAACTTCTTACGGCGTTAAAAAAAAACCATTACTAAGATATGGTATGGTATGATATATCTCAATTGATGATTAATAAACATGAAGAACGGCAGCTCGTCAGATCCTTTTTTAGGGTTCCGTACTCAAAGGGTAAAACGGGACCCTATTACTGAGACTCCGCTGTCCGTCAGTCTGTCTATCCGTCTGTCACCAGGCTGTATCTCACAAACCGTGATAGTTAGACAGTTGAAATTTTCGCAGATAACAACAAATACTAAAAAACAGAATAAAATAAATATTTTAGGAGGCTCCCATACAACAAACATGATTTTTATTGCTCGTTTTTGTTCGATGTTGATAACGGCAACAGGTAGACGCTTGAAATATTTACAGAATATTGAGTGATATTATTTCACTTCAAAAATTAATAATTAAATTGAAATAAAATTAATATTCGAGGGGGGCTCCCATACAACAGACATGATTTTTTTGACGTTTTTATAGATAATGGTACGGAACCCTTCGTGCGCGAGTCCACTCGCACTTTCCGGTTTTTTTTATTCGAATACCTGATTACCTGATGGAAAGTGACAACACAGGCGAAAAAAGAAAATACTGAAAAAATGGATTAAGACTGGCTTATTTATATTATACCAGTATAAACATCGTGCTCTACGGCGGGGGAGACCACGGAGTAAGTAATTACTCCGGGGTCTCCCCCGCCGTAGAGCACGATGTTAAGAGAGCGACAAAATAGGAGACATTTGCGTGCTGATGAACACATATATTTTGATTAAATTTCTCTCTTCATATCTCTATTCTCTCTCTTGGCATTAATTCAAGAAAATCTATGTAGCCGTTCAAAGACTATCAGGTCTTTTCCCAATTTACTTTATACTTGAGGTACATAGTATTATGACAAAACTTAAAAATATGTACTGTTCACTCAGAAAATGTGTTCCTTAAATTAAAAACACGTATGATTACGTCAACTACAAAAATATTTACTGAAAAATGTGACATCATTTACATTATAATCCAATTACTAAAACTACGAAAATGCCTAACCTGACACTTGAAATGAATTTATTAATTGTAACATAATTGTACTTAACGTTTTAATTTATTTTTTATCCATGAAATTACCATTAAAAGGGAATGATTTGATTATTAAATATACCTGTGACTTCACGACTATATATATACTATATTTTAGAAAAATGTATCAAACCTACCGTTTTGACGTTTACTAAAAAGGTGCTGATTTGACTTGACAGTCATCTAGTCTATTTTATTTTCTTGTCACTAGTAAGCTTCAGTCTTAGTCTTCTTAGTTCTTACTCAATATTGCTATGTTGCCAGAAGTAGGCCCTTCCTCTCTAAGTGTTATTAAAGCCAGATACCTGTGTATATAAGTGGTCAATCGTTCTGAAGAAACGACGGGTCGGTTTGTATAAACGGTGAGCTTATACGTATGTATGCTGCTGTATAATTATCTTACACATACTACGCCTATACCTGAAGGGAAGGGCATAGATTAATTAAACGTTCACTTTTTGTCTTTTGGAATTCGTCAAGCTTATTTCTGTCAACCGAGCTTTAGCAATTACAGATTACAGATCAGCAATGGAAGGAAAGGAATATAGCTCATACACCCCGATTGGAAAGTGTAAGGTCATGGACGTCAGGTTCGTATACTGGCTTAAGAGATACAAGCCCTCTACCCAAATTATAATTTCTATTGCTACTAAAACCACTAGTAATTGGCATGGAAAAATTTCCAAGGATTATTATAATGTATAGGATAGTATCCGTTTTTAAGTGTCTTTATGATTCTATTTATGTACAGTGATAACATAAGAGATCAAAAGATCATAAGAGCTCAGTTTCGCTATCGCTCATAAAAATAAGCGGCAGGAAACCTCGATGCACCATTTGCATTTCATTGCTTAACATTGAAATATTTTCTGTTACAGGAAGATGAAAGATAATCAAGATCACTGCCTATACTCATTTTGTTAAAAAAAAAATATTATCACCGCCGTTTCTCATAAATGCAGGTGGGACGTGTAAAGTAAGTGATTTGAAAACTAACATGTGTAATTTTTATTTAATCCGCTATTGAGAAAAATCTATGAAAAGTATTTTTTAAAAGTTCATAAAGTTTACACAAGTGTTCAAGTTTATAAAGGTTAAAAGTTTTTCATTTTCAAGGCCACGCATAGAAACAAACAAAATTTCGTATTTTTTAAATTACAGTATATATAACTGGTATAAAGGTAGGCACATCGATAAAATCAACATCCTACCTGACTACATCACTAATCGAGTAGCAGAACATTCAAGAATAACGTTGAACACTGATAAGACCCCATCGTAGCATATAGAATTTGAATTTGTATGAGATAAATAAGAGTTTAGCTTATATCTCTAGTAAATTATTAGTAAATTGAAATTTTTAGATTTGCTTTAAAAAAATACTACCAATAACCTCCATTACTAAGGTTTTCCCTTCAATTATCATTCCTACACTGAAAAACAGTGCAGTAGGGCATTGTGGCTGTAAAAAGAACTTACAATTGACGAAGATTTTACTAGCCGTATGTGATGCGGACTACAGTTTTATTGTTGTGGATATCGGAGCCCATGGCGCAAATAGTGATTCCGGTGTTTTAAAAAAATCAAGTTTCGGACAAAAACTCATAAATAAGTCAATTAAATATTCCTGCGCCAGAAAAATTGCCATACTATGAAAATGGCCAGAGTATGCCTTTTGTGCTAGTTGGAGATGAAGATGAAGAACACGACTGTTCTATGCAAAGTTGCGGTTCAACCAGAGTGCGAAGCAGTACTAATGGAATAAATACAAGAGACTATTTTACAAACTTTTTTACATCTCTGTTCCTTGGCAGTATAATTGTATATAAATGAAAGAATAATTTAATTTTATATATATATTAAGTAATATAACATATTAAAAGTAACAAAAAAAAACAGTTTTACTTACCTTTATCTCTTTGTTGATGATTATTCATTTCACCCCATCTTCGAAAGAAATTTTGGCAAACTTCTACCCATAATCGCTGTTTGATGTTTCTATCGCTGTATTCTTTTGAAGTAATGTCATATAAAGCTGGTCCTTTCTCAACTTCAGTAATAAGGATTTCAACATTAAAATCATCATCCTGATTATTACGATCATTACTGCTCGCTCGTAGTCATCGTTGCTCCAAAAAATATAAAATTAATAATTATAACATAAAAATCGTCAAATATGTATTTGTTTTGTGGGTACGTCACCGGTCTAGTCTAGAGTATAAAAATCATAAATGAATTTCGTTTCAGTTTACGCACTTACTTACCTATCAGTTTGATATTCCATAAACCAGACTTTTGCAATGACTATAAAAATCATCACTTCACAGAGTATAGTATAGTTCTCTATTTTAAGAAATACACGTAATAAACAACAACAACCATCCAGAAATAGAATACTTAAGTCAACAAGTTATAGAGGTAAGAAACGCTTTAATAAGCAACGCATACTTTCATACGTCACTACTCACTATGCTTACTAATATTCATAAATGTGTTTGAAACGATCTGCATAATAACTATAATCAGACATTGAATGGACCCACATGTTTCAAACTGTATCAATTAATGCATTGCCAAGGCAAACACTTTCGTCAAATAATTTACGTCATCGTTCCTTATTTACCATTCGAGGCTTTGTTGCCATCCATTTTATTTCTAGAAAGTAATAAAATAAGTATCAAACTAATAATTTAAAAAAATATACGGGTTCTATAATTTCTTTTCCCGCATAAGTGGCCTTTTTTATTAACTTTTGGGAAGAGAATTCCTGCTCAAGTTGGCTTTGAAATCTTATTAATTCAACTAACTTAGTAAATTCATGTATTGAATATTCTCCTATATGCTTGAACTAACTCATTAAAGAAAAGTGCTGAAATATCCAGACAAGTTAAGACTATTGGAAACAAGTACATTGAAAGCGATCCGAATAGCTGAGGAGGATTTCAACAAACAGTTCTGCACATACATGAAACCTATTGGTGGTTATTTCTAAGTATTTCTCTCTACCCGAATCACAATTAAAATTTTCCGTTCCATGAAAAGGCTTGTAATATATTTTGTTCTGAAGTTTTTAGTGTATTTAAATCATACAAATTTTTTTTTTTTTTAGTTCAGGTTTGTCATCTTATTCGATTACCATTAATATTATAAAACAGAACACTACACATACTTAGTATGTATGACAAGTTCGAACAAACAAATCAATCATTTGTTGTTTTGCTCTCCTTATCTTTATTATAATAAATAAAATACTATCAATCTCGGGAAATTTTGTTACATCACAAATAAAAAAAATGCTTACTGTCCTCCGTTTTTGTTTTTGTTTGTTCAAGAATCAGAAAATATTATTTGTTTACAATATGGATATCAAATTATCCAGAAAATGATACGTACTTATGTAATATAAAATAAAACAATGCTTGAAAAAAAAATAGTAGCTACCTATTTTGTTTGTTTTTTGTATTTGTAGTTGGAACCAAGTTTTTTTTACGTATAGCATGCTAAAGTAATAACAGACATTTTGATTAAGGAAGTATAGGAAGCTCAAATGTTCGAGATGTTGTCAATAACTTGCCGCCGCTGCGCGTAGATAATAATTGGATGAGGGCTGCCATTTACCCTAATGTAGCACGCATTGATATAAAGTGTGGCTGGCGGCATTGGCAAATCGAAACGCGACAATGTACGCAAACTGGGTGATTGTGTGCACCGCGGCCGCGCTCCTCGCTAGCGCATGCGCCCGCCCCGGCGCAAACGACATAGAAAACGTTATTAAAACATGTGAGTGGTTCTTATACAATAATAACAAACCAAAAAATATAATAATTTTATTTTAATTGTGAAAATAATATCGTACTATTTAATACTTTAAAAAGTTGATTAGTCACTTAATATAGGTGAGTGGTCTCAATTTCATAATCGTTAATTTTTTTGTTAAAGATGTGTTGATTATGAATAATTAACATTTTAGTTAAATATAAATTTTCGTGACGTGTTTATCATGTTTAAAACGAATAATGAACGGTTATAAAACTAGTGAAGGTAATACGGAAAAACCGTCAATAGATCGATAAAACTGTGTAAAATTCTGAATTACGACACTGTTATGTGTTTTGTTAAGAAACCCCCACCAGGCTATTAGTAGTGTTGTTAGGCTTTTGAGTAGTCTGGTAATAAAATGAAAATCTTATGGAATTTATTGTTATATTGTATGACAAATACTGATCTGTTTAAAGTATGTTTTATATTAAATTTTCTATTACATGGTTCCTCTTAATTAAATGAACAAATTAAAAACTACAGTCGATAGGTGATCTAAGCAAAATAGTCATCTTAAAAAATGTGTATCGAAGTGACGTGAAAGTAATTAACAAGTAATTAAACGCCCCATTTTCCAATAAGCTTAACAATGTTTTTACATTAAAAGTGTAGTTTAACATATAAATGTATAACGTCGATTTAAAAGTACCTCATTTTTAGGGTACCCTAACCGTAGTCATAACTAGAAACCCTTATAGTTTCGCCATGTCCGCCTGTCTGTGCCTCCGCGGGTTACCTTAGAAGCCTCTAATATTGCTAGAAATAATAATCACTAGAAAGCTGTAATTTTGCATGGTTGTATATATTAATTACGCAAAGTAGTTATCTATATTTTATAAAGAAAGGCTGTCTTTTTCTCGTTTAGGTATCCCATAGTATCGTTGGATAGGTCTTTCATAGACGTTGAGGAGCTGTAAAGACTATTTTGTGATTTTGCGAAATATTAAATACTTTTTCATTAGTCAAGTGTGACAATGCGTGGCCCCACACGCACTTAATCAGTTTTATTTATTCCATTTTTATTACAGTACCTACCTACTATTTTAATCTCGACCAAAATATGATTTTTTGAAAACCAGCGCCTGATGCTGGTTTGAAAAAATCATATTTTGGTTTCGTCTGACACAACGCTGAAATGGGTCCGTTTTTAGCACTGACGGTGAGTCTTTCTGTAAAACTGTTCATGTACCTGTGTTTTTTGTGTGCCACATAAACATTTTTTTTTTCTTTCTTTATTCTTTTTTCTATTAAATATATTTATATCCTTAAGCCTAAAAACACTTTTATATTTTGTTCACAGTGTACCGTCATTTCTACATCATATTTTACCATGTATACACATTAACGAAAAATTAATAAAATAGTTTCCAAAGTCCAAAGTAATAATAAATGAATAATAGGTGAATAATTAAAATTCATATTTTATATTATAACAGTTAAGTTTCATATTCCCAACAAATTAATAGATATTCTTCATGGGAGAGTTATCACATAAAAAAAAGATATTCTTTATCGAAATAATACGTGTAGTAGTCTTAAATACACAAAACATATACTGCAATTACTAAAATGTCTCTTGATTATACGCAATCAGTATAACCACTTATTTTTATAAGCGACCAAGTAATTTTAAAAATGTCACAGTTTGTTTGAGCAGTAAATAGATGTCTGCATACCGGCGCAACCAACGATTTCAGCCTAGCTAAAGGTTATCAAATATTAACACGGGTTAGGTTTATTTTGAAATTATTATACATGTACCAACTATATTAAATACTTATCTTTTTGATAACAAGTCTCTGGTGTTTGTAGGCCACAAGGACCACGAACAAACAATATACTATGAACACTAGTAAGTAAAACGGTATTATAACTAAAATAGTCCCATCGATAATATGATATGCGCCAAATCCGTTATGTACCCATTGATTAAGTATGTACATATATGTATGTATATATGCCTATGAATCACTAGTCTGTCACAGTGATACCCACTCGAGCGATTAATTCGATTCTCAAATTGATTACTTTCAATACAATTCGAGTGCCGTTATCGCAAATAACCCGGATATTTGACAAAATAATAATATACACATCATTGCACATATTATGTTAAATAAAGGCCTTTATTCGTTTTCAACAAAGCCTAGCCCTCTAAAATGGTAAAAGCTTCAAACCCTTAAAAACACGCCTTGTCATCAAGTGTACTGTCTTTCACTCGTGTAAATTAAACAAACAAAATTAGAAAAACTTTTCGTAGAGTAACCATTGAAGAGTTTCACTATCCTCATCCTGGCTGGATTCATCATCAGATAATTGTTACAAAGCCCAAACTTTTGTCGCAACGAATCATAAGAGCCTCTCGAGGGGCTATCTGTCCACTTACCGGCTCCATCAGGTCAGCTCTAAATACCGAGATTATAGTATTGTCATCCAAACTAGATATAGGTCCTCGTATAAATATAATAGTTTCATCTCGATAACTACTTCATACGACATCGACAACTAGAACTAGGTTTATATTTAATTCAATTACAAGTGGAGCGCATTAAAAATAAGCGGCGGTAGCGTGATGGCTGAGGCGTCGGACTTGCGATCGAGTGGTTGCGGGTTCAGTACAATACCGTCGTAAACCCACACCTAACACAAGCATTTAGCTTAGCTGGGGGGGTTAACAAGAATTCTAGTTATGTGTGACCCACGTTGCTAGGTTTTTTTATTTTAAATAAAAAAAAAAATATAAAAAAAATATAAAAATAGCAATAGTAATTTCTTTGAAGTATGTTTTTGCTTCTTTTTTTTAATACTTATAACTTGGTATGGGTATACATTACTGGTATTGGTATTTACCATTTTTTGTAGGATAAAAATGGTAGCTTTTAACGTTAAATTTTTCTTGCGTTTTAGGCAGTGAATGCCTTAATAAATAACCATGTTTACACACTTCTTAAATTTATTTTTTTGTATGTTACGTACGTGTTGTATAAATCTCTACCCCTTCTGAGACACAGGCGTCAGCGTATTTTTAATAAAAATGATATCTTAAGAACGTTAAGTATCCATTCCAATAAAGTAATAGCATTAAAAATTATTTCTTGTAATAGTACATATCTGAACTTAAAGATCGCACACTTACTATATATATAAAATAAACGTAGGCTTTTAAATAATGTAATGGTCACTACATGCAGTGTGTTTGTATTTATAATATACATTGCCCGGTTAACGGCAGTAGGCTTGCAAGGGGGCAAGTCAATTATACTAGACTAAAGTACTGGGACTAAATTATTTTAACCATCAAGAAACAGGTTTTCTAATATTAATTAATACTTAACAGAAATGCAAATTGAACTTCATAACTGATTCGTTATTAATATGCATAAATTAATTTCAGGGAATATTTTAAACAAAAACTGTTAACGCTAAACGCTTAAACGTTTTAGGGGTAAAGTCTCGACTATATATTCGGTTTATGTGCAGCCTATTGCTCTCTCTTTTACTATGACATTATTATAAGAATGAAGAATTACATATCTACAGCACGAAGTAAAAATAGTAGACACGTGTTTGTGCTATTGTAATAATTAGGTACATTACCCAGCAAGCCCCAACAATTAAAACTAACTTCAGCACTGAGCAATTCTCGGGCAAAAGGTCTGCTCGGAAAAAAAGGAATATTTCCCCACTGTCATCATTACAGTGGGGAAACATTACTTTTTCAAAATAAACAAACTTTTTTCTTTAAGATAACCACAGTGTAATGTATGCAGGTAGGATATTATGTTATTTAATCGCAGAAAATAAGAATGTAGTTGTGTGATTTTTATGATTGATTTGTGTCATTTATGTTCATATTTCCTTTTTCAATTAGCACGAGTATATGGATATAAACGAGTACATAAGTACGTAACTATATTATATTGTCATCAGTTGAGTAAGTACCGCTTGGGCTCTACTCTGACTTTGTCATAACCCAAATACTAGTTAACAAACCAATCAAAACTGTAATAAACACTGGATCAATAATTAATTATCAATGTCACAATAACACCTGTGTTTGTGAATATTTGTGATGAAATTATCATGATTTGACATAACGGATAAAAATCAAGACTAATTTATTCAAATATTCTACAGGTAAAGAAAGAATTTGGATAAATTAACAAAAACAAAATGTGTTTTGTAATGTACTAACATTACAAAACACATTTTGTTAATGTTGGAAAATACCATAATCTCTTTCAATTAGTTATCTTTATTTATCGATTTCAAAATACGAAACCTGATAAAATGCATACATACATTAGGTTATTTGCCGATTAATAATGCCCGACAAGTGTCTTCTTACTTGTGTAATTTTTTCCTTGTGCGCGGTGGGTTAGTAAATAATGTATAATCGGAGTAAACACACTGTGTCGTATACACATACAACAATCAGCGAAAATAACATTCACTTAAACCACACATAAGCTTAAGTTTCAATGTTAAGTTGTCAAATAAACTACCACGTCAGATGCAATTCAAATACCAGAGTGGAGGATTGTAGATCTTAACATGAAAGTACACTATTTTCATATAAATTTATTGTAACACTACAGCCGACGTGCCCAGCAAACCTGCAGAAGATCTGAGTGTTAGCAACACAACTATTGAATCAAGACCGGTGAACGAACGCTTCCCTCATGCCGTCCTTTTCGGTGGTACATGCGGAGGCACCATCATTAGCCCCAACTGGATCCTCACTGCTGGTCACTGGTGAGTCACTTATCAATCTCCTACTGTGTAATTTGAATAACAGTCATCTTTAATCAAGCACCATCTTTTAAATTATAGTTTTATTCATATTGGTCAGGTACGAGTATACGCAATGCAAATCATTGTGACAGAATTTATATCGTCGTCACTTCACCATGTAAAAGAATAAGCATGAATCATAAATCAGAGTAAAAATCTATTTCTTATGGCTTTAAATTAATTTTAAAGTAACAATAAACACAGAATACTTTTCGAACGAAACTCGGCACATGATAATTTAATACTGTGAAATCAAAAGTCCGGAGAAAACTTACAAAGAACTAAAATTACTCGATAATTAATTGAAAACGTAAAGTTTTCAATCATTGTGCAATAAATATAATTTTGTAAGATACAATTCATTATTAACGGTAATTTGTCAATATTTTCAATGGACCAACTGATGCGGTTCTTGCGAAAAAAAATTATTAGTATTTGCTGCTGATATGAAACCGCTCGGTTAAAAATACTTAGTTACGTCTAAAATTTGACACCTTTACTTATATATAATGTGTCAAGTCTGAACGTAACATTTATTCATTACAATCGAAGAAGAGATAGACTGATGATGTACTTTCTGCTAAAAATTCCTATACCATGCCTACTTGAGAAATGTGGACCTAAAATTTATTGGTCGAACTTTGTTATATTTTTGCGTTGAGTGGAAGGAAAATTACTAAACAGAATGTTTATCGTATATCGTTACTAGTTTTTATCAAAGATAGATTTGTCTTTTGTGCAACTTGCAAGTGAAACTCTTTAGAAGAATATACGGGTATATTATACTATTCAACGTTTGTTACAATACACAGCAGGGTTATGCTTGAAAAAGAAGCAACTGGGAAACAATATTACCTAATAACAAAGCACACAAGCAAAACAATACTGGCATTTGACGATCTCCTGTGGTGGGTGACCGTTTTATGAAAGCCACAAAGCGTTGGCTTATTTGGAAACTTAACTACAAGTTAGACAATATGTACATAAAAATTATCTAAAACAAAAAAAATATTCAGCTTGCGGTGTGGGCAGATAACACGTTTTAAAGGTATGTCGAGTCATGCGAATGCATAATATGTGGGTTTTCCTTGTTTGTCATACTTTGAATTGCGCATGCTACTCACAATACAAGTTTCATTAACAGTATTTTGTTTCCGTGATCATCACAAAGGATTACAGATCAATTTACAACAGATTTCAACAAGTATGTGTATAAACGTCAGCGTGATAGAACAAAAAATGTGATATCAGAATGACTTTATAGAATTAATGTTTTCACAGGATTTTTTTACATAGGTAATTCGTTAAATTTTAGCCCGATGTACTGGAATATTCATACTAAGTTTGAAACACAACATTTGCAGATTTCTTTCGAGCCATTTTGCCAATATTTTTATTCAACATTGTTGTCGTAGTGTCAAATATCATATCTATTTTTGGGAATACCTTCCACAGTATACAGTGTCCTAAAACAGACTAGACCTGTTTGGACTAGGCGTCAGCCTATTATGACACCACTATTAACTTATTACAACCTAATGGAACTCAATCAACAGTGCACTAAGGCCATAAGTTCCATTTTAATGAGCATATGTTTCTCATAAGTTTTTGCGAAAGACATACAGGTACTCATAATGAAAACTTTACTTTTCACGAACTTTCCTTATACGAACGGCTCATGTGTCGACATGCATTATTATTTATTGACCACGTCACGTTACTGAAAAAAAAATAACAAAGGTCTTTTATTCATTAATTCTCCAACTCTCCACGGCAGTTAAATTAAACACCCTTTCTTCGTGCCGTGTTAATGCATCTGTAAACGCGGCTCATCACATACAAAGAAATAATTTTATTCTAACAGAAAGCAAGACAGAACTATAACATTTATTCAATTGAGTGGTAACGGTAAATTGCATAAGTCTTAGTAACATATGATGCATTTCAAAATTACGTCTCGACTCCGCTTGAGAACTGATACGTAATAAAAATATAGTGTTATAAACGTGTCCGTTTCGGCATTTAGTGGTACCAATAACATAGCGTTCGTATCACAGTACCGTGACCAACGATAACCCCGGCACGACTTTACCAATATGATCAGCACTCACGCCGATTCGTTAATTATTGTTTTTATCAAGTTATCTGTATTTGAAACCACTCTCAAAGGTCAAAGCAAAGGATAGTAACATTTATGTGTACCTATTTATTAAGATGTTCTACAGACCTCAGTAATAAATGGCGATTTAAGATAAAAACAATATGTTACATATTATGTATACAGTACCTGGATAACCGAGCTTTGCTCGGTATTTTTTGGTAAAACGTGTAAAACAACGAAAAAAAAGTTAAATAAAATAATCATCAGGACTCGAACCGGGGTAATCTGGTTACGGGACCGCCTTTTTCCCCCCTAACCTATTACAACCTTATAGATGGTAGCGAAATTTACCTTCGTATACTAATGATATTGCGACAAAAGCGATAAAAATCAAACAACAAGTAATTTTATTTCTTTTCGCTGTCCAATGCAAAATAATTATCAGTCTGACTACTCTGTAAAGTTACGCATGGCATGGCAAATATAAAATACATATACGGGTTGACTTGAGAGCCGCTTTCGTTTTACGTGAAACCGATGAAAGTTGTAAATAATAATTTTTTTCAGTATCTATTTACCACTAACGGAGGAATATTACTATAAAGTTAGCCTTAGACATACTGTACATCAGAGATTCAAAGAAATAAAATGTTACATAACGTAATATTACTGGCACAAGTGCATTTAAACAATATAACTAGAGTACCTAAATAACAACGAATAACTGAATCGATGATGACAACGACGTATTGACTTTCGGATTTACTCCTCTATGTAGTAGCGCAATAGTACGCGACCGGGATTCAATGGCTCATAGCTAGAAAAACAAACTAACGTTAAGTTTTTCTTTCAGCACACTGTTTACCGCCGGGAGATATGTTCTTGCTGGTACCAACAACTCGGAAAATGGTAGCGGTGTAACACGAGATGTGAAAAGGTTGATTATCCACCCGCTTTTCACCGTTGGACCGTATTGGCTGGACGCTGATGATTTTAACCTCAAGCAGGTTTGTTTTAAAAGGTTTAATATGAAATTAGAGTTCTTTCGTTCAAAGTTACTCGGAAATTGGAGTCGCACCCGGTAGATATAATAATATTAAGGTAATACACTAGCCCAACATAAGTAAAAGGCCTTATATCATAAACTAAAAAAAAGGACAGAATGTAGGTAAGTAAACTATCTATACTATACTTAACACTTTAATATTGCAGGTTGCTGCGCGATGGGATTTTCTCTTGGCTGAACTGCAAGAACCCTTGCCCTTAGACGGCAAAACAATGGTCGCTGCTAAGTTAGACGATCAGCCTTTCCTTCAAACCGGTCTTAACGTGGGTTATGCTGGATACGGCACCGATCACTTTGGGGTTAGTTGAAAGAAAATTATCTACTTATCTTTTGAACACCAATCACCAAACACGATATAAATTCTTAAGACTACATTTAAAAAAAACGATTACTTAGCATACCATCCTAAAAAAATAGTAATAGCATTCATAGTAAATATACTGTTTAAACAGTTTTCTTATTGCCTACTGGATTGGCTATATACTCCCACATGCGTCACTTTCTAAAAACATGCGTAAACCGAGAGTAGGTCTGTTTCACAAAAGAATTGGTAGTATATTACCCTACTATTTACCTATCCTTAATTAAGCCCCATCCACAACTACTTACTTTTAAATTGGTTAGATTGCACATAGTTGAATGTACTAGTCGCATAAAACCTTCTTGAAACTTAACGCCGTAAAACGGCTTACAACGTATTCTCAGCTAATAATTCTTCTCCGTAGGGCACAATGCGAAGTGACATGCACGGGATGGAGCTGTCAGTGCAGTCTGACGACGTGTGCAAGACACTGGAGCAATACAATTCTCAGGACATGCTGTGCGTAAAGGGACGTCCTCCGCGTTACGACTCTGCTTGTAACGTAAGTAATTTTAATATTTTGATAATGATAGGTATTTATAAACAATATTTCAGGACAGTTGATGTCCCTATCCTAGTGACATCTCCAATTACAGTACATCAGCTCTTTAAACTAATACAGTTTCAGTTCCTGTTAATATCAGAGTTGCGGTTTCCCTTGCCATAGCTCCCCACGGCCATCCGTTATCATTACAATTTACCTTCTTCCTTGGTACCAACTAAAAACGATTACTTTCCCAAGGTGTTCGGCAGGAGGCCGGCCGAAAAAACCAGCTAAAACCTTTTGCAATGTTTCACATTGCGCCGACCACAAATAAGATTGCGATTAGGGTAGGAATATAACGATAAAGAATTTAAGGTCATATTCCACAAGGCGCTCCCTGGACCCAAACTTAGAATAACTACAGATACTGGAACACACATATAGCATATATACACGCTTATCTATTTTTTTTAAATACATACATATCCTGTACCACAGGAGGCGTGCTATCTCCTCTTCTCTTCTTTGTCTTTATTAATTCCATCACAAAAAATCTCTACTTTCTCCCACCTTTATGCTGATGATCTCCAATTTTATTTTCGGGCTAAACCGGATCAACTGACAGAGACTATTACTTTGATCAACGCGGACTTTAAACTTATATGTAAGTGGCGTAAACCGTAGGGTCAAGTAGGGGATAGTGTAACAAAAAAGTCATAGTTATTTATAGAAAAATAAAACGTTTAATATATCCTCTTCTTATTTTTATTATAAAATCAGCAGTCATCAACTTTCATATTCAACTACAAATTATATACAATAATATATGGGGTACAGTTTAACAGCCATAGGGGTACAGTATAACAAGATGGGGTACACTACAACAATAGACTGATTGGAATAATATTTTATTTTGTTCCTATGAAACAAAATAAAATATGAAAAATAATAAGCATTTAACCTCAATTATGGTTTATAACATATTTTTAGTACTCGACATATAATAATATATATATGTCGAATATATAAAAAAATAGTAACCAAATTGTATTATCTTTTCTTAGCCTAGATTAAAACGCTTAAGTATTTTTTGGTTTGTTACCTGTTCACTCTGCTGCAATAAAGAGAATGAAAAATGTAAAATGCTTCTGCTGCACAAGCTATACATATATAAATATATTCATTTGTTTTCAAATGCTTGACCTAGAAGTTCCGCAACATTATTTATTGTCAACGAACAATGTTAGTACTTAATCTACACCACACTGCCCTTAAATTTTAGAATTATATCTTCATCGCATAGATGCCCGTAAGAGATTGCCATAGAGCAATGAGGCCGCTGATTGTAAAAACCGCTATTACTATTTGTTTTTTCGTTCATTTGTTTCTTACTGGTGTACAATGAACAGGTTATTATTATTATTATTCTCCTTATTCTTATTACATATAAATATAAATTACATTTTTAAATACATACGTATATCCTCACAATGCGTGCCGTATCAAGGACTGCCTACTGTATCAGGCCCTAACCCAGTTGTCAACGTGCGCCTCTGCAGATGTTGGTGGAGGCTGAGGCTTAGTGGAGTGCTCAGCATGGCGCAACAGCGGCACGACCACTTGACGGCTATGGGTGTGGAAGCCTCGCGCTAGACACCATGTTTCAGTAAATGGTCCTATGTATACTCACGTGGGAATCTGCCGTCTCCTTTTGCGAAGAGGTGACGCTAATCAGAGAGGCGGCGGCTTTAGTCTGTTCGAGTCCGACATACCATGTCACTATTATTCCAGATGATCCGTGGGGGTGGGTTTCCACAAAATATAAAAAAATAATAATAGGGATTTGGGGGAGGCTCTTAGCAATCAACCCATGAGCTGATATGCCGATCGGCACAATGATTGCCGAATCCACATTCCACATATCGACAACCTCATGGGCCAATTTGTTTGTTTAATGCTTTAAGCCCTTACCTCGTATACAAAATTTCATTACAATAGGTTTATCTTAATCCCAACTTAGGTGGCTCGAAATGATTCGTGTAAATATAGTATTGAAGTGATTTGGGCTCGAGAACTTTCCCGCGCACTCCCATGCGCCTGTCTTCAAGACAAGCGTCATTACACGCTTCGGGCACTAGTATATTGTCAAAAACCACAATATAGTGGTTGGAAGGACGAAAGAGAGAAAGAGAGAAAATATTAGAAATTTGGAAAGAGAGCGTCAAAATTTATAAAATCCTCAATTTGCATATATCTCTACTTGATAAGATGATACTGAATAATCATAAAATTTTCCTTTAAAAACCAGTAACCACATACAAAATTGCAACCTAATTAATCCAAAGAAACATTAATTATTTTCCACAAAAATCTGATTGCCTAATAACCTCTACTATCATGCATCTTTCTTGTAAATAAGGTTCTAATAAAAAGTACATGTAAAATCAAGCGCGGGGTCTTGTACTTACAAAACTCGTGCCGACAAAATGAATAGGAACTACGTAACATTGACATAATTAATTTTCAGGGTGATAGCGGTAGTGGTCTAGTCGACGAGACCGGTCGGTTGATCGGTATCGCCTCATGGGTGGAAAACGACGCACACAATTGCAGCAACGGCGCCCTTGTCGTCTTCTCCCGTGTGTCCAGTGTACGCGACTGGATCAAGCAAGTCACCAAGATTTAAACGATTACCCGTCATAACGTATATGTATAAGTATAATGAGATCAATGTTTCATAGGGTTATTGTTGACTAGTCAAGTTCATTGTTTTACATAAATTAATAAAATGGCACTGTTGCCAACATGAAGAGTCCATGTAAGACAGGAAAGTTTCATTAAAATGTTGGTCATCTTTTGTGAACGCTAGTTAGGCTAAACAAAACGTGCTTCTTAGCATTGCTATGTCGTCCAACATTTAGGTCAGTATCTAATAGACGTGTTTTTTCATAATACATAACCATTAATAGGTGTTATCGACACGTTTTGTACTTAGCGTTAAGTATTTAGATTAAAGTACAAAGTTAAACCAGCAAGTTAAGAATTTGTGATAATTGTTTATTAGTCTTGAAGTTTATTATGACTTAACGATGTTACAACTTAAGGTCCTCGTTTTGTTAATAAATTACGTTAATATGAAGGTTTGTTTTTAATGGTTTATCAAATAATTATCATATAATAAAGGTAAAAATAAAATACATGAATATGTTCCTGAAAATTTAATGACTTTAATAAGAGAATAACTAAATTAAAACAGCAAGATAGAAGAAAATCATTCATTAACATCATCTTTATCTGATTATGTTCAAGCAAAAAAGACCAAAATTAATCAATGACCTAACAAAATATACAACAAAAGTC
This sequence comes from Tyria jacobaeae, assembly GCA_947561695.1. Lineage (NCBI taxonomy): Eukaryota > Metazoa > Arthropoda > Insecta > Lepidoptera > Erebidae > Tyria > Tyria jacobaeae. The sequence continues at coordinate 16,341,897 of OX387218.1, forward strand.
ATTAAATAATTAGTCCAACCAATCAGTTAGTCTACCGTGGATAACGACCGAAGCGATACTTAGTTATTATTGGTTCAACTTCACCACTAAAATGAACAAGTTACATAATACAACTTACAATTTTGAATAATATTGTGATTAAAAGAAAAAAGCTAAATAATTCTTTTTCTACTTATATGTGTAATAATATAAAGTGTCGACTACTTATAATATTTATAACTATCCATATGCTTACTTTAAATTTTCACACAAAGAGCGGAGCGGCGAGGGCTCAGCGCGTGAGGTGGCGATGACGTGCCACGCGACGCGTCACCGTCACCGCCCGAGCGATGACGTCACTAAGCCGCCGGCGCTCTCCTTAACCGATACACACCACAATCTCGCTAAACACTAGGTCACTTATGCCAAATGTTAGACAAATAAGAAAGCGACGACTTCCCAAACCAAAATGACAGCACTAACAATTTGAAGATGTTAATTTCCACTTTCCGAGATTTGCGCGTGTCGGTGTGGCGGAGTGCACAGTTGCGAACTACTCGTTGTCTAGCACGTTACTAGGTCGCGCCACTTACTCGCGTCCGAATGTTCGTCACAAACACGAGTCAAGTCTCCTTCACAATTTTACAACTAGGCGATCGACACGGAGAGCCGCCCCTCGCCTTCAGCATACGATTGTTACGTCGGTAGTCAAGCGCGCTACGCTCTCCGTTGGAATCATAACAATGTAGCTTTTTTTGGGAGTTTTAATTTTTTACAATATATAGGATTTGTTTTCTATAATTAATTATATCTAATATTTACAATGGAGGTGAATGGACAATATTCAAACTCTACTTACTATCTCAAAATTAATCCTGAATTCCTACCCGAAACGAACATTATCTACAACTTTTAATAAAAATTTAAAAGTAAAACTCGCCACAAATAATTCTAAATACAGTACAGATCGAGTATGTGTTTCCTAAACGGTCGTGTCTTCCTAAAAATCGGCTCTGCCGGGTTGTATAGTTTCTCAGACAGAAAATAGTACCATAAACAGTCGAAAAGAAACGTAAAAAGAGCCAAGTGGCCACACGTCATAAATATACAAAACGCAAATAAGAAACACAGACTCGATCCAATATTTATTTAGAGAAAATCATAAAAGTATGTAATGCGGTGCGGTGAGGGAGTTGTCATCTTATATCTTGTGAATCTTCTGGGAGACGACGACGGGATTGTTACGGCGGATCTCCTGCGCGCCGAGCTCCCGGTAGTCGAACGAGCATTCGTGCTTGTCACTGTACCGGTGCACCGCGCAGAACAGCCCTCCGCAGCGGCACTCGAACCCTGGCACACACCACCACACAATATACTACTGCCCACGCGCATGCTTATATTTTAAACATGAAAATCAAATTTTTGTACAATCGATCAAGGGTACTTGATCTTCTTAACTATACCTACATATGATGCTCCTATTATGCTGATAAGGGGAGCTAGCTTTCTTAATAAAAGAGAACAGATCATAAACAGTAATCTACATTTTCCCTGATAAAATATAATGCTAAATATAGTAGATGTTCTTTACAGGTTACACAGGGAAATTTACATATTTGATGATTAGGTACTATTACTATCAATGACTTAGGTAATGCGCGTGGTAAACATACATAAAATACCGATGTTATTTCTCCGTGTTTTTATATCAGAAGAAAAAATAGGCTATATTTATTATTTCTGCTATCTTGCAGTTTCCAGTAGCACTGACAACCGGAAGTAAACACCAATGTTTAAAGGTTTAGTTTCCTTCCAACTGGCATTACCTTTGGAGATTGCTTGTTAACATCGGAGCTGCGCCTACTTGGATATGTAAACATCTTCTTATTATTATTAACCTTAAAGGTGTTTGAAAACCAAACAGGTTTTATTCCTTTATGGGCAACAAAAAAAGGAGTACTGCTTAAGTATAAGAAGTACATGAAGTAACTAAACGATTCTTTCTAGTTAGTAATGCACAAGTGAAAACACCCACTCCTTAGGCGTGCGACAATTATTTGAAGTGATTACAATCATAGTACAACATGTAGTTACTGCTACAAGAAAGAACGACCAAAGCAATAGCGGACAACTAAGAACTTATAACCTTTGGAGATTAAGAAAGTGTTACGTATCAATCATATAAACTATTTGCAAGACAAGGTATTATTTTTTCATATCCATGTTTGAAAAAAAAAAGATTTTATATTAGGAACGGGATAGAGCAACCAAAACTTTTTGGCGGACTTAAGACGTATATGATTTTCAGCTTATTACAAGGGACTCTCTGGTTATTACTTAACCGTTAATTTAAAAATAAACACGCAAAGTTACCCAAAGAAAAAAAAAGTGAAGAAAGTAAAACAATTTTAATAATTATTATAAAAAGATGTATAATCAAAGCTTGGCAAGCTCTTATATGTATGGTTTGTAATATTTCCATAAGATTGTCCTGGCATGTCCATTTTAATATGGAGGAACTATTAGCATAAACGATTACACTATTTCAAATTTTGATGAGCTATATATTTCTATATTAAAGACTTTATATAAAGTCTATAACTAGGACGATAACGGGTAAAATACTTCAAAAAGTGGAATTATGAATCCTCGTCAACAGCAGCAGCGATTCAGTGTGTGGGTATTCCGTGCGTGCGTGGGTTGGTTCAGCATTGGGTTCCCCCCGACACGTAGAATAAAAATTTCTTCTCGATTAGGTATTTGTCAAATAAAAAAGGCAAGAAAAACTCGTAAGCTGGTTCCCTTATTACGCGTTAGATGCTCTTGCGTTACACAATTTTTTACAGTAGCGTATATGCATAATAAATTTTACAAATTCTCAATAGGGAGGAAATTACTAAGCTAAAATGTTTTTATATTTGACGGCACGGATGGTGCAGTGGTATCGTTGTTTTGAATCTGGGTGTTCTTTGTGTCCGTTGAATGAATTTTTGGAAAAATTCCCCCGAGATACAAGAATGAATCCTTGTCCTTTATCCCCTTTATTCCCATTAATCCCGTGTTGTCTTTTTAAAAACATTTGGAACATGTTTAATACCTCTCTGCCTGTCGCTTTGGGAATATAGGCGTGAGTATGTATGTGAAATAGATTTTCTATGGGTTCAATAAGAAAGTGTACACGGGCGCATGCGCTCACAGTGCTGAAGGGAGCTGCAAGTCTCATTGCGCGTGAGTTTTAAACTGTTGTATTGGTTTGGTGCAAAGGGCGGCCTTATTTCTAAAAAGCAATTTCCGCCAGGTAAGAACTATCTAACTTAGAAGACATGGATGAAGGTTGGTTTTATTACTGGAAAATTCATACTTGAAATGGAAATTACAATATATGAAGTTTGATACACATGTAAAAACATCCATGCTCTATTTACATGTGGCGGTGTTCGCAGTGTCAAATAGGAGAACGACGTTGTTCTGCAGTTATATTTTTTTCGGTATTGACTTCTACAGAAAAAAATATAACTGCTGACTGTTGACTTGACTGTAACTATGAGCGGCGTGTAAATTAAAGCTGTTAAGAACCACCAGTCAGCACTAGAGGTGGTTAAAGATTCAACTGTGAAGCATGTTACCAACTATTGCCAGAGTGGATCTTGGTCACATATCTGTAGCCGGCTGGCTGATAATAAACATTAATTTTTAAAATTTGTTTTCATACAAAAGAACCCTTATACTTTAGACATTATAGTGTATTTTAAAGAATATAAGTGCTGCTGTTACCTGTGAGTCCAACCTTCTTGCGGCAAACGGCGCATCTATTCTTTTTCTTTTTGTCCTTGCTGGGGTCTTTGTCGTCGGCGTCAGTGTCCGACGTGCCAGTACTCGCGCCACTCGTGCCTGCTCCACTTTCCTCTTCAAATTTCTGTAATTAATCACAATTTATTTTTTATATGTGTATTCTATACAGATACGCTTTCTTCGTCGCAGACAATATTGATTACTTCCTATCTTAAATATTTTTGAAGTGAGATTATGATAAATAATGGAAACTGATTGCTGTTTTTGCAGGCAAACGCAGTACCAGTCTGTGCAGGATGTAAAAAAAATGGTAAGAAATTAATAATCCGCAGCTATTTTAATATAACCGTAAAAAAACGATTAAGTCAAACGTTTGACTTAAGTGTGGTTTCTTTGTGCGATTGTTATTTAGACAACAATATCTGTTACTACCAGTCACTCAGAAATATGAACCGTATCAGATTAGATGGCACACACAAAAAGCCGATAAAACTTTACTACATTTTATGATATAACAATATGATCTTTTTTTCTGTTTATAATTTTTAAACAAACCCTTTTCAAATTCTTTTTGACGCCGTCCGCCTCCAAGAGACGCTGATCTTTAATCTCAAGCTTCGGAGGAGATAATATTAGTTTGGCATCCTTCTTAGACGCAGAGGGCGATGCACCGAACACTTGGTTGCGATTCTCTTGTATGTCCACACTTTTTCTGCTATTGGATTCATCGCTGGGAGCTGATTCTTGATTGTGACCTGCTGCTTTGTCATCTACTTTTGCCTTTGCAGATGGATCTAAAATTTCTTTAGTGCCATCGGGTTTTGGCAGCGGCGTACTGTCATTAATCTCAACAGATTGGTGCTTATTCTCGAAGCTTTTCGAGCGCGAGACACCGATACCTACTTCTAACGAAGAGTTTTGACTACCGTTGTTGGATTTACTGTTGCGACGTATTGCTTTTTTGAATATCCTCTTCCCCTTCGACTCTTTTTTGCTAGGGTCATTTTCCATTATTCAGATTTTTTATAAACTTCAACTTGGACATTTTGACCGCCAGTCAACATTGTTCGGTAACACTAAGAACTACGGCTCAGTATCGCTTGTTGTTCGCTTGAATTTAATCTTCTTATTGGATTTGTATTAAATATAAATGTTATAGCGGCGTATAAGTTCGAAGTTGTAAACACTACCAGTTACGGTGTAAAGGTGCCCCTCATCATGAGTCAATGACTTGGGGGACTAAACAAATAAAAACGTATTACATTTTAAAAACTTCTGAATAACAAACACGGGTTGTCTTTATAAATAATGGTGTATAAAGTATTTAGTATTTTATGTGTAAATAAATAAAAGTTATATTTTTCGGTTTTCTCGTTGACTTTGAACGCAATGTCAAATTGACACAAAAATTCCTATTTTAAAAAGAAACGTCGGACTGCCTGTATTTCGGTGATACGATTACATGTCAATCTGTAAATATTGACAGAGGTTTGATACAGATGGCAATAAGTTTGATTGAACGTAAATCGTTGATGAATGAATCGCTATGTGGCCAAGAGATTTATTTATAATTAGAACTGTCAGTTTCAAAATATTATTTCTGTACTAAACATTACGAATTGTCCGCAACCTTTTGGCGTTCTGAAAGGGTCTATACTGTACCATACAAAATATGACCATACCTTTCTGTAAGAACTGTATATGTAACCACACATCGAATCTGAAGTTAGATCTATTATTCTACAATGCCAATGATATTATGATGATATCAATTTTCGGACCATATAGGGTTTAGTAGCTGTTCTAGAGATCTCTCATTCAAACAATTTACATAAAACATATATTTATAATAAAGTGAATCGACATTAATACAGCATCAACTCCTCTTCTAGCCATTTGAAACGTGTATGAGAATTGATAGTATAGATGGAGCGATTGTTGTTTGTTTCTATCGCAAACTCAAGACGATAAATATGTATGTCATATACATTTTATCAGCAGCAAAAATCATATTTATATTAGTACTAAAATGGAAAATTAATTATCTTACCTGTGATAACTTAGGAACCGATTAAATTAACGACTAAAACCTATTTAACGATAACAGTATGACCGTCTGACGTCACACTTCAAAACTAATCGTTAACAAAATGGATGCGGGTGAATTAATACTGATACGTAAAAACTTATGACATATATTACTATAATTATTATGTTGTAAGCAACAACCCGATCTCGGCATTTATATTATGAAGAGTTAAAATCTTTCATTAGGATTTTTTTTTTTGGTATTATTTATTTTATTTTTATAGAATATGCATAATTTAAGTTTCGCTATGCCTGCGAAAAGGAAAGTTCTTGGAAAAGTTAACGATACGCGTTCTGTTAGACTGCTGCTCATATAAATGATGGAAGAATTCCATTTTAAATAACTGAAGAAACCTACGCACACCTACCTTATCTCGAGCAGTCAACGCGCGCTACCACGCTAATGACGCAATACTAATACCTTGTTATACTCTTGGAATCTGTGCAAGTATGGATTGCTTATTACAATCCTAATATTACAGTCATTTCCTTCCTATGTATGTGTACAATTAAACTAGTGTGATAGTCACATGGTTTACTCTGTCACGCACAATTTTTTGTGGATAACAAGTTTTTTTCATGTATAACCACCGACCTCTGGGTTAGCGCTCAGGGTCAGTTAATAACTACTAGACCAACCGGCCAGACCTATTGTCAAACATGGAAGACAGCCCAAACGGCGAGTAATGTGGTATTAATCAGTGGTAGTTGGAAAAAGTACAATAAGAGAAGAGTGGCCTCACGTCTGTGTGCGTCAGTGAGTGGGCCGGGAGGCTGGGCACCGTGGGTGCGGCTGCCGCAAGCGGCGTCGACGCTGCCGCCACGAAAGGGGTCGAGACGGGCGACGGTGCCGTCGCTGGCGGCTGCTGTTTTTTCTTTAAAGCCTCCTGAAACATAATAATTATCACGATAAGAATTAAGTAATAAATTACAGTAAAAATTTTAAGAGCCCAGGCCTCATTTGTTTCTATGTAAAACCTTACTGGCTACGTATCAAACACGACCTAATTTATTTTGAGATCAATTTATATTTTTTTGTTTTTGCGGCGCTAATCACTTAACATCAGGTGTTTTTGTCACCTGATGGTAAGTGACTACCGCCGCCAATGGACACTCGCACCTTAAGAGTCACAAGGGGCGTTGCCGGCCTCTAACGGTATTTATTTGATACAGACAGAAGTTATCATGGATTAATTTCCAGGGGGTTATTTCCCCCCCTGAGAGCTAGCCAACGCAACAGAACTGTAAAAGTTCGACTGAGATGTCGTTCATTTTCCCTGTAACGGTAAACTTGCCGTAGGTTTTATTTTTTACACTTATATCTTAAAAACACATGAAAGATTTTTATAGTTAACAAACCGACAAAGAAATAAAGATACCAACGTGTTAACGAAGCATTGGCAGTAATAATTTAACCAATATCATAAAGTGTTACGGCCGAGCTTGTAAGAACTAATGACGTACGTACGTCACGTGGTTCCACAAAAAAAAACATCTCAAAACCTTGATAACATTCTAGTTTTAAACTAGTACAATACTCTTCACAATAACTTTGTACATTGCAAGAACTAAAAATAATAAAACTGTGGCCAACTACGGTAGGGAAGCCACTAGCAAAACTACATGAAAGGTAGCTAGCTAGCTACCTATGTAAAGGTATAATTTCTTGGTATGCTCATTAATCTTGTTTTAAAAGTTTGTTTGAGATACAACTCTGATGTGGGAAGGCCATCCAAGCCCAACTAAGTATAAGCGGGCTGTTCTACGTTTCCCATAACTAAGTTAACTGAAATTGTTACCGTGATTTAAAATATTGGCTGTAACAATCTCTCCATCTTTTGTTTTTATACGGATCGAACAGTAATCAATTATATAAATCTTAAAGAAAGTTTCCTTATTTGAGTCACTAGCACCTATAGGATTCGGCACTGCACTGCACTAGCCGTTCTTAAAAAACTTGTCTTTTCGGAAAATTTATGCAAAAATGCAAGATATCGGTTCTATAATAAAACGTGAAAGCGTAAGAAACCATTTTATATTAATCTTTCAACTTTAAACAAGTCTTTTTTTTTATCCGATAGGGGGCAAACGAGCAGACGGGTAAGTGACTACCGCCGCCTACTCTCGTTGCGGGTATCCATAGACCACCCGCAACTCGAGAGTCACAAGTGCGTTGCCGGCCTTTAAAACGCGTCTTTAGTGTAGTACTATATGTTACAGGAAATGTTTGAAATCTAGGAATTAAATACAATTCCTGGAAAATGTATACAATTTTGAGTCCATTTAAAAATGTTTAACCTTTTGACCGCCTCAAAGCAAAATGTGTACAGCACGCCACGGTCGCGACTACATGACAGACTTATAAAAGCTAATAAATGTTATAAAAAAGATTTTTATTATTATATTTGTGTTGTTAAAGATGTAGCTAGACTCCTTATTTCATCCATATTAGAATTAAATCACAAAAACGAACAGTAGTTTTAAGGTTTAATTACATATATTTCCAATATTATAACAGGAAAACTCAAAAAGAAATATTGCAAGCTTATAACTAATATGTAAGTCAAATATAGTGTCCTCCAGTCGCGATATCATGACAGTGATGAAGTAAACATTCAATTCAATGAAGCACTAATATCGATCCCGACAGAAGCGTAGGTTATCTTTAAATTGCTTTAAATTATGCAATATTAAATATATAAATCTTTTCATATTGTTCTTGTAATTGCTAATCGAGTATGAAAATAAAATACCAAAACTAATGTGCTCATAAAAAGTCAGCATCAGTTGATTATCCATAAATCGCAATTACTGTGATGCCCATCTCCATTACCCCGTCACATTATCAGTGCCTGTAAAGCCACAGTCATCCAATCATGCCAAACTCAATACGTCACAAGGGGCGAATTTTTAAATAGAGAAGTTCCTCTTCCATTGCTTATGAAGTTACTCTATAATTTAATACATAAATGTTGACACCGTATATAAAGTACGGAACTGTAAGTAGAAAATACCTATTATTATTTCGATATTACTAAGAAGTTGTTGCTGACCTCTAGAGCAGAAGCGATCAATTTAAAAGTCAATACTAGCTACGCCACTGTCATCATATGGTGACAAAAGATTACGTCAGGATTGGTCTGATTTTATCGATTGTTGTTCTCATTTGCAGTTTTATTTATAAAGAAGTGCGTCAAATGTCACTGAATCCTCTAAATTATATTTCAAAGGACAGAGGGGAGGAAAGCAAAATTCTGTTATCTTGTCCATTTTGTATATTAATCCTTTTTTTTACATATATAACCAGTTTCCTGTGTGCTTTATCGATGTTATTCCGGCATCACTACTGTTTTGTATGTATTAAAGGATGAAATCTTAGCTAGGCGCCGAGAGCGCAGTGCTTTTGCTTTATTGACGTAGCGGTCAAAAGGTTACCATAATTCCATTTTTTTTTTCAGAACATAAATAATTTGATTATATTTCGTTAACAAATACATTTCTTAAGCAATTTAAGTATTTCCTAAGTACTTAAGTCCTGTAGTGTATAAAATTAATATTGCACCTACCATATGTCACAACAGGAACACAGTGGACTGAAAAATGTAAACGTTTAATACAATCAAAGCATTATTTCTTAAAAATATAACACAAAACGACTATAGGACTTCCCGAATAAAGCAAGAACCTAGAAATCAATCGGTAGGTGAACGAATCACTTGTTGTGAGCTGGAGACAATGTACATGTAGAATATCCTTAGAGGTGATCCATAAATTACGTGACACGAATTTCATGATTTTTTGTCCCTACGTCACACACCTGGTTACATTTGTGAAATTCCTTTGTATATTGTTAATATTTTGCAATTTTACATCTAGTAATTAAAACAACAGTTCTGAAATTATTACGTTTCTAGTTATTAATAATAATATACCAAGTTATTTAAGTTTTCAATTGAGGGAGAATACTTTTACCTCAATAGTAGTCGGTTCAGTTTGGTTGTTATTATAAAATTCGAACAAACTTTTTAAGTCCTCGACCTCTAGTTTGTACTTGTGCTGTTGAGGAATTTTAGAAAAAAAACATCATTTTCGTAATTTCTACTTGCTTTTCTTTGCTTTTAGATTCCACTTCACCTTCAAAATTGACACTACTTTTCAAACTTTACCATAAGGTTTTAACTTCTTGAACATTTTTTTTTTTATAAGTATAAGCTGAACTTTAAAAAGAGTGATTTATTCTTTTTGTTCAGTTTAAACATGTTTCATAACTACAAAATCACAAAATAGCAAAACTAAGAAAACAACGTTGTTCATTCGGCGAAAGTCTAATGTCAGATGAAATAAAAAAATAATGAAATCACGACAAGCCATGGTGCGTGTGGTGGCATTTATCAGAGGGCGGCAATTGAATCTAGTAGAAGAGTGTAAACTCACAAACAAAACAATTTAAAAGTTATAGTGATACAGATAATTGGATATATTTTTAAAGTTTTTAGTTAATAGCTCAAATTTCGTGTTTTAATATAACAAATACTGAAATATGAATTTAAGAAATATAGGAAGGGGTCCTATATTTCTTAAATTCATATTTCTCTCATCCCTTGTCACAATTTATCGACCCAATCCAGTCCCTTCATGTGTGACGTAATTTATGGAAGGCCCCTAACCACTTTTCTAACATGGCTCTAAATAAGCTTAATAAATGGCGCGTGTCGTTGTACATTGAGGTGCTGCAATTAAATAGCTATATATCATGTTCTAAGTGGTTTTAATGGAAGGACGGTCTAGTGCCTTGGCCTCGACGACATAAGTTTGGCATTATGTTTGCGGGCTCTTAGAAAATATGTGTACACCTGTAGTAGGGGTAGGCAGAGGTGTATTAAACATCCACATCCTGCCAAAAAAAGAAAGCATATTTCCGTCTACCAGGCACTGTATGACTGTATGCATACATACTGTCTGATAGATAACAGTCCGATCCCTTAATCGTCACCGTAAAGAAATGGGGAGTAAGATAATTCTTAAGATAAGCCAATAACACCTAAGATTTACCTAATGGTACAAGTAAGAAATAGTTTGTTGTCATCGTTCATTTCAAACTGTGATTACAGACGGCGGTAAGTGTCGAAAAACGAGACGCCAATTAGCAATATAAAAATAATTTGTATTATGGATTTTACAAATTCGTTGTACTGACATTATATTCATTCGCGTTCTTGCAAATGGAGATTTTTAACTTGTATTAGAGACAAACAAAACTAAACTTTATTGGCAGCTAAAGAATTATATTTAAAGGGTTTTTCAACAAGAACTTTGTTTTTTAAAAACAAAATAAAACAAATAATTTAGATGAAGATGGTTCAAATTTTTTTGTATCACAAAGAAAAAGGTTTGGCAATTATGAATGAAAAATGATATCTGGCAAATGTCCACCACGACCACGCTGGCAGATGTCGATTCTTTCATATTTTTTTTATTACCTTTTTGGCAAAATGGCGGATCTATTTCGTTTCGTTTCGATTATAGTATGGTACAGACTGAACTTAACATAGCTATGTCCATGATGAAGTGGATATCACTGGCATATGGTTTCAACAGGACGGTGCCACATGTCACACAGCCAACGAAACCAAAGAAACGATCTATTTATTGCAAACCAAATTTCCCGATCGCATAATTTCATGGAATTCAGCTGGCAAGCTAAAAGGTCGGCAACGCACTTGTAACTATTGAGTTGTGGGTGTCCATGGGCGGCAGTAGTCACTTACCATCAGGTGACCTGTCTGCTTGTTTGCCCCCTATCGCTTAAAAAAAGCCAGATTGTGTGATTTAACACCACTGGATTTTTTTTTGTAGGCCAATGTTAAGGACAGTTTATACGGAGCCGAATCCCTTGCAGCCTTAAAACCCAAAATCCGTGACACGATTAACGAAATAGACACGCCATTTTGCCAAAAAGTTATTAAAAATTTTGATGAAAGAATCGACATCTGCCAGCGTGGTCGTGGTGCACATTTGCCAGATATCATTTTTCCATTCATAATTGCAAAACCTTACTCTTTGTGATACAATAAAAAATTGAATCATCTTCAATTTAGGTGAAAATGATTATTTGTTTTATTTTGTTTTAAAAAATAAAGTTTTTGCTGAAAAACCCTTTATATATATATATATACATTAACAAATAAATGAGTCACTGACCGAACAGAGGAACAGATAAAATTATTAACTTAAAATCATGTATATGTATAACCCGACTGCATTATGAACTTTCCAATCTCTGCTAATTTTCTGGTGACGTTTATCACCTACCTCCCTGATATTGTCCCTCCCGCTACTAAGACGATTTGAATCACACCTCACGTGTCGAATTCATAAAGCCGTCTACACTCTAGGCGTAACAAAGCAAAATTATACGTACATAAATAGATACATCTACTAATATTTGAGAAGCAGTTTGTTTAAATGCGCTTTTTGCAGGAACTACTTTTAGGGTTTGATAAATTATTTTAGCATTAGGTCGCCATTGTCTTGATTATGGCTACAAGCTATATCATCACTCTAATACCCAGGGAAAGGAGCAGTTATCATAAACGTCAACATATCTGGCAGGCTTCTATACATTACTTGTCTTCTATACATTACTGTAAAAATGGAGCAAACAGGCATATACATATGTATAAACAAATTAAACGAGCATGTAATTGCGGAGCACAACTAGTACATAAATAAACAGATACATGCATACATATATATTACACACTCCAAAAACATAACACTCCTTGCACAATCGAGTAAAAAGTTGAATGTTACCTTAAAGCACACTGAGCAGAGTCCATCTGTTGAGGGGTTACCGTAGAACCCGCACCCCGAACGGCACAACGTCTCCATAGGATTCGATTCACGCTCCATTGTTTTATAATAATTTCACTTCAATATAACAAAGTCACTTCACTCGAGTTCAAAAGTACGATTGCACTAATTGTATATTGCACTTGTATTTCGTAACACACAATGTTCTACAATAGTAACGGCAAGTTTACTGCACGAGTAACGTTTCAATTTATAGGTAAGTAATTAGCTCTGGCTTGCTGTATCCCGTAGTAAGGGGCTACCCTTGACGATGAGTTATGTAAATTCCTTTTATGTCAGGATCGTAGTGGGCCCTGTAACAATCGTATAGAATAACAATAAAACTTGTGTTCTCATTTTTTTTTTAAATAGGGTTGAAACCTCATTAGATGTTTAAATCGGGACTTAATCGCTTCACATACAGATCACGTTTCTGAGCGCTCATTATTCGCAAATGGGAAAAAAATGTTTTACGTAAAACCTTACCACGATTAAGAACCGATTAATTATACATTAAATATGCATACAAGTGTGTCAATAGTTAAATTCCTATTAAACACATCGTTTTATCAATTTATTTCGGATTCCAAAAGCTTAAATCTTTGGATCTAAATTTTATCTAATCTGTCTGATTATAAATATTTTTTATATACATACATTTCAATTAATCAGTTATCCCCATATAGAATAAACAAAATAAAAATGATCTGCCTTAAGTACATGATAATCACGATTGAATGTGGAAACAAACATAACATATGCATAACGACAGGTTTGCGCAATGAGAGAGAGCTAACGTAGCTAAGTAGAATGCGCCCGCGAAACGGATCACCCGCGGTACCCGCGCCCCTCACCAAGGTCGCTAAACTATAATACTGATGCAAGGCATCTCTGTTGTCACCGCCTAAATAATAATAAAATACAATCCATGTTGCGGTTACTTCTTGCCAGGCTTGCACCATTTAGCGGGTTATTCAATAAATAATTTTATGATGGACTAACTTTTAAAACGGTAATCTTACATTTGAGTCGTTAAATATCGTTTACTTTTTTTATTAGGTTTGAAAATATTAATTAAAAAACAGTAACAAATAGTTTTTCGGTCTTATACCTAATATTATATACGATATTAAACAAAACATTTTTAACCTAAAACCAAAAAACTGAGTATTATTGTCAATTGCCCTCCACCCCCTCCCGAGTTCTGATGGGATTTGATGGGATTGTATGGGATCATTGAAATTGTACGCAATTAATGGAGGCCTTTAATAATATGTGATGTTATTACACAATATACGAATAATTGTCAAATAATAAATTGATGTATTGTGTGATGGAGGTCAACAGCACCGATCTCGACGACTTGGGGAGTCATCGACCGGTCATCACGCAGGGGTGTTAAGCGTAGCTCGACGACCGGCGCCTGCGCAAAGCATTTATTAAATTCATGTACACACTCAAGTCACTGGATCGTGTTCAGAGTGCTGCACGAACTTTTGTCTAAGTCTAAAGTCCAGTAGTAAACGTGACGGAAAACGCTGACGCATCAGGTAAAGAAATATGTCGCCTTAGTTGGAATTTGCTTACTTTACTGGAGTTACCGTGATGTAAAATAAAAAAAAAATTGCGCCCTCAAAAATATTTTTATAGACCCCGTGTGAAGGACGTTATCACCAAATTTTTTTTTAACAATAAAACCACACCAACAGAGAGAAAGCCTTGTCCGATGACAAAAACATTATTTATAAAAATATATAAATGTATTTAATAATTTTTCAGGCTAATTTTATGTCTAACCTGTTTAATTAGCTATTTTAGGCTATAGATTATACTTTATAGCAGGACGATGAAGAGCCTATTAAGGTAATTTTTTACAAATCTTTTACGTATATTACTGTTAAAATCTAAATGTTATAATCAGACGAGTTAAGAACATCTTAAAGTATTTCATAGCCATAAAGTGCTTTTGTGTAAATGTGTGTAAGATACGTCGCAACGACTGTGTCGGGCAAACTGTGCATGAGCTGACCCGTTGACCCAGTTGCCGACTGTTCGCTACGCAATTCGAGCGCGAGGCGCTTCGCAGTGCACTAACAGACACACACAAACAGGGCCACCATATGAGACGACCGTCGCCTGAACTTTTATTTGGTGCACTTGACCTATTATCTAAGTAGGAGTACCACCCTATTTATTCATGAACTGCAGCACCAGTTCTCAATCAGCTACGAAAATTAATACGAATGCGAATTGTGCAGGCAAAATTCTTATTTGAATGCAGAAAACGCAAGAACTGCGTAGTTGACGTAAAACGTATTTAACGCAGAAACGAACGAACGCAACTATGATTTATCAACATGGATCGTTATTTAACAATTCTTGAACAAGAAAACAGTACACGCATTACAGGGATTTTACATTATTTCGTTTCGATGCTAGAGGCGTCAGCTTTAAAACTATTTAAGTGGTAACTTAGAGCTTCTAAATCTGATTAAAATTTCAATTTTTCATAAAATTCGTGAATAAATAACTTTAACACCTTGATAATAAACATGAAGGCTATACATACATAGACTAGCTGTTACAACTTTCCGTATATAATTAAAAGAAGTCTTCCAAACTGATGACACAGAATACAAAGGACGGAAAATGTTTGGGAGAATGGGAGGATAATAGGAATGGCCACGCACAACTGCCACCACTCTTGCTGTATGTGTTTATAGGTAATTATTTATCATCAGACCGTTTACTTGTTTGATTGCAATAATATTATGAACTAACTAGCTACTACTTATACGACAATAGAAAAAAAAAGACATGATACTAGAAAAGTATCTAATAACACTCATTCTGCTTTCTTGCGTTTCAATTCATGTCAGTAGCAAAGAAATTAAAAAGAATAGTGTAATTATAGTATAATAATTATTAATATTATTTTTAAATATATAATTATTAACCAGTTAATACTGAAAATGCATTAAAATATTAAATATCTACATATGTATGTATATGTAACTTATAACAATTTATAAGGTATCAGTAACATACATCCATATACATATATGTAGTAATTTTTACATATAAAATAATTCTAGATTTTAGGCCTCCACCAAAAAGGTATGTATCACATAACTTGTCAAAATTCTCACAAGGATTAGTAAATACTACTCAGTTTTATAGTTAGATACAGTGCTCGAATTTATGTCTGGTTGAAACAAGATACAGGTCTGACCACTCGATCAACGGTAACAATAACGGTATGAGACACAAAAATCGTGTACAGTAAAGAAAAATAGGTAAAAAAACTTTTTAAGTTAAACGGTTTTATGTTAAACATACATTGCAATGTTTAAGATAAATGTACTAAAAACCAAAATATAATAAAATAGATACAGTCGCGGGAATTATAAACATATGCATAGACTAGACTAAAATAAAACCGTGGGGCACGTCAATTGTCTACAATCGTTGATTAAAATGTTTGTTTTGTAATGTTACACTATAATTAGGCAGTTGTTCAACCGACAACGATGGACGTGTGATAAGTAGGGCTAGAATGTGGAAACAAGCTAGCAAGCTCGATTATAAGCGAGTTTTAGGGTTTCATAGTGGTGAGCGAGTAGTACTTTTATCATATGTTTTGTCGATTAAAGACAAACTACGAGCAGTGAAACGATTCTTCGCCAGCCAGCAGTGTGAATGTCCAACGATAAACTAGTTGAAACATCTCTTTTATTTACATGGAGTGTATAACTATTGGAATTTCCATGAGCAAGAAAATAGTAAGTAATTTCCTCACCGTCTGCGGGCCAACTGCCTATTTTAACGACGAATTAAACGATTCTTCTATCGCACATTAAGTCGATAATTTGTAGACAATTGACGTGCCCCACGGTTTTATTTTAGTCTAGTCTATGCATATGTTTATAATTCCCACGACTGTATCTATTTTATTATTTTTTGGTTTTTAGTACATTTATCTTAAACATTGCAATGTATGTTTAACATAAAACCGTTTAACTTAAAAAGTTTTTTTACCTATTTTTATTTTCTAGTTTTTAGTTTTTTTTATATTTTTTTTACCATTTTGTTCCCACGAGTAATGGACATTTAAACGGTCGACCCCCCCAGAGGTTCAATAAAGGGGCAAGGCTATGTACAACAAGATGCGCCTGAGTCTTGAGGGGAAAACGCTAACGACATATCATTTTTATCCACCCTAATGCCATACAGTTCTCGGCGCGTTTTAACCTTTCACCTTAACTTGGGTGGTGTACCGCTAACGACGTATCATTTTTAGCCACCCTAACGCCACACAGTCCTCAACACGATACAAAATCTTGACTTGGGTGGTGGATTCAGGCTCGATTAATCAGATACCTAAATTACAGATTCAATTTCTAAATTTAAATCTTATTATTATACGCCATTTGGTGGCTGCGCCCATCTTAAATATTGAGGTTGTATAGTGCACTGTATTCTTTTTGTCAAGCCCTTTTATTTGATACCCATATTGGTGGGATTGATAAAAAATTGTTATCAGCCATTTGGTAGCGGCGGCCATCTTAGATTTCAATTTTGCATAGTAAATTGTATTCTACTTGTTGAGACCTTTCATTTGATACCCATGTTGATGGGATTGATAAAACCTAAGTTATCCGCCATTTTGTAGAGGCCGCCATCTTGGATTTTAATTTTATATAGTACATTGTATTATACTGGTTGAGCACTTTCATTTGATACACATATTGATGGGATCGATAAAACCTACGTTATCCGCCATTTTGTAGCGGCGGCCATCTTGAATTTATAATGATAATGAATAAACATAATTGTATTGTCACCAAAATCCAAAGTGTATACAAAATTTCAGATTAATCGGTTGACAGGAAGAGGGTGAAATTTGAATTACTAAATTTGACCCAAGAATAATAAATAAAACAAACGGGTGAGCTAAATAAAAACGTTTAAAAAACTAAGCGAAAAGCCGGATTTGTAACCACTTACAGAAAGTAAATAGGTAGTTACTATTGCTGATGTATTGCCAAAATTTTCTGCTACATTATTCCAACATTTGAAAATAGTAACTGTTAAATCGACTATATAATTACGTGATTTAAATATATAAATAAAAAATTAAGGGGCTGCTTAGCGCAAAACTCAGAAAGGATTGGACGAATAAGACAAAAAGAAAAATCCAAAATGATTCTTATTTCCTATGAATAAATATTGTTGGATTTTTTTGTGGGACTGCAACTCTATTTGCTTTAGACATAACGAATCAATTCAGTCCAAGTCCAAGATAATTTTATAAAAACAAAGTCTCACTCAAAACAATAATCAGTTGGGAATACATCCAGTGCTCTCAATAAACTAAAGTAAAATATGGTAAGCCTCAACGAAGTGCTAATCGAGGTCAAGATTTTCTGTTACAAATTCTCAGTTCTACGTAAAATTCTTGTAAAAATTTAGAATGTCAATTTAATAAGTAGCATCTGTCCATGAACAAGAAAAATATGCGTGTGTCTATCTCAGCGGAAATGTTTCTTACCAAAAATAGACTAGCCAGGGTCTCGCAATACCTTCCGTGTAAATACACAACAAAGAAACTGTTTATTCATTGTTCAAACACTCGTTCTACCTCCAGTAGTTGAGAGGACCGAACAAAAGTCCAGGATGAGAAGGACAATGACATTAGTATTTACAGGAAGAATTTTGCGTCATCAACTGTATAATGACGCGGCACCAGTGAACACGCACGGCAAGATGGCCGCCGCGGCGTCAGCTGATCGCGCACACGCAGCGCAGCTGTGACACTCCGCAAAGCTCGCCACTATACATCATTGTGAACATATCGCTCTCTCTTTCATCCGCGTCTGTTTAACACAATAGAGTATAGACGTGCTCAGTCATTGTTCAGAACACAATGCTCACAATACACTTTGCTACTAGCTGCTTGATAAACGAGTACATTTTTTAAATAGTTGAGCTGTCCATTGAGTTTTTCAACAGGTAAAATTCCTAATCTTATTTTTTTTTTAATTATGTTCTTACAGAAAAAAATGTAGGAATTACAGAAAAATAAGTAAATTTAATATTAACCGTATTATAAATAAATACTCAATAATAAAAACTTTTTTAAAAACAGTATACAATATAGGTGCAGTCAAGTTTGATTTAAACGCACAAAAAACAAACCACCCGACATTAATAGAGAAATAAAGATGTTTAATAAGGACACAAAGAAAACCAAATATTTGTTTGTGTCATTTTCGTTAGACGAAAAATTGCGTTGTATATTGTCTTTATTCTACGTACTACGTTATCAAATAATCGGAATGGGTCCACTTCGTTAAAAAAACAGTAGATCAATTTTTCGCAACTGCCCAAAAAAAGCGTTGCTAATGTCATTTAAGGTTCATCCATACTTCTAAATACCTGTATAGACTTAATAGAGCATAATTATTTGGTTGTCTAATTGTTTTTTTTTTATTTTTATTTTTAAATTAGTACCTGGCATCTTGAAATGCCGAAAAAACTGAGTATGAAAGTATACATTCATTTTGATAACAATTAAATATGGTGGGATTCGTTTCAAAGTACCACAATCAATTTGTGGTTTGGAGTAACACATTTTTATAATGACGGTACTTATAGGCTCAT
Source organism: Tyria jacobaeae (assembly GCA_947561695.1). Lineage (NCBI taxonomy): Eukaryota > Metazoa > Arthropoda > Insecta > Lepidoptera > Erebidae > Tyria > Tyria jacobaeae. Next base: position 16,361,271 of record OX387218.1, read on the forward strand.
CATTGGATAGAGTAAGCACTCTAAAAGTATTCAAACAAAAGGTTAACAAAAATATACAGACTTATCTAATAACACATTGCCAAATTATCAACTGCCTGTTTTAAATAGTAAAAAAAAACAATGTTGTAAATTAGTTAATAAAATTGTAATGACAACAAATTAACGCTCAAGTTGGGATGGGGATCAATATTAAAACAGAGTAATTCCTGTATACAAACATACATAGGTATAAATATATTATATACCATGTGTAAAGTAATGAGTTCATTAAATGTACATATCAGCCTAACAATGTGAACTCCGTCAGTTTACAATATAACGCGTGAGATTATAAAATAACAGTAGGTTAGGTTAGGTTAAATTGTAATCTAACGACGTTAGATTATAAAGTGACAGAGTTCACGATTTTACGGTATATATAATTTAACATATATAATTTCCTGAAAACGCAAGTTTACAAGGAAACTACGTTCGGTTGCCATGATACTTATTTGAGACCTATGATGGGATAATCTGAACGTATTGGAAATAAAGTGAAACTTATAAGTTGTTTTTGTAAAGTTCAGAATTGCGAATCTTTCAGTTTTATGTTGTAAGTTAACTCATATATTTAGAATTCGATTAACATTTAATTAACAACTTTCAAAACAATGTCTAACCTTGACCAGTGTTTAACATACAAACCAATAAGACATTTGTAGTAGATATTGAATATTTCATGACATTCATGAAATACAATATTTATGCTACAAATTGCATGAAAGTTTGAAACACGTGAGGACGTTGACCTTCTGACACCAAGGTCGGGGCGGCGGCCTTCAAACAGCATCGTCTAGCTAACAGGCTCCATCGGCATATCTCGAAACACAGACGCACACTTAACTATATTACCTTCAAGTGGGAATACGAGCCCATGGCCACGTAGAAACTGCGCTCAAAAGCGACTCAAAGTCACAAAAAACACTTTATCACTGACACATAAAATGTTAAAGAAAAGCGGCGCACTAATTCGCACAATTATCTTGCAAGATAAGGTGTAATAGTAGCACCCAATGTTGAAAACTGTTTTTGTAACAAGTAACGAGTATATCGGCCACGCGAGCACGAGCTCCGACGCGCTCGACGTGCAGGCGAGAACTGAACGAAGAGTAGGATAGGAGCGATCGCGATGCCCGCCGCCTGCAACTATTCGCGTCATTCCACTCTACACGCGCACGCAGTCACTAATACAAACAAACTAGAAGTCGCTCGCGGACGAACACATGTCGAAGCCGTTGCGACGCGATCAGCACATCAACGAACAGATAGCGAATAAGGTGAGAATCACTCTAGAAACTAATAGTTATGCTTAAACATTCATCGGTGAGTGATATTCGTATTAAAAAAATATGGTGTGTGCCCATTTTACTGAAATCACCCTCGATTTCTGATCTACGTGACATCATTTTTCTATTTGTAGATCTCATATATATTTTCTTTGAAATAGGTACTGATACCTACGATATAATACAAAATGTCACTTTTGTGTACTTGTAACATCAACAAAAAATACAAATTGATTTGAAACGTCACACACATTTTACTGGGGCCAAGCTGTTTGTTTGTAACAATATTTGCGAAAACAAGAACCAGTTCCCATCACATTTATAAAACGAGTGTCTAGTTAACTGTTATAAAACAAGGTGGTTCAAGGTGGAGTAGAATACCTCCGTCTCTTCCCGGTGGTGTCATAAAAGAAACTAAGGGATCGGATTGGTTGTATGTTCGGTTGACGCCATAAGGCTTGCCTCTAATAAGTTAATGGGACTAAATTTTAATTGGCAAAATGTGGTTGTTTAATACACCTCTGACTAACCCGTAGCGTGTGATGTATGTTATAAAAGGATTTCCTCGATGTCGCCGTATATGGGATGTCTAAAGTTATTATTATTTATATGTCGGTATCGGGTGATTTTTGTTTGGTTAGGTTCATTTTACAGATATTGCAACACTAAATATATGTCACAGACAAATTCCTATCATCACAAGGTACAAAGCAGTTTATCTACAATTTCGACTTCATCGACGCACAACAAATCTAAAGTACAATGCACCCTGAGATAAAAGTGAAATTATAAATATGAAGATCAATATTTGAATGTCAATGGTCGTTCAACCTAGGGATGGGATATTACGATTATAAATTGACAGTAAGAATGCGGATATTCGTAAATTTAAATAATATAAATAACGTAGAGTTGATTTAAATCAATTATTTGTTTTAGGTACTATATTTTGCACATTGCCGCCATCAATAACAAGTGTGTAGAATGATAATGGACAAAAGGTCAAGCCAATCGCGCAAACGCAAACAAAGCCATGCGTGCATGACTGGCCGATGCAGCGCCGTTGGAGCCGACGGCGACGGACGCAGACAAAGCTGCGACGTACGAGTCGTCGATCTCCCCCGAATTAGTCCTGGGCCGGGGCGGTGACCTCCACGGGCCACGCGCCGCCGCCACAGCGCCGACTCAACTCAATTTTATCACAACATAGGCTACGCACAATCCACATGGGATATGCCATTCCTCGCCACGAAACCGACCTATACTTACATCATCCACTTTTATTGTATGTAATAAATACAAAGCGCGATACATTTTCAGGTTAGTCATAATGATTTCCCCATTTACTACAAAGAGAAAGACCGAGAAATAAATTTCGATTAAGGTCAATGAAACAAGAACACGTGGTGTAATAAAGCGATTTCTTACTGGGACGACGCAAAACGCATCACGTGGTCTGAGAAATGTTTCAGCGTTCGATTATTTGGCACTCACAAAGGTGAGTAAATAAATACAACTATAATACATTCATCCAAGGTAACAAGCCAACTTTCATTCCTTTATTATTAGATGGCGTTAAAACTTAAAGATGTCCATTGAAATTCCCTAAAGACTTGTGTGCTGATTAATAGCTCAGAGTTCTTAATTTTTTGAAAACCAAGGAACATTATTTTATTTTATAATTATCAAAAACAAGAAAAAATAATATAAGAAGAAATATACAATTATGTCACTTATTTTTTTGGTTAGAAATATCTCTGGATCAAATGACAATTTTCTGGACCAGGTGTAAGGTTAATACAAGTGTAGTTAACATAAGTTTCTAAAATGACTACCTGACTAGAGCAGGCCCCATGCTTTCGAAAAAACTATAACAAGTCATAAAGGGGAGTTCATACCTGATATTGGAAGAGTGAGTTTCGTACCAAACAAATGTCTTTCCAAGTGCGTAGGCCCTTCAGCTCACAACCAGGCGACACCACGTCTGTGCGGTTGAGGTCAGCATCCACCGGCATCACAATGAATGGTTGCACCACCTAGGAAAATTAACATTGCTATCTATTAAAACTTTTATCAACTGTATTCTTACCCCAATTACAAAAAGAACCATCAGAATCACAATTAGGTAGAAGCTTACTTTTGGTTTTGATACAAACAATTTTCCCACATATAGGATTGTCAATAAAATACAAAGTATAAGTGTTTAGTTTTTAACAATATTTCAAAATATTTAAAACTTAAAATCCTTTGTCTGTTACACTTTTTGCTATGTGTTGTGAGTTAGTGAGTTTAATCAACATGGAATAAAATACTAGTCTGAAAATGTCACTTATCTGAGGCATTGTTTATTATTAGATAATTTAATATTGAACAGCAATGTTATTATTAAAAGTTGTGTATGAACTCTCTCTCCATGTAAATTCAATGCAGATTCTGCTAATGTCAAGTATTTTGAGAGAAATAAACAGTGCATAAAAAATAATTGCCATATTGGTCTAAATTTCTATTAGAGTACCAGCATCAATGTTATTCATATTCAAGGCATGTGTCTTGTCAAGGGATAAAGGGTCAGATAAGATCTGTTTTTAATTGTTATTGCCACTATAAATAAAAAATAACTAGTACAATATCATTTATATGCCACCAAATATTTCATAGATCTTAAAAGTGACCACTTCATATTATTATGTGATATGATCAGAAAGAGAGAGCAAACAAATACTTTAAATCAATGAGAAGAATTAATTTGAGTCAGCATACCTAATATTGTTTTCTTAGAAGTTTATAACAGGAATTTATAATAATAATTGAATGTTTCATCTCTTTCCTTCTTATCACAATTCAAGTAAGCCAAAAAGGAACAAAACATCCTCTTTATTATTATAAGTAAGAAGTAATAGGCTTTATCAGTATTTAATATACAGTGTAACCTATAGAAGCTGTTTGTATTAAATTATAATTGGATATCATGGTAGAACCACAATGTTTTAGGTTATTATTTTCCATTATTACAACTTACTAACACCCTACAACAAGATACTAATTATTTATAATTTTATATAAAAAATACATTTAAATATTCAATTTATGTTTAATTATGGGGTGGCAACTATCTAAAAAAAAGTTGTATTCTCAGAATTAGACATTACAAAATTTGGTCAAGTAATGAGCTATTCATCACCAGACAAAATGCTGTAAGAATTAGCTAAGTGTTCCACAGGACAGAATATCAATAGTCATTTTAAGAGAACCATATCTAAATGTATTTATCTAATTAGACCCTAGCACAAATTAAATAATTGTTTACTAATTCTCATTTCACAATAACTCATTAATATTTTGATAATGAAAATTGCTATGAAAGTAAATGTGCGGTTACTTGTAATCTAATGTAATGTATTAATATATTTTTTCTGGTGATATGTAAGGCAGAATTGGTTATTTTGCACAAGAACTGACACAAATTATAAAAATACCTAACTTATCATGGCAATTTCATACACTAGATAACAAAGCTTATCTTATCTTGCCTCATTGCTATAACTATTCTAATTTGTTGTGTAAACCTAAATTTGTTCCTAACTTGATTCTATATTTAATTTATCATTAATTAATAAATTCAGTGGCCTAAGTGGTCATACACATAATTAAAGTGAAATAATAATGACTAAATGTGTGAAGATCAGATTATTATAAAAAACATTGTTTCAATTTCATTATGTTGAAATTACTATTTAAGACAAATGTCTTCCTTGTCGCTGCAACAAGTTTAACAGTTTGCCTTTAAATTACATGATATTAGCAGTCTATTTACCAATGTGTGTAATTGTGTGAAGTGTCCCCAGTTATTAATATATATTAAGGTAACAGTTATAATAATTACTGTGCATATAACAAGTTTTCAATAAAAAAAATAGGATTGTTCTAGAGAGCAAGGCAGGGTGTTCAACATAATGAAAGCATTTATAGAACTGTCCTTATATAACTAAAACTAAACTGTAAAGATATTATAGTAGTTTGGGTAGCATAGGAGCAGCCATTAATACTTTTTTATATACCTATTATACTTTACAGCTTTCAAATATTTTTGAGACAAATGCTTTTACGTGACATTATACCAGTTCTATAAAATCTTATATACTGAATATTTAATTAACATAATTGTAATCATCCTATTTCTTTACATTGACATACATATAAACTGGAATGTTACTGCTTAATAGAAGGGAGTAGAGTATTCTAAAATATAAAAAGGAAACCATTATAAACTGTATATAAGACATGAGTAAGCAGTACGTAGAACAGGCAGTATTAATAATGTAGTTACATACAGCATTCAAATTAACAAATGATATCATGAGTATAGTAGGAGCAAACATAACAAATAATGAAAATTTTATATGCAGTAAAATCATGAAAGCATGACCAATTAATATTACATGTAATATAAAACGAATTTAATATAATTACAAACATTTATATTTAAGTCTGTACACATAAGTATGTGCTAGTGCCTAACTACCACCATAGCATACATAAGGTATAGCTAAGCTCTTTAGCCTCTATGATTTTAACATAAAATCATAGAGGCTAATGAGAAGAAAATGTAAGCATAACTACTGTAGTAGTAAAGGGGGAAAAGACACGGGAAATGTTAAACACAAGAAACAGCACATTGTATTGTCTGACTGTGCAAATATTAATGAAAACACATTTATAGTTTCCCTCAAAAAAAAAAAAAAAAAAACTTTTTAATTATTAATTTGTGAACATGAGAATTAAGACAGACAAAGAGTTAAGGAAAGTAAAGTCCAAGCTACTCTGTTACAGGAAGTAGTTAAAATACACCACATAGGTACTAAAAATGTAGTTAAGAACACAAAACATTAATTCATAATTCATAGAAAAACTTACTGGTGTTAGCATAAAAATAAATAAAAATTAAAATGATATACTTATACAAGAAACACCAAATTTAAAATGCCTCCCAAGGTGGTGTCATGCAAAAAAATGCGTACCTAAATTAACAAGTCCATTCTTGGTTTCAGAATATCCCAAGCACTTCAACGATGTGCAAGTCATGGACCTGAAGTCCGTAATCATTAAAGTTACTGGTTAAAGTCCCGTATTAAAGCAGACACAAAGAAAATATTGAAGAATTTAGTAATTGGCATTCACGAAGAAAATGGCGTCATATCACTAGTCACGGAACAAGGTACAATTTCGTCATAAAAACACACAGGTCACAATCACAAATAAACACCACAATAAAACAAATACATGCTGTACAAATGATTTTGTTCATGAAATTACTCACTTTGCATAAAAATTCCAAAGTAAATCATCCAAAAACTCAAAGGACTGATGACAAGGCACTCCACTCCACTCACCGTTTGCAAAACCAGACTGGTATCACGTGACCTACGGTGTTACCAAAATAAAAACAATAACTCTCGATAGTAGATTAATATCATTTTTTAAGTTAAAATGCAAAAAAAACTGCTGAGAAAAGTGGTTGGCCATCCCACTTAAGTAGTTATTAGTTGTACTTTATAATTTTACCTTCTAGTTCAGATTAATCTACTATCGAGAGTTATTGTTTTTAATTTTGGTAACACATTTTTACAGTAAAAAGTAAAAATTAGTTCCAGTTGTTTTCTACAACGAAACAAGGTAATCTTTATCTACTCTCCAGGATAAAACGCTGCCATGTTTTAAGGGATACTGAACATTCTTGGAATTACTAAGTAGTTTTACAGATAGGCAAAAGAATCTGAAACGAATCCCTTTAAATCTCTAGCCTTTTTTAACTATAACCATTGATAATATACATTATCTATCAATGTATATTAAGAAAACGGTATATATTTACATATACATATGATTAAGTCTGTATATCAGAAAGGGTAGGCAGATGTTTATACACCAACATTTTGCGGAATAAAGTCCCATTTATGTAATGCAAGCCTGTTGGCCGTCAACCTTGGCACATTTGTATCTATGTAATCTAAAATTGGAATTATAATAAAGGGAAAAGTTGTTAAGGAGGGAAGGCAATGGGAGGAGGGAGATATTGCTTATACGAATATGAGTAAAACTGTGAATACAGTGTAGAAAGTGCAAACATATTAATAAAATTGGTTTTTGATGTTAAGTCCACCTCTAACTTGATAAAAATATATATAATTTCTTGTTTCTTTTTTATACTATACTACTACTATGCAGTGATAATAATAACAATAATAGTTTACCGTAACCACAAAAACAAACTTATAAACCAATTGTAGCATCTGGGGAGGTGCTGTCAAGAGCATGAGCCACTTGACAAACAAACACACTGAAATACAAAATGTACATATGAAAAGTTCCCGGCTCCCCATTGTAGATCACTGGACAGCGACATTTTAACTTTCTCGCACCGCATGTCTGTAGCAAGTGTAGTGGAGTTTTTAAGACAGGTAAAATATCTATTTTTTTTATATAGGCCTACAATAATGACTCCACTCTGCCTGAAGGACAGCAAGAAGTGGAGTCTAAGAGTGATGGTCACCATCCTCATTGCAAGTGCAGTCAATTATAATTTAAATAGAACATACACAAAATTATTATATATTATTGTACCCTTTATTAACCTTTAACACCAAATAAACGACATTTTAAAACAATATTACATAATAAAATACAAAAAATAGGGCACCACTGACATCGAGTACAGTGACCAAGACGTCGGTGGTTAGAGCTTCAAAGACAGGAACCTCCTCTCAATGTGGGCAGTGTCATGGTGCCTTCTGCATCAGTCCCTTGTTCCAGCCACCTAACGAAAGCCTCTTCAGGTGTTGATCGAGGCTATTGGCTTGCAAGTAGTGAGCAGATATGGCTTTCGCAACAACGATCCCCGAACCGACATTCCACATGTCGACATTCTCGACATGAAGAACAGCAACATTGATAATCATTACGCGCTTTCTAATCGGTCTATACTGGTGGCAACTCTTATACATCACGTACGTACGTATGTATGTCTACTGTCGTAAAGACATAGACAGTAGACATACAGAACTTTTACGAAAGTCATTTTACTGCCGATCTAACTATATGGTACAAACTATTACGCAAGCGATAAAACAATCAAAATTTCTTCAAGTAGTCCAGCAACATGTAGCATTAAACGTAGACACATATATGTAGCACTTTACCCAGTGTTAAGACGTGGAACCGCCCAACAGATGGAGACGTGAGGTTGTGTACACACATACACTACACTAAAGTCAATGACAAGGTGTTGGACAAATTTGAATAGCAACCTACACGTATTTTGTTGTTAATTCGAAAATTAAGTTATAATTTGTATAATATTTTTGTTGTATTCTTTATACCAGGGGGTGCAAGTACACCCCTTGCACCCTGCTGCCGAAGCCTATGTGCTGGGTTAATGAAGTATAGGAATGTTGTGGCCGCTTGGTGCACTATGTGTTTTAAAATGTAGAAATATGTTTCTTACCTCGAGAGGTAGAGGTAGGTCTTACATGAATAGTGCATCCTTCAATCATTATCATCATCATAATCATAATCATATCATCATCAATCATAAGTAAATATAAAACATATAAAAACATCTCAAAAAAGTTGCTTAAAACCGTGGATAACGGCTGATATACTAAGAAATCGAGATAGGATGCATGCTAATTACAAAAAATACCCTGACAATGTTATCCTTAAAACTATATACACCCGCTATCGAAAATATCATATGAGCAAAGCGAACTGGCAAAAACCAGAAAAAAATAATCCGGAGGCTCTTCAGAAAACAATTGAACAATTGGACAGACGAACAGATGGGTCACCTGATGGTAAGTGACACCGCCATCCATGGACACTTGCAACTCACGAGTCGCAAGTGCGCTGCCCGCCTTTGAGAGTGATGAGGAATGGGGGATGCAGGGAGCGGAAAGAAGAGAGGAGGGATGAGGAGATGGGAAAGAGGAGAAAGGAGATGAGGGGAGAGAAAAGGGGGAAGGGGAATTGGGCCTCCGGAAACCTCACTCAATTCGGGGAAATGCAACGCAAGCGTTACTTCACAACCGGTTTTCTGTGAGGCCGTGGTATCGCACCGGTCGAGCCAGCCCATTCGTGCCTAAACAAGGCTACCACTGAATAAAAAAACTAACACTCAAAACCTACACTCCAGCCCCACTGGTCTGACACTATTTCAAATATAGGTAAAAGTTTGGCACAGAATATATTCAACCATACTACCTACTCCTCCAAACACAACCAGAGACCGCTTTCAACTTTCCCCAGCCAATTCACTAACTATCCTAGAAGTAGACGAGGCTGAGGTAGAATCTCTTATTCTACAGTTACGCAATGACTGTGCTGTTGGGTAAGATGGAATATCGTATGTGTCACTAAAGGAATGGCGTCAAGTTTTAGTAGTTTATTTTCTTATTTAATCACTGCATTCAAACAGGAGTGTTCCCAAATGCCCTAACGAAAGCTATAGTTCACCCGTTATACAAAGGAGGAGCCAGAAATTGTGTCAACAACTATAGACTCTCTGACTCTCTGTATTATCGGCTGTTTCTAAGTTATTTCAAAGAATCCTTAGTGATAATTTAAGAGGTGCTTGCACAAATATGATATCATATGCGGTATTAGAACTTACTTAACTTATAGCTAAGCAACTTGATAAGCATAATAAATGTCTTGGAATTTTTTTTGGACCTCTCAAAAGCTTTTGACACAGTTTCTGTCTTATTCTTATCTCCAAGTTACAAGTTCTTGGTGTACGTGGTTACGCCTTTGGAGATTTTCAAAGACTACCTTAAAAATCACACACAGTCCCTGGATTTGATTTGAACTTGGTTCTTACCTTAGTAACGAAGATCTGGTGACCTTCGGTATTCCTCAAGGTGCTCCTCCTGGGCCCCATTTTATTCCATATCGATGTTAATGGCCTGTGTTTGATTAATCTCCCGGAGACCGTTAAAATCTACGCATATGCCGACGACAACACAATTCTAGTCCACGGCACTACATGGGAGTTTGTTAAAACTAAGGCGGAACTAGCTTTAAGTGAAGTCATAAAATGGTTAAACTTTAACCTACTGAGCATAAACGTAAAAAAACATCATACTTACTTTTCATGAGGAGACGTAATGGTGCACCACCTGACTCCTTTAAGATAACTGCTCACTCGTGTCGCAACCTAAAACCAACTTGTAATTGCCTGACGCTTAGCAGAGCCAGCTGTGGCAAATACCTCGGAGTACAAATTAATCTGCATTAGAACATCACGTTAATTCAATCACTACTAGAACGATGCGTCTCATTCACATTTTCCAATCACTTAGGAAGTCGGCTAGCTATGATATTATTTAGTTAGTATACAATGCACAGTGTCAATCTGTAATTGGATATGCATTATGGTATGGGTTGGTGCTGAATATCTAATAGAAAGAGCACAGCGTGCCATACTGAAAGTAGTGTCATACAAACATTTCAGGTATCCAACTATCCAACTCTATGCCGATTGTAAGGTACTTACAGTGCGCCAGCATTACATTTTTTAAACAGCCCTTAGGACCACAATACCCTACCCCCTCCAAAACCGAATAAACGAAGATCCAATGCACCTCATGTTCGTCACAAAACCTCCTTTTCTGGGAATCAATTTTACACGTTAAGCCCTTACCTACACAGTAATATTAACAAGGAGTCATCATTAAACTGAATAGATTTAAAATCAAACAAGTACTAACTGAGTGGTTATTACTAAAATATTACTATGCTACTGAACACGCACAACGGCACAAACACTCACCCACGCATATCCACATACAAGCACACACACACACACACACACACACACACAGACACACAATAATACACAATAAATATATAAGTTATATCTTTATATATATAATTCTTCTGTGAGTGTGTATGTCACTGAACTACTCTCAAACGACTGGACGGATTTTGATGAAATTTTTTGTGTGTGTTCAAGGGGATCTGGGAATGGTTTAGATTTCCAAATCAGCCCGGCAGATGGCGCTGCAGTCGGTATCTAGGTTATTTATCTATATTGATCCTAATCGCTTGAAATATCATGCAGGACAACGTCTGTTGGGTCCGCTAGCTTATAAATATAAAAAATAAAACATATTGCATGAGGCCCTTAACCCAGCTACCTAACGTGAGCCTCTGAAGGTGTTGGTCGAGGCTCTTAGCAATCAACCCATGGGCTGATATGACTATCGCTACAATTATTGCTGAATTAACATCCCACGTATCAACAATCTCATGTGCCAGATCCAAAAATTTCATTTGTTTTTCTTTTTCAGCCTTAATGAGATTATCGTCCTGAGGAATGGTAATATCAACAATCATTGCTCGGCTCTCTAATCGATCTATCACCATTATTTCAGGTTTATTGGCAACAATAGTCCTGACAGTGATGATAGCTCGATCCCAGTATAATGTTGAAAGACTACTTGCAAGAACTGGATCGGGCGCATACCTGTAGTACGGTAGCTCGACAGCAACAATGTTATATCTAAGAGCAATTTGCTGATGGACTATCCTGGTTACTTGATAATGTCTATCCAAGAACTCGCCGTTGGCAAGACGAGAGCAACCGGAAATTATATGCCTGAGGGATTCTCCGGGACGATGACATGCCCGACAAATGTCAATTGTGCCATGATATGTCTCCGATAATTATACGTCATTACAACTTCATCTGTAACTGCACAGCTAAAACCTTCAGTGTCTCAAAAGAGGTCAAGACACAGATGAAAATAGATCTACATCGGGCCCGTTTTATTCCCGATAAAAACTTCCATGCAGATCTTTGCTCTTCCATATCTCCCGAAGTAATATTAAGTACTACAGGTTTGCGCCAGTTCTCTTTCCCTAGACCAAGCGGAGTAGTCCGTTATCAACCGCTACTACATCCTGGTAAACCTCTTCGTTAACAGAGAGAAAGTAATCTCTAAGACTTCATACCTCGCGATTATGGAGGGTCCTGGCATTTAAGAAACCACGACCCCTACATTCCCGCGGGATACACAATCTCATTACTAATGAACGTGGATGGTGCATTCGGTACGCAGTTAGCAGTGTAAGTTTCTAGGGGCTCAAACTGTCACCCTGAAATATACCCCGCTTGATATTTATAAATGCGCCGTCACCCTGAGATTGCCGACATCCTGGATAGCAAAGAACTGTTCTCCATTGCTGCATACATGCCTCCAAGAAAGTGCATAAAGTTGTATCAATCATATACAACTCCATAAACCTTAGGAACCACGTATGCGGCACAGAGTCGTAGGCTTTTTTATAATCTATCCAACATGTCGCCAAATTCTTTTGGTTACGCCGAACTTGTTGGTAATAGCCTGGTCAAAAATAAGGAACTCTTTAGTGCCACGTGGTCCCCTTTTACATCCATTCTGAGATAAAGCCATTATATTGTTCTTAGAGACATGTGTTGTTATCTTCACTCTCAGAATAGACGTAAATATTTTATGAACTGTTGGCAGACAGGTAATGGGTTTATAGTTTTTGGGATCCATGGCACTACCAGACTTGTAGAGTAGGTGAGTGTGTAACTCACCTACTCTACAAGTTGTCATAAAAGAAGCCAAACACACATGTCATAGCTCACATATGTGAGCCACTTTAAACAAAAATTATGTAGTTCATCCGGTCCAGCTGATTTCCAGTTTGGCAACGAACGAACCACACTAGCTATATCTCGCAGCCATTCACCCTCAGTATGAGCGACAGGCATCGACCGATGTTAGGCCAAATTGTGTTAGTTAGTTCATCCGGGGGATGTGTGTCGCCCAGTAATTCAGATTGCTCTCATCTTCTATAAACCCACCTCTCATACCTTTGAAAATACGAATTTGAGTATATCGGTCTACTCGGAATTTAAATCTACGTATGCGGTTTGCCCATGCATAAACTTTCTGCTTCAGAAAGCCAATGCAACTGATATCAGTTCCTGAAAAAGCCCGAATCACAAAACGCATTATTCTCGGGCGTGTATTACCCGATCTGAAACAGATAAGCTTGCAAATGCGTGCTCTGGCCTCAGCAATACGTTGCTCAATCCTGTATTGCCACGCCGCAACACACATCTAGCTACTCGACAAGCTGCAACCGCTGCATCCCTGAGGTTTTCACTATTTTCTAAATAACTAGATAGGAAAGAGTCACACTAGATCTTTATTTAGTTTATGTATAGGCAAACGCGGTAAATGTGGTCTACCATCAAAACTCACTTGCCGATATTCACGAATAGCACCTTCCAAAGCGTTTCTTACTTTATCATTATAATGGATACTTATAGTTAAAGCAGTAGTATTCTCACCTCCCTCCATAGGACTAGGTGGTACTAGTCCAGAGTCATCAAGAGTCTCTACTTGTGATGGAGGGGGCAACAAGGCTATTTTGTAAGTCCAAGCGTCTCCAAGTCTCTCAAGCACGGAGTTATCCAACAGATGACATAGCTGGATCGCCCGTACTTGATCCGATAGTCTTTGCGCCTAAACATTAACAGCTGGTTCAAGTTCCTGAAACAAAGGCAGCATACGATTACGATACTCAGTCAGATTGGTTCCTCCCTCTGTAGCCACAAAATATGCTCGCATGACATTCTCGTTTATCGATGTCGTCCATCTCATGCGATACACATTATTATTATTATTATTATTGTTGTTTAGTCGCCAACTATTCAACAACTATTAGAAAAGTGTTTAAAGTCGCTAAACCTAATTATATTAGTAATCAAATAAAATTGTCTGAAGATAAACTACCTGGAAAATAGTTAATAAGGCAACTGATAGAAAAAAAAAAGTCTAATAATAGTTATGAATTGGCGACAGGGTGCGTTACTTTAAGATCTGACAAGGACATAGCCCAGGAATTTGTTAATTGCTTTACTGAAATCCAAAATAAAAATAACTGAAAATCTAGATTTTTCTCCTGCTCAAGCTGTCACTCCTCTTAGAAAAAATGTAGGTATCTCTTCCTTTGCTTTTGGTTTTAAACATATCAACCCCGCAGCTTTTAAGGACATTTAAATCAATGTTTCTGAAGATTTGTGGGGAATGTCAATCAAAACTAGTGTGGCGTACATATGCCACGTACTGTAAAACTCTAAAAATGCATCAAGACAGCACGCATCCACTCGCACAGCATACCAAGCGGCGAATGAACGCGATCCTATCTGGTATCATCTCACCCCTGTTGAGGGGGGTGGGGAGACTATTTGGAGCTCTGGGCTCCTTATAGTGATTTTCCTCGCAGCTCACCACTGTGAGCCGGTCATTGGAGTTAGCTCACCGGCCTCGAGGTTTGCTCGCCGATCGCTCCTCTGAAGAGGGGTCCAGCGAGCCGCCTGCGAGAGGTCGGTGGTTGGTTATCTGCATCCGATGGCGAAGCCAGTGCCCCGCTCGAAGGAACTGATATGAGCTCCCGAGCGGGGCGTTTGAGTCGCCTCCGGATGAGTGTTTTATCGTCTGGATGTGGGAGCGGAGCAATACCTACCAGGTGGGGAAGTTTCGAGCGGTCAGCCCGCTCAAACATCCCCGTGGCGAGTCTGCTCACAAACTCCTTTATGGGTTCCCACTTCAGGTCTCGGTGGATTGTTGCATTCCTGAGGTACCTGGGAGCGTCGACCACCATGCGAAGGCAGCTGTTCACTACAGCCTGCAAACGTTGGCGCGATGTCCCTGCTATCAAGTTGTACCAGGCCGGCCCACCGTAGGTGAGGCGCGACCTGATATATGTTTTGTAAATGCCTAGTTTGGCACTTACTGGTAGTCTGGAGGATAGCAGGGGACGCAGCTTCGTCCGCGCAGCTCTGGCCTTCGCTGTGATGGTCTCGACGTGGTGGTTCATCGACAGTAATCTGTCGATGGTGATTCCCAGGTACTTGACCTTTGGGGACCATGGGATGTCCTCTTCCATCAGACGTAGGTTTGGCGGGTAGTGTGCCATACCGGTTATCATCGCCTGGGTCTTCGACACGTTGCACTTGAGCCTCCATCGCTTCAGCCAGCCCGGAAGGGCTTCGAGTGTGGGGCGCAATTTCCGTGCAGCGTGTGCGGCGTTACGTGAACTTGACAAGTACGCGGCATCGTCTGCAAACAGTGCCAGCTTGACGTCTCCGACTACAGGATGTCATCCGTGTAGTGGGCGTACAAGGCCGGTGACAGCTCCCTTGCGGGACTCCAGCACTGATGGTTTTGATTTCCGATGTGGTATCCTCTATAGCCACACGGAAGGTTCTCTGGGTCAGGAACGATGCGATGATCGCGACTACTTTTCGTGGTAGAGACGATGTCGACAGCTTGTGGATGAGACCTTCATGCCACACTCTGTCGAACGCCTTCTCCATGTCGAGCATCACGGTCACCGTGCTCCCGCCCTTGTTCAACCACGTAGCCATCTCGTCTAGGACACGAGTCAGCTGGAGCGTGGTGGAGTGCTCCTGACGAAATCCAAATTGCTCGGGCCTCAGCCGGATGTGGGGTTGAGCCCTTACTAGCAGTAAGCGCTCGAACACCTTGGACGTCGTCGAGAGGAGTGTGATAGGCCGGTACTTCTCCGGTTTTCTGAGGTCCTTACCGGGCTCCGGAAGTACGATAACCCAACCCCGCTTCCAGATGTTAGGGAAGTGGCCGGTCCTCAGGATACCGTTGAATAGTTGTGTCAACGCTATGAGTGATTTCAGTGGAAGCCGCTGCAGTGCAGTGTTCGGTATTCCGTCTTCACCAGGTGCTTTCCGTGGGTTGGTTTTCCTGATCATCGCAGCAACCTCGCTCGGTGTTACGAGCAGTCCTCAGACTGGGCGAGGGGCCTCGAGAGGTAGAGATGGGTTGCCGCCTCTATCTCCCGAGTGTGGTCCTCGTCTTGATTGTCGTGAGGTGTGAACTGTTTTTCGAGGCTGTTCGCGATGATATCGGCACGGTCTTGCGCTTTGTAGCGTATTTGCCCGTCCTCAGCGAACAGGGGGCGCGTGGGGTTTGGTTCTGCAGTCAGTTGCCTCCAGAGTCGGTGTACCGAGGGCTGTTCGTCCTCGATATCTATAAGGAAGTTCGAACGCGATCCGCGCGACACCGCGTTTTTATACGATGCTTGCAATTTATACTCACGCACACAGACAACGTAAGCTGATTGGTTGCGTACACAGTAAATATTGTAAATATTTATTAAGAAATGCTATTGGTTAATCCATATATTGTGCGGCAAAGTAACTACGTTACTTAATGGTCAAGAATGTAAATATAACTAGCATACTTTTAATCAAATATAAGTCGATTCCAGCCATTCCCTGGTGTTTCACTTCAGCTACGGTTCAAGGACTAACCAGTCTGGCCGGCTAACATAGGCACCTTTCCTTGCTCCTAGTATTATCTTCTTAGCTACGGTTCCACGGCTTATGCAACCTGGCTGGCTTAGTAGATACGTTCACCTCATTCAGCCAGCTGGCACAGACGTAGGAAAACTACTTTAAAACCTTATCGGGTCAGCTACCCCAACAGCTGATCCCGAAACTAGCAAAGCTATCATTGAAACTTGTGCTCCCTTTTTAGCACTAACATTTAACTTGTGTATAGATCAAGGAGTTTTTCCCGATCTCATGAAACACAGTAAAGTTATACCGTTTTTTGAATCAGGAGATAGTAAAAATTCTAACAATTATAAACGGGTTCAGTCCTTCCGGTATTTAGCAAGGTCTTCGAAGAAAATATACTCGATCAAATGTTACTAAACTTTAATGCAAATAACATCCTTTACGATCAACAATTATATTTCATATATATATAATCAAATGCCTCTCAGAAGCATTTGATCGTGCGAATTGTGAAACTGAGGGTTATGGTCTTCCTAGACAGGCTCTCGGTTTGTTTAAATCTTATCTGAGTGGTAGACAGCAACAGGTTCAGATAAGTGTTGTAAATTAATTAGATCAAACATAAAAATGGGTGTTCCGCAGGGGTCGATATTTGGCCCGTTTCTCTTTCTAATATATTTTAATGATCTCCCCCAATTACTGTATAGCCAACCAAACAAAGTATTTTCTTAGGGATAACGCTTAGGGAGATAATTAGCACGCGTTAAATTCAATCTTGTAAACATTGTTGAAAAACTATAAACTGCAAGCCTGTAATACCAAGGTGGTCAAACTTTTTATCGAAATTAGGACAGAAATGTGGATATGTGTCACATGCAAGCAAGGATGAATGATATTGTTATTGTTACCTTTTGATCATTTAAATTGTCATAAATATTTTCCGTTTTACTATTAAATTCATTTAGTGTAAGGCGGTCTTGGATCAAAAGTAGACGTTGATGAACAAAAGATGTAGACTAAACGTGAAATGTTTTCATTACACCAGTGACTCAGTGACGTAATTTTGCAGTTGATCTTATGGAAATGTACTGCTATACATACTATAAAAATCCTACTAAATCCTTCTATAACCAACTGATTAGGTTGCCAAAGAATAAAAGTATCTGATTTGGTAAATTGAAGATTTGTAGCATTTTTATATGGTTTTGGTTTTTGTTCTTCCGCCTGTACGTTATATGTTAGAAAAGGAAAGAATTAACGAAAAGCATTTCAATTTTTTTTTTTTTTTGGTGACTACACTAGATTAGACAGACTAGACTTGTATCTATCAGTTCCTTCAGTTCGAGAATAAAACGTGTAGGTCATAAATTAAAAAAAATATATCACAAAATGCCAACAATATCAGTAAAGCGTGATGCTCTCTTTACAGCACTTGGCAAGAGTTACAGTAAGTTTTCCTGGTGTATTGTATTAAAGTTTAATAATTAAATATTGAATTGTTGCAAACCATTAAGTGAACAGGATTACTTGTATTTCAGCTGACGATGAGTTCCATGATTTATGTTTCGCATTTGGACTTGAGTTGGATGAAGTGGCAAGTATTTTTCCTTTGATAAATTGCAAAATTAAAAGTGTAGTTTGTACGAAGTTCCTATCATACTTGTATTCTCACATGCTCCTCAGCCTCCACAAAGTTCTTTAGTTGTGCTACATGTATTTCTTGTCTTTAGAAAAATAAATCCAATATTGGGCATACTATTTATATCTTATTTGGTCAGTATTCCACTACCATATATATATACAACTAGCTGACTCATACAACTTTTGTGTCACATAAGAGAGTGGGTTGTAGGCGCATATAATACAATTTTAAATGAGATGAACCTTTCTTTGTTTTATCCACTAACTACTTGAGAACCATGGACAAAATTTGGTAAAATTTACCAAATCTGCTTGGTGCTAATTAAAAATAATGTGGACAGAACCAGAAGAAACACTGTATGTCTGTAATGGGTAATATTTATTGGTTAATTTGAAGATAGATTTTGATTTCTGATCTGCTTGAAAAACAAAATATGTTTGAATAAACTGTGGTTGTGTACCTTAAGCGGGAAGTAAATTACCAATCAAATTATAAACTTGCCCCTGCACTTGTAAGGGCATAAAGTTCCTCTCTCAATTTTTCTTGGCATCAAATGAAGTTATCTAATAGTGTATTATATTGTTTTGAATGATTTAAGAAATGTTTTAAACATGGCACATCCATGTTTAAAACATAGCCTGATCTTTTAAAACTGATGTTGGTTTGGTAATGTTAGGTATATCTACTTTGCCACTATTACAACTTAGCCAAGGAGTTTTGGCCTTTCATTTCTTTTTGTTGCATATTTTATCCATTCTACCAATATCAACATCATTTAGCAAACAATAGTCAAGGTTATAGTCATAAGCAAATGCAGAATTCAATAAATTGTATTCCGTATGAGTTCTATTCATTGGTTCAAAAACAGCAAACAAACATAACATAAGCAAATTAATTATTTTGTTAGGTGATCATGGCAATGCACAGAAGAAATATCACTAAACATTTATTATTGATATTATATTACATTTCCCATATAAAATGTAAAATATATAAAAAAATAATTCATAAGGAAGGTTTTTTATCAGAAATGAGGGTTCATTCCCTTAAGCAAACAATGGAAAACAAGTCTGAAGTAGATGAATTTAGATGCCTTATTTTAAGACTAAATTTTTTGAGATTGAAGTGCAAAAAATGTCTCACTATCATCATCAGTAAAATTATTGGGCGATAATAATTTTGAGGTTGTATTTATCTGGTGAACTATCTGAACCATGTAAGCAAAGTTATCTTAATTTTTTATTGAATAGTATAACAAATATTAAAATATTTATTGAAAAGAATGTGAATAAATCTAGAATGTATTTGTTTTGAACAATATTCTACAAAAGTACTTTGCCATGTTGGACTTAAACCCCAGAGACCCTTAGAACGAGAGTGATGCACATTACCACTATGCCAACTAGAATCTAGTAAATAGTCTAATGGATAATGGATAATGGTAACTGCTTATCAAGATGTATGGATTTTGCGCTTTGACTGCATGGATGGCGAAGCGGTTTAAGTTGTCACCTCGGCCGCTTGCCGCGCCCAGTGTTGTGGGTTCGATCCCCCCATGGGACAACACTTTGTGTAATTTTCAAATCGTTGTTCTGAGTCTGGGTGTTCTTTGTGTCCGTTGCTTGAATGTTTGTAAAGTCCCCAGACACAGTACTCAATCCTAGTGCAGGAGGTGTCTTATTATAAAGAGAGAAAGAGAGGAGAAAAGACATTGCTTGCTATAATAAAGTCTGATTGTAATGCTTTTTATATGCATTTCTAAAATTTGTCGGTTATTTTATATTGTCGGTCAACGACGAATCTCGGTATTTTTCAATACAAGGACTACCGAGTAGTCTTGGTACATGGTACGTGACACTAAAAACTGGTATGTTCAC
This sequence comes from Tyria jacobaeae, assembly GCA_947561695.1. Lineage (NCBI taxonomy): Eukaryota > Metazoa > Arthropoda > Insecta > Lepidoptera > Erebidae > Tyria > Tyria jacobaeae. The sequence continues at coordinate 16,381,485 of OX387218.1, forward strand.
CAACATGTTGGTACGTCTGACATCCCTGCTATGCGGCATGCTACATGCTACCTCGCAGTGATACCGGCTCGCTAACGTCCTCCTCCCTAATAAAAATGCTTTGCTCATTATTTTGTTGCACAGTTATTTTAAAACGGTGATATATCCTACGATATTTCAAATCAAAACAATATACATAAGGGCAATTTTGTTGAGTAACGATAATGTGATGAATAACGTATTTATTTGGATAAGGATACTATGTTCATAAATCACCTTGGCAAATAATGCATTATTTTTTTCGCTTTCAACTAAACAAACAAAATCTACTCTTCAAATTGTCCACTATGTAATGTTTCAGACTACAGAGAAACAAATGTTGATGAAGGAACAGGGGGACCAGGCTGGGGCTGGAGTGTCGGAAGAAATCTTGTATAGAATAGACATTCCTGCCAATAGATATGACCTGCTTTGTCTAGAGGGACTAGTAGAAGGTCTCTTGGTGTTCCAGGGGAAGTAAGTTATCCAAAAAAATCATAAACTATTGTACATATTATATTATGTTTGTTTTCTTAAGGTGGGCTTTAAGAAAATGTGTCGTAAGTGTTAGTAATTCTGATAATGAAAACCGTTTTTTGATTCTCTATGAATATCAAATCTATACAAATAAATAAAATTGGAGTGTCTGTTTGTAATATTAACATAACCATTTTTTACTAATTGCATATGGATGTATACACGGTACATACATACCAAACCAATTTTTTTTACAATTATTGTCTGTCTCTCTGTCTGTTTGTTTTCGGCTAATCTCTGAAATGGCTGGACTGATTTTGGCGGGACTTTCACTGGCAGATAGCTGATGTAACAAGGAGTAACTTAGGCTACTTTTAATTTAGAAAAAAATAAGACCTCACGAAAAACATTTAAAACCATTTCAAATTTTGTAATATTCGATTTATAGAAGAATTTATATAAGAATTAAAATTAGTATAGGTAGTTCTTAAATACAGAATTAATAAGTTATCGTAAACTCTGTGAACTGAACAATAACTTTTTGTTAAATACCACGCGGACGAAGTCGCGGGTAACAGCTAGTTTTTTATATTATTTTTAACCATCCACACGAAATGCATGTGGACTTAGGGTGGTCCTTATTCCTAAGAAAAAAAAAATTTGCAGGGCACCGCGTAATTTAATTATATACCATAAGAAACTATTTCAGTAATATTTTTGAATTTTTCAAATTACATTTAGGGGTCGCTACCAAGCTTTGAATTTTAAATAAAAACTCAAAATCTGTATTTGTTGGATTATTTTACTCATAAAGTCAGGACATAAAAACTATTACAAAATTATTGTTGTTGTTATGAATTAAGGTATTACGTAGATATTTTAATGATTTATTTTTAAGATACAAGTTGACTTGTTAGTATTAGGGTACTTTTTCCTACAGACTTTAACCAAAAAAAGCAAATATTACGTAATATATTGCTTTTGTTCTTCACTGGTTGTTGTCAATTTATTATATTCTTCCAATAAAGCAACACCTCGCCCAGCCATGTCGTTCGCTACTCGCTAAGAACTAAATATATTTTTTCAGTTCAGTGTTTTCGTTCCAAGTTTCCATCTGAGATACCTAAGATCTGAAAGAATCTTAAGGAATTACTACTCACAAAGTTTTCTATATAATTTTTTTGGATGTGTGATATCAAGGTTTATTCTTTTTAAGCAATCTTCTGTACCTTCAATTTTCAGTACTTCTACCACTTTTCGCCCCAAAAGAACTCATATTCCACTTCTTAAGCCGGTATTTACAACAGTAGTGTCAAAACACAAACATTTTACCTTATCGCACAAAATCCATGAATTTATAGTTTCGTAGATAACTGACGCACATGCTTCGCCCGTTCCAATTTCGGAACTGCTAGAAGTTGACTCCATGTATCCAGTAATATCTTCTATAAGTTTACCATCCCAATGGACTGTTAATGACATATAACGGCGTAATAATATTTTCGATTTTTCACACGCTGCTGACGAATAGAATATTTATTGACATTAAATTCTGATGGATCACATCCTGCACTTTTTAAAGAAGATATCACGACCATAGATACTTTTCTGTCACTCAATTTAGAGACATAAAGACTGGAAGGTTATTGGCTGTTAATAAGGTCTTTTCGAGCTCGTTTCTGAGGTGGTTGCATTTCGGACAACCGATGGATGGCAACTTTGAATGGTTTAAGTAGATAATAATTGATCGATAAGCCAAACCTTACTTTGATTTCTAGTAGCTTTACTGAGTCCGCTTCTATAGACGCCAAATCAAGTTGAAACACCTTACTATGACTATTATAGAAATAATGCGTGCGCTCTCGTTAAAGAATTATTAGAATTGAAGTACCAATCTCAACTCGTAGGTACAGAAGAGGGGTCGAGGAGAGGGGCGATTTCACTTGCACGTAAAACTTGTTATAAACACTTAAATGAAACATTAGTAAAACTTTTAACGTTTTTTGTAAAAACTTTGACAGCTGGTAGCGACCTCTAAATCTTAACAAAAAAAAATATTGTTTTATATTTAGATGTATATAACCAAACGACAAAGCCCCAGAGATAATTAAAAAATAGATGTTTAATATTTACTTTTAAGAGCAATGTCAAATTGCTCTTTTAAGTCTTCCATAAAATCTTATTTTGATTTTTTTTAGACAACTAATTCCGAGGAATTAATCCTATTGCGGGAGATCCTTAAACGGACACAAAGAACATCCAGACTCAGAATAACAATTACACCTTCTACATCATTTTATACTAATGCCATGTCAAAAGCGGACTAATCATGGATTGAGATATCATCAAATGTCATTTTACGGTCTGTGTAATGGTGATAAGGCCAGCTACCTTATCACCATTTCTGATGAAAACAACCATTTCTTGAAATGGTTGGGCACATCAGTGAAGTAATCAATTAAGATCTAGTCACGGAAAAATGATACATAATTTAATAAGAATGTGCGAGATTAAATTATTATGTAAACATTTAAATTTAATAACCGGCAATAATGGTTTATAATTGTATTTAATATCAGGAAAGCTCCACCTCAATACACACTAAAGAAATACGAAGACTGCCATTCTTTGCATTTAACTCCTGCCACTGCACTGATCAGGCCCTATGCTGTTGCTGCTGTTCTCAGAGGTGTGACATTTACCAAGGAGTCATATGACAGCTTCATCGATTTACAAGTATGGCTACTACATCTTTTTTTTCTGAATTAATTGGGACGGTATAATCCCAGTTCCTGTGTCAGAATTCTGCACTTGTTGCTTCAACTGTTGTAACACTCACTAACTGTTGTAACCGTGATGATTATCCAAACACTATATTTATTGTTAGTATATTGTTGGAAGTTAAAAAGCGAGGTGCTACTTGTATATAGTTAAAAATGAATAATCCACAGAATGTTCAGCCGACACAAATACATATGATGTAGTGTTACCAACTGAACTGCCTGTTGATGTATGTAGGTGTAAAATATTACCATTCTATAAAGTAAACCGGGACTGGCCTGATTAACGAAATTTCGTGGTTCTGTTTTACTATATCACACCTATAATATCTTTCTAGTGAATTAAATACAAAACTAAAATGGATGATATATAAAATAATTACAGGATAAATTACACCAGAATATATGCCGGAAGCGTACCTTGGTAGCTATTGGCACGCATGATTTGGACACTATACAGGGACCTTTTGTATATGATGCATTATCACCAAGTGAGATCAAGTTCAAAGCTCTTAATCAACAAAGAGAAACAACCGCTTGTGAGCTAATGGAACTATACTCTGTAAGTAGAAATTTGTTTGTATACTTGTTAGTCTTGTTGATATGAAGTTAAAAAAAGTAACTGTCTACGAATTAAATATTAGGTCCTCACACATAAAATTGGGGTTTGGTCGTACTGACCACTTTGATCGTTTGGTTAAGAATTCGAAAATAAAATTTATTTAAAATGTAGGTTTGTGTTGTATACGTGTTTCATATTTAGTGATTCATTTGTTTTCACTTCATTTGATTTTTCTATAATACCATCGGTTCACAAAATGGAAAACTAAAAATATCGGGTTATTTACGAATAAGAGTTCCACCGTGGCACCAGCGCTTTTGAAATAGCTCGCAAGATTAATAATGTGTATGGAGAAGCTACTGTAAAAGAAAGCATGGTACCTTTTTGGTTCAAAGGTTTTCGTTCTAGAAATTTTGATCTAAAGAACAAACTCCGTGGACGACCGAAGACCTTAGTTGTCAATGATCGTGCGGATCCATTGTAAAGTACGTCGTAGTTAGCGGCAGGCTTCGGGGAAAGTGATAAAGCAATTTTAATTCACTTGAAACAAATTGGAAAAGTGAAAAAGCTCGAGAAATGGGTACGGGTACCGCATGAATTAAGTGATACACAAGTGCATAGATAATAATGGTAAATTTGGAATGCAGACAAATGATTGCTATGTTGATAGCATACAATATTCAATATAGATTAGTATTAGTGACGCATCTGTGTTGTCTAGTTATACTATAACATAGATATGAATTATTAAGTTGTACGAAGGAGAATCTACCTATTATACCAACATCTATGGAGGCCAGTACCAGTCAGAGAGAATATTCTCTTTCAGCTGGAACTTATATGGACATTCTAGACACCTCAGGTGTAGTGGTGGGGGGTGCTCCAGACAACTCTTTAAACTAGTTTGTAAGACAACAGAAGTTAATCCTTCAAACAACCAATTATTGTTAATGTAGTAAAAAGGTATCATCTGGCAACTTTACTCATAATAATAAAGGGAGTGCAACACACTTTAAAATTGTTTGATCAAAATATCCAAAGTTGCGCTTCCAAATTACTTGAAATAGAATTGTTTATGGAAAATACCAAGTTTGATGTCATTTGTTTAACAGAACATTGGTTAAAAGATCATCAAATAATATCAATAAATTATGAAAATTATTGTGTAGTTAGCGTTTTCAGCCGAAGTCGTAGGATACATGGCGGATCTTTAATATTAGTTAAAAATTCTATTAAATCGAAATAACGAAAAGACATCATCCGGCAGTCTGTTGAACACTCCATTGAATTGTCCTATGTTGAGCTTGATAAGCAAGTTATAGTATGCTTCTACAGACCTCAAAGTTATCAGAATCTATTTTTGTTTGATTCTGTAATGGAAGATGTGTTAAAGAAACTTAGTACTAGTAGTAAGTCAATAGTCGTATGTGGTGATTTTAGAAAATAACTCAAATTCTGTCAGATTATTAAGGCTACTTCGGTCATTTGATCTGTCAAATGTTTTTTAATGAACCAACCCGAGTGACAGCTTCCTCTGCCACTTGTATTAATTATATTTTTCGTAACTGTGATTACCTTCACAAAACAAATTGTAAATAAGTTGCCATCTGATCACAGTGGACAAATAGTAACATTTTGCTCCTAGGCATATAGCCTATTACCAAAAATTCAAATAAGGTTTAAGCCAATGACAGGTAAAAAATTTAGAGAAATTTAATAATGGTTTGGCCAGTTCATTATGTGTTCAGAATTTTAATAATATATGTGACCCAAATGAGTGTTAATGCCGAGTTCTCACTTTTAAACACGCAATTTAATAACACTTTCCCACTAAAGACTAAAACTATTTCCACAACGTTCTTATTTAGTGATTGGGCTACTCCAAATGTAGAAGTAGCTCAGGAATTTTAAACCTTTTTAGCTAATATTCCTGTAAAAATTACTGAAACTTTAAATTCCTCTCCCGCGCGTTTTGCTGCTTTACTCAGAAATAATGTAAAGGAGGTTAGGTTTGAGCATACCGAGCTCCAGGCTGTTATAAAAGCTTTTAAAGATATTAAAATGAAATCAACAGAATATCTTTGGGGAATGTCTGTAAAAGTCTAAAGTGCTATTATTGAAACCATTGCGCCCTATTTAGCTTTCATATTTAACACCATTGTAGACCAAGGAGTATTCCCTGATCTCATGAAACACAGTAAAGTAATTCCTTTGTTCGAATCCGGTTATAGCAAAGAACCTAACAGTTATAGGCCTGTGTCAGTTCTCAGTAAAGTGTTTGAGAAGTTGATTCTCAATCAAATATTACGTCACTTTAATAAAAATGCCATCTTCAATGAACAACAGTTCGGTTTCACCAAAGGGCGTTGTACCACTGACGCTGGTGTCACCCTAACAAAGAATATTTTTAACGCCTGGAAAGAAGCAAAGGATGCCTTGGATTGGAATCTTTTGCGACCTCTCCAAAGCGTTCGATTGCGTTAACCATGAGACACTTCTGCTGAAACTGGAGCATTATGGAATTAGAAATACACTCTTGACTTACTTAGTTCATACCTGAAAGAAAGAAAAGTGAAAGTTCAAGTAAAGGGCATAATCTCATTAGGGTCTGTAATGGCAATGGGCGTTCCTCAGAGTTCAATATTGGGTCCATTCCTCTTTTTTAGTGTATAATAATTATTTACCCTATTTACTTCTAAATCAACCGAAGATGGTGTTATTTGCAGATGACATATAATTGATATTTAAAATAGACCGACAGTTACAAAATTTTGACGACGTGAATAACTCTATTCTTCAGGTTCAAGATTGGGTTACCGTAAATAATTTGTTACTAAATGGCACAAAAACCAAATGCATTAGATTTCAATTACTTAATGTTAGAAGTAGTGAATGTGACATCATATTGAATGGAGAAAACTGGAATTTTTTAATCAAACGGTGTTCCTAGGAATCACGCTAGACGAGAAATTACAATGGGGACCTCATATAACATCTCTTGCGGGGCGACTAAGCTCGGCCGCTTATGCTGTCAGAAAGATCAGACAGTTAACAGACGTAGAAACCGCGCGTTTAGTCTATTTTAGCTACTTCCACAGCATTATGTCTTATGGCGTTTTACTGTGGGGCCGGGCTGCTGATATCGAATCTATCATTATCTTGCAAAAGAGAGCTATTAGAGCCATTTATAATCTACGCCGTGAATCCCTCAGGGAACTATTTAAAAGGATTAATATTATGACGATGCCTTGCCAATTCATGTGTGTAAGAAAAAATCTACACCTTTTTAATAAAATAAGTGATAGACATAATTTTAATACTAAAAACAAAGACAAATTAGATCAATCATTTTTCAGATTATTAGCTAATCTTAGTACATACACTTTTATGGGGTACACACACTTTTTTATATACTTAGTACTTACTTTTATGGGGTACTGTGTTAAATGTTATAACAAAATTCCTTGTGATATATTGCAATTAAATGAAAGGAAATTTAAAACCCATATCAAAAATACACTTTGTAAACAAGCTAATTACAAATTAGAGGATTATATCCAAGATAAGAACGCTTGGAAACATGCTGGTACTGCTCCACAGGTCAATTTTGAGTCTAGACAAAATCAAACTGGTTGCTAATTGTATTCTATAAAGAATTATATTTTTGTAACATTGATTTACACGATTGTTTTAATTCACATCTATGTAAATCGTATACTTACTTTTACTACGTTTGTTAATGTGTGAGAACCATGTATCTATCATGAAATTAATTTATTTGTCGTTGCTTCGCTTTAATTCTTTTTACCTATTTCGGTATAGTGATTTTGTTCTGGGTGCATCGTTTTCACACATAATTATAATAATATTTAATGATTGTATTTAAACAAAACATTTTAAAAGAGTAACGTTGTAGTTTCTTGCCCATTCTTCTCATTACGAAACTACATTTTGGAATGGGCGACTAGAATCAATTCTATTTCAATGTAAATGTTGAAGTGCTTTTGGGCCTATTAGACATAAATGCTTTGACTTAGACTTTGAAATTGAAATACTTAGATTGATTAAATATGTAATTCCTTTTTTTGGTTTTACTTTTTCTATATTAAATGCTAACTTCATATGTAAGGACCTAATACATTTAGTTAAAGGTGGTCTTGGATCAAAAGAATACCTACTTACAATATGTTTACTTAAGCATTCGCAGTTATTAAGCAGATATTGCTTTTTTTATTGTTGTTTATTATTAGCTTAATTAAAGGTGAATTACATATTTCTATTATTCTTGTCGATTGTTGCTTATTAAAACTAAATATTACTATTTTTTTTATCAAACTGGGCTCTTGGCGAGCTATATAAGTATATTTAATGAAAAAGATTTTAATATGGATTTTAATTATTTTGATAAATAATGTGACACGTTAGACCGACGATTTAAAGAAGGAGGCTGGTATCGGATGGATGCGGATTGCAAAAGACTGGGAAAGTTTGCGATCCTTGGGGGAGGCCTTCGTCCAGCAGTGGACGGCAATATTGATGATGAATGATAAATTACAATGAATTCTCTTTTCAATAAGTTTTTTCTAAAGACTTATTACCTAGTCGCGGAAGACTTATCAGACATGCATATGACGGACACACAGAACATCTATTTGTTTGCTGATCACACAAAGTTTTGCCTTTTGTGGAAATTGAAAATAATAATTTACATCAATTTACAGACTCACGCCCAGCTGAAACAGTATCTTAGCATCATCAAAGACAGCCCAGTATACCCTATCATCAAAGATAAAAATGGAGTGGTATTGTCAATGCCACCCATCATCAACGGAGACCATTCTAAAATAACCCTTAACACCAAAAATGTATTTATTGAGTGCACAGCAACAGATCTGACCAAGGTAAATAACATTTTGTAGCTACTTAATTCTTTAATAGATGCAATGACCTAAATATATATGATGTTTAATATAGTATATTTTTAGAAATATGTGATATATGACAGAGGCCAATGCATGATTATAAACTGTTTATTATCAGTGGTGTAAACCAATGAATATTCTATCCATCGACCTACCAATACAGCAAAGTCTACTGACATTTACAGGCCATTGTGGTTCTAGACACATTAGTGAGCATGTTCTCTAAATATTGCGCGGACGAGTACTCTGTGGAACAGTGTAAAGTGTTCGCGGCAGACGGAACCTACGAACTCTACCCCAAGATGGAGTGCCGGGAGGAACTCATTCATTTGGACAAAGCCAATCGCTACATCGGTATCAAGTAAGTTAGGTATTATTCATTAAATTCATGCTTATCTTATATGCTTATTACTTATTAGAATGTGCTGTTTTGTATAAAATACTTGTTCATAAAGTATCATTTATAACAAATATGTCATTTACATATAAATGCTTAATTCCTCCCATAAAATTATTTTTTTCCTAAATACGCCAACATTAAATTTAAGTAATATAAAACCCCACAGCTAAGTTCTCCTGCGAACCAAAGGAAGTAAACAAGGGAATGTACAATGTACTGGAATCCATTGTTTACTGCGAGCTCCTCCGGTACTTAGAAGACCACCAGCTCCTCAATGATCGACAATACGGCTTCCGTCGGGGTCGTTCAGCTGGTGATCTTCTCGTATACTTGACTCACCGGTGGGCACAGGCGATCGAGACCAAGGAGGAAGCGTTGGCCGTTAGTTTGGACGTGGGGAAGGCCTTCGATCGGGTCTGGCACAAAGCGCTCCTTGCGAAGCTTCCTTCCTATGGGCTTCCCGAGAAACTGTGCAATTGGCTCACCAGTTTTCTTACAGACAGAAGCATTAAGGTCGTTGTTGACGGTGCATGTTCCGACTCTAATTCTGTCAATTCTGGTGTCCCACAAGGCTGTGTGCTATCACCCACGCTGTATCTTCTGCATGTCAACGACATGCTGCAGATTACCAGCATCTATTGCTATGCGGACGATAGCACGAGTGATGCCCTTTACATCGGCCGCGCGAACATTTCTCGGGTAAACGTCATCGAAAGCCGAACCAAACTTGTGTCTAAAATCTAAACTTCTTTATTAGAAGTTTCAGATTGGGGTCGACTTAACCTAGTCCAGTTTAACCCCACGAAGACACAGGTTTGCGCGTTCACCGCTAAAAAGATGCCATTGGTCGTATCACCTCAATTTGAGAGCACTTCCCTAACTGCATAAGCCAGTATCGGAATCCTTGGCGTCGAAATATATATATAATATATATAAGCGAAGTCCAGTTTCGTGGTCACTTAGAGAGTAAGGCCATATTAGCCTTGAAGGAGCTTGGTGTGCTAAACAGATCTAGACAGTATTTCACTCCGGCCCACCAACTTTTTAAGGCGCAGGTTCGTCCGTACATGGAATACTGTTCTCATCTCTATGCAGGCGCACCCCAGTACCAGCTTCTCCCTCTTGACCGCATCCAACGGAGAGCGACTCGCATCATCGACTGCCAAGATATTTCTGATCAGCTTGACACCTTGGCGTTGCGTAGAGATGTAGCTTCACTCTGCATCCTCTATCGCTTGTATCATGGGGAGTGTTCAAAACTATTTTACTTGTTTAAGCGGTGTTGCACTACGTTCGATCAGAATCCGATCCGAATCCTTGAAAATACGGGCCGGAATAGTCATAGAACTATTTCTATGCTAGTTTAGTTTTCGCACTAGATTCGGCTTCCGTCATCGGTGAATCTCCATTCTGGAGAAGATTATTGACGGACCAAGTAGCCAGTAATAGTCTGAGCTGCGTACGAGCAGTGAGTCAGTGGGGAGGCGGGGAATGTGGCCGCAGGCATCCAGTTTAGTTTTTTAGTTATTTTAGTTCAGTGTGGCAGCTCACGCATACGCTTACATCATCATCATTCCTTACGATATTTTTACGTCAGTTAAAATGTTGAAAATGAACCCCATTTAAGGGACAAATAACAATTTATAACAAGACACAATTTATAGTCTGCGACCACTGCGCTTAACAATTTGGGAAGATAGCACTTTTCTTGAATTCATCAGCTATTGGTGCAATGAATTGTATTCTATAAATGTCCCTTATATTGCAACACATTGCGTTAACTATTTCGGCCAGTGTCGAAACACCTAATTTGTAGCTGTAAGACACGTCTGTGAAAGTATTTCCGCTGGCCAAGTACCTGTAAAAGAATAATCTGTAAAAAAAGAAAAAATAAATTACAAAAGGTATGCCAGAAGATGACGCGGATTGAAAATAGTCATGATCAACGACGTCAACGCTATGCTGTAGTTCCGCGTAAAATGACGTATGCAAAAAGGGGCTCCTGAATTGCTTGGATTTGGATCAGAGAGGAGGTTTCTAGATCCCTATCTTCACGGTTACGAATCAGACGTAGTGCGAAACCGCTCTAATACCCACACAACTATAAGTAAACAAATAACAGCTGGCTGGGTCCATAGTAGTGCGTTGAAACTTAAGTACAGTAACCACGTAACATGGTTTCGCAGCCTATAAAATAATGCGATTGGCCTGTTAGTGAAGTGGTTAGTAACTCTGACTACTGATATGGAGGTCGTGGGTTCGATTCAAACACGAAAAATTCCCTTCGTGCCTAAGTGGTAACTGATATTAGCACATTGCAAAGTTAAGTGATGCCAGGTCAGTCTTAGGATGGGTGACCATTCTTAACATATTGAGAGCCCTCCTTGCCTCGGAGAGCAAGCCGTATGTCCCGGTTGGCACACGAACATCTGTGGCATTCGTTCGGGGAGTCCTAAAGACCTGAGTCCGACAACCTTGTCTAACTACAGAACTTCGATATCCCCCAGTAGTTAGCATGGCAGTTAGTGAGGGTTAAATATTGAAGTTCCACCGTTTTGTAGTTAGACTGAAAGCCGACCCGAACTTAGTTGGGAAAAGGCTCGGAGGATTAGAGTGTACTAAGTACGTATACCACGTCTACAGATATAGTATACGGGGCTCGCACTGATAGCTTTTATAAAATAAAAAACGGAATGATATACAAGCCTGTTAATTTTATTTATTTATTATATATAAGGTATACATACAACAACCCTGAAAACATTCTACTCCTTGGGGCAGTTATGTGAAGATAAATGATTTTCGTTTGTCACCCATGTACTTACATACGGTATGTATAATTCAGTGTTACATATAAAAGTACATCTAATTGTATGTTGCAGCGCTAGCGGTGACGATATAGCGGGTTTGTTGTCTCGTATGTGTCTGTCTGCGTCCCACCGCGACTCGTTGGTGCGAGTGCGCGTGCCGCCAACACGTCATGACGTCATACACGCTTGCGACCTATACGAAGACATCGCCATCGCCTATGGGTATGTTATATTAGTCTTCCTTTGGATTAATTAACAGCTAGCTTGTGCATGAGGATTCACTTGCATGGATCCTTTTTACAGAGAGTTAATCCAGTTCATAAACAATGTTTCAGGAAATCTTCGTCCGAATCCGTGTATCCGTTTTTGCGTGAAAGAGTAGCATAGTAATATCCTCACAGTTTCACTTAAGGAGTAAGATGCTAACGGTTACCATTATAACATAGAATACTTTTGTTTATCCTAATTATATTTACGCATAACAGCTTACGCACAATATTATAAACATAATTTCTCAAATCATAATAATGTTTTAGCATACAATTCCAAAGCAAAAAAAAAAACAAATTAACCTTTAGGCAACAGCCTAGTAACATTATGTGAATTAAAATTATGCCAAAACAAATCAGCCTAAAAGACGATTATGTCAATTAACTGTATGCCAAGAAATAATTGCAGCAAAGAATTATTATATCATAAAATAATTTTCCACAATATATTACAAAAAAAAGTTTTTCAAAAAATCGTTTACCAAGTCTCGGTCTCCAATCTAAGACTCATTTGCTTCAACATCCATCGGCCCTTTGGCAGATGTGGCAAGCCCATTACCACTTTAGCATATTAATTCTGCGAGCTATGTCGGTAACTTTGGTCCTTTGTCAAATAACTTTATCCTTCAATGAAACTCCGAGCATAGCTCGCTCCATAGCCCGCTGCGCGACTTTCAATTTGTGGATTATCTACCACCCTACCATAAGTGTCCACGTTTCGGCACCATAGATCATCACAGATTGAAGACCTTCGTTTTAAGGCAATGCGAAGACTCGACAAAGTTTACCAAATGGTGCCCCATACATCTGAATCCTCCTGGTGACTTTTAGACAGAACTCTATAAAGGAAGGAGGACTAAATTATTAATTATTATAGTTATGGTTGCTGCTGCTGCTATCTGTCTAATAAATAGAGGTAATTAAATGTTTGCAACTGTCAAACTTAGGTGTTCTATGAATCTGAAGTTGCAAAGATTACACGGACACTAATATTTAATTATCTAAAAATCTATCTACACTAAGTCACGTAATATAAGTACATTCATGAATACCACATGCTACAATAATAACTGTTTGTTGTATATTTCTAGTTACAACCGGATAGAACGTCGTCCGGCACAAGTAGTGACAGCGGGTGGTCAAGAGCCGCTTAACAAGTTAACTGAACAACTGCGACACGAGGTCGCGCACGCCGGCTACACGGAAGCGCTCACATTCACACTCGTTAGTTTATTTGAATGCTTTTTAATTTTAACTTTTATTTAAATTTAATTTAAAAAAACCGTTTGCCCAGACTTAAGGATGTCTTCTTAGTCGTAGTAAGTATGTAAGTCGTAAGGTATGTATTTCGTAGCTTCTTCTTATTTTGATAGCTAAAAGATGTAAAGATGATCCATTGACAATATGAAAAATACATATGGCCTGTCTAACCTGACCTACATATGTATTTACTTTGTTGTTCGCATTCATCGTAATACCAAATCATTTGGTGCAGTGTTCCAGGGAGGATGTAGCTACAAAACTAGGCGTGAACATTGAAGATGTTCCTGCAGCGCATATCTCTAACCCGAAGACATTAGAATTCCATGTTGTGCGCACACTTCTGTTATCTGGCCTTCTAAAAACTTTGGCTGCTAACAAAAAGATGCCCTTGCCACTGAAGCTTTTTGAAATTAGTGATGTGGTATTGCAAGATAGCAGTGTTGGTAAGTATACATTACAACCATTTTAACCAAATATATATATTAAAAGCTTTTATTTAACTTGCAATGTTTGTTACGACTGAAATCCTGCACTTTAAATTTGACAAGCTTTCGGTTTCTACATAACACTTAAGATCACTTAAAATCATCATCATCATCATCACCATCATTCAGCCTATCGCAGTCCACTCCAGGACATAGGCATCTCCCAACGTGCACCAGAGCACCCGGTCCACCGCGCCATTCGTATCCAGTCTATCTTTTAGAAAATTTGAAAAAGGATGTCCACTTCTTGTACATTATTATTGGGTTTTAGTTTTATTGGAGGTAAAATTTAACAGGAATCAAATTCTACTCATATAATCTTTTTATTTATTATCCAAATAAGTGTATACATCTAACGCTCTTATCAGTTTATTTTTGTATTTTAGAAATCTCACAATTCCAGTTACACTAATTTTATCAATAAAATAAACCTCCAATATACCCATATACAGCTTTTGCACACGGGGGCACAATATTTGCTTACATTAGTTAAATCATTATCACATTCACTTCCCATAACTTGCAGACAGTTTACCGTTAGTAGTTTAGGAACCGTTTTTCATGGAACTTACTTTTGTTATATACTCCACTTTGTTATATTTAAAAACATTCGATTGCTCATTTCGATCAAATATATGTGAAAGAATACTCTCGATTGAATTACCTTTCAAACTAAAATAACTACATCAAAATCGGTTTAGTCGCTTGGGAGCTACGGTGCAACAGGCAGACACAAACACAATAATACAAACTTATAACACCCCTCTTTTTGCATCGGGGGTTAAATATATATGATACAGACAGATTCGTTTGCTTTTTCTGACGTTTATAGTGCAGTGAATTTGTGAAAAGATAAACACTTTACCCGTAGTATTTGTCTTTAACGGTAGATAAAATATTTGAAAGGTATGGTTAAACTCTGACAGAGGGCAATACTGTCACACACGTTGTCACTTTTTATTGTAAATTCTATGTACATTACAGTACATACACAGACCCGTTATCCCTGTCCCTAACCTTAAATTATACGTAGAACGGTATCTGTTAGTATGGTAATAATAAAATAAAAAATAATAAATAAAATAAAATATACAGATTAGATGTTTTAGTTAACACATCTGTGATTTTTTGTAATTTTTGTTATATTACTTGCTGTGCTTATAGTGTATTTTTGTTATTTTTTTGACTTACCTACCAGGATGGACGCGACAGATGATTATACGCAGCTTCTATTGTTATTAATTTTTGCTTATAACCAAAGCGGATACGACAAACAAACAATTGTTTTTATATACATATACGATTTAATTTTATAGAAACTGGAGCTCGCAATGAACGTCACCTGTGTGCGGTGCACTGCGGGCGGTCGGCGGGCTTCCAGTTCGTGCACGGCCTTTTAGACCGCGTCATGTTGCTGCTGAGAGAGACGTGGGACAAACAAACGGGATACTGCTTGCGACAGTGCGAAGGTAGGCATATGAATTAGCCAAAAGATATTAGCTTTCATAATTCGTATGAATTTAAAACACACTGTGTAACCAACGAGCCAAGAATTATAAGCATCGGACCGGTGTATTCTAATTACGTCAATTTCTACGTTAGTCCAATTATTCTTAAAAGTAAATCTAATTATTTTTTACAAATTAATTTATTATTTTCTTACTAGTTTTGAGAATTTCGGAGGTAAAAATATGGTAGGTACTTCAAAACATTCAATGAGCAAATTTGGCAACGAACAAATCCGAAAGTCGTTATTTCTTTGTTATATCACCTATAAATAAAACTTCTATTACGAACTGTTATGGAAGAGAACTGAAAAGCTAGACTTTCGGAAAAACAGTAAAAATCTGAGGGATCGATTCCCTAGATAGACGAACTATTTAGATACAATATCAGTTTGCACCCGTCTTGTTTTTTTATACGTTTTCGTTACTGTTACGTTTAAATGGGAGAGAGTAATCACATACACGTAATAAATGTTGCTAAAAAAAAATATTTTAACAGTTTTTAAGGGACAGCTACTATCCTGTAGTCTAGCTGAGACAACAGCACTCACTCAAACATTATTATAGAATAAAATTGTAACACAAATTTGTAAACAAATTATTAAAAAATGGTGTAAACTTACAATCTTATTTTTTTAAATAAATTATTATTATGTACTAATAATAGTTTTGTATGAACTTCAGATCCGGCATACTTCCCGGGCCGCTGCGCCGAGGTGATAGTATGCGGGCGCGTCGTAGGCAAGGTTGGGGTCGTTCACCCCAGCGTGCTCGCCGCCTTCGACCTCACCAACCCCTGCTCAGCCGTAGAAATTAACATCGAGCCTTTTGTATAACGTGCACTGGATTCCTCTATAGATATTTATTTGTTGCAGTATATATACCTGTTGATACTGTTCCGATTGTTTCACTGAGACCTGGATCTATGTTCGACTGCTTGTATTTTTTTTATATATGGTAATAGATTTCTAAATTATCGACTGATTTCCAAAATTTTTAATTTTTAATAATTAAAAATAAAACAAACTTTTTTTGAGTTTTAGAGATTGATTTTTATACTATTATTACCAAATAATATTTTGCCAGAAACTTTCCGTTAGCCATAACTTCCACCAGACGCTTTAAAGCCATGCATAAAATAATTGAAGTTATTTTATTTTCTAACTGGTGATTATTATGTAAATTTATCAGGGGGCTATTCTTAATACATATTTATTCAGCCAGACAAATTGCAATGCCGTGTACCGTAAACATTCAGGCCGTGAGTGCTTGTCTGCGTCTCGGAGCGAGTGAGATGTCTTAGCGGATTGGTTTCCCCTCTAACACTGACAGTCCGCTTCAGCCTTCCGAGTGTGTCAGCTGTTATGCCAGCATACCTCAAGTCCAAACACTGTTTCCACAGTTGAGAATTCATCTACAGCATCTACCTCAAGTCCAGCACAGTACAATTAGTCCTTTACCTGAACCGGAAAACCGGAAAATCTTTATGCACTTTTCGTACACAGGCGGACTTAATGCCTAAGGCATTCTCTGCCAGTCAACCTTGGGGTGTTGCAGAGATAAAAGTGGTAGGTGCAAAAACGCATAACTAATTGAGGGAAATGGAGAGATATATATATATATAAACATACATATACATATTCTAAAGGTAATATTATAGATAAGTGTACATGTGATTGGATTGTATTATTCAAATATAATATTCCAGTAAAATCACACACAGCTATACAAATACATATAAATAAACACACACACACACATACAAATAAACACACACATACAAATACAATAAAAGTTTTAACAATCATTCAAGAATCATATGCTAACGCTGCGACAATTCTGCCAATTCGTTTTGAAGGAGATCGCGTACCCTTCTTTTAAATATAAAGCGATTAGTGGACATCCTGAATTCGAGCGGGAGAGCATTCCAGAGAAGAACTGACTGCACGTAGAACGAGGAGTTCACAAAGTCTGAGTGATGAGGGGGACACAAGAGAAGTTTATTGTTTATGGAACGAAGGTTTCTATCGTGATTAGAGCACAAGAAACGAAGGTAGGGAGTTAAATAGGAAGGGGGTGATGGGGAGTTAAGAAACGAGAAAAGATAAGTTAGTGCTCGCAGATTACGACGCTGGCGAATAGGAATCCATTTTATTTCGGAACGTAAAGCAGACACGTGGTCATACTTGCGAAGATTGAAAATAAATCGAATGCAGTTATTGAGAAGCCGGTCTAGTTTGTTTAGAAGATCTGCATTCAGGTCGAAATAACACACATCACCATAGTCGATCATAGGAATGATTAAGGATTGCATGAGGATAGTTTTAGTTTTAAGGGGAAGAAAGTTTTTTAGCCGATATAAGGCACGGAGAGTTCCAGTCACTTTCTGGCTAACATGAGTAACCTGGGCACGCCAATCTAGGGTTGAGTCGATATGTAGACCAAGGTCTTTAACCACTGGGCTTAAGGGAATCACTGAGTCATTGTAAACTACAGGTACGATTGAAGTAGTGTCTAACCTACACATGATCCTTTTGCTGCCTACGATTATCGCTTGACACTTGGCAGGGTTAACGGATAAACCAAACCTCATCGACCAGCATTTTATGTGCTCCAAGTCTGTTTATTTTATTGATCGCTTGCGATATGTCTTCAACGCTGGTCTGCGTATACAGCTGCAAGTCATCGGCATACAGGTGATACGCACACTGAAGATCTTGAGTTATGAGATTTTTTTTTTTTTTTTTTTATTCGTAAGCCTACCATAATGACTCCACTTTGCCTGATGGTAAGCAATAAATGGAGTCCAAGAGTGGTGGTCACCATCCTCATTGCATGTCTAGTCAATGCAGCATGGTGACCCACACTATGGCGGCCTGGTAAGATGCTTTTTCACGCCCCGCTTAAAAGACCCGGGATCAAATTGGGAAGGAAACACGTGCGCTGGTAGGGAATTCCAGGCTTTCACTGATCGGCACAGGAAAGAAGAGCCAAACCGTTTCGTTCGGGATCGCATATCTTCGACTCGCAAACGGTGACTCCTCAGGCCAGCACGTGTAGTCCTGTAGAGGAAGGGAGAAGGTGGGACCAATTGGAAGAGCTCGTCAGAACACTCCCCGTGATGTAGGCGATAGAGAACTGCCATAGAGGCGACATCTCTTCGCAACTGCAGGGGCTCAAGAGACTGGGTGACCTCAGGACAGTCTATAATACGGACTGCGCGTCGCTGCAACCGATCGAGAGCGTCAAGCAGATACTGCGCATAGCTATCCCAAAGATGAGAGCAGTACTCCACGCAGGAGCGAACCTGGGTCTTATATAAAAGACACAGATGCTCGGGCGAGATGAACCGTCTCACCTTGTTCAATACACCGAGCTTCCGCGAGGCCGCCTTAGTGACGCTCTCGATTTAATCACGCGGATTGAGATCCCGACAGATGTCCATACCCAGTATACTAAGCCTATCCTGTAGTGGCAGTTGAGTGTTCTGAAGAGTAGGAAGGGGAAGGAATGGAGACTTTTTGTTTGAAAACGCGCACGCCTGTGTTTTCTTGGCGCTGAACTCGACCAGATTCTCACAACCCCATTGAGAGATGCGGCTCAAGACCCGGTCGAGCTCGGCAACAAGCTCCTGTCGTTTTCCCTCAACGTCTGCTAGCTTGGCAGCAGGATGTCCAAAGTATCGCCCGTGTACTGTGCTGTCGTCTGCATCTCGTCTGTATGTTGCCAAGAGCCAACATATCATTGATATGCAGAAGGAACAGCGTGGGCGATAGGACGGACCCTGAGGTACACCAGCGCTAACCTCCTGGAAGTCAGAGGCCGCGCCGTCACAGAGAACCCTAATGCGGCGCTTGTGGAGGAAGGCAGCAACCCAGTTGCATAGCTGAGATGGCAGACCAAATGCAGGAAGTTTGGAGAGAAGCGAGCGATGCCAGACCCTATCGAAGGCCTTGGCAATGTCGAGGCTGATGGCCAAGGACTCCCCATGCCTATCCATAGCCTCACCCCAAAAGGTGTGTGACGTACGCTAGAAGATCACCCGTGGATCGGTTCGGCCTAAAACCATATTGCCGATCATTTAACAAGGAGTGATCCTCTAGGTGGCGGATTAATTGGGTGTTGATTATCCGCTCTAGCACCTTACAGAGTATGGAGGTGACGGCTATAGGACGGTAATTAGCTGGATCGGAGAGGTCGCCTTTTTTGGGAATGGGTTGGACGTTCGCCTCTCTCCTGGCCTCCGGAACAATTCCCGAGGAATAGGACAGGCGATACAAGCGCGTCAGTACAGGAGACAACTCTGGTGCACAGTTTTTAAGAACCACCGCCGGAATACCGTCGGATCCACTGGCTTTCCGAACATCGAGTGACCGAAGCTCCGCACGGACATCCCTCTGCCGGATGCGAATATCCCGCATTGCGGAGTCGCAAGATGCAATGGTGGGCGGATGAGCGCCACGGTCGTCGATTCGGGAGTTAGCCGCAAAGAGGTCAGCAAGTAGTTTCACTTTCTCTTGCGGCTCGTGGGCCAGTTTTCCGTCAGGGTACTTCAGCGGTGGCAGCGAAGGCTGGCAGTAGTTGGACTGCACGGCTTTGGCCAATCGCCAAAACTTACGGCTACCCGTAGGGTATGCGACGAGTTCTTGACCAAACCGTGCAATGCGCTGGGCATCAGCTCTGATGTAAGCCCTCTTGCATTCCTTAGTGGCTTTGTTAAACGCTGCTTTTAGGCGATCAACGTCTGGGTCACAATGAGCGCGGGCCCTGATCCATGCGCGGTAGGCTGACTGCTTTTGAGCGACAGCACGGGTGCACTCACGATTGAACCAGGGACGGGTCTTTGTGCTGGCGACTTCACTGTAGGGGATATATAGTACTCCATACCGACAGTGATTTCGTCAGCCACGGCAGACGCACTTTGCGACAGATCCCTGTCTTTAAAGCAGCGTTGAGCCCACGGGATGGATGCAAAATAATCCCGCATTCCATCCCAGTCTGCTGACGAGTAGTGCCATAACCGTCGCCTTGTTACCACATTGCCATTGATTTATATACATTGAGAACAATAGTGGAGAAAGAATACCGCCTTGAGGGACGCCGGTGCAGAGATGACACCAATTCGAAAACGAATTATCCACACGTACACACTGTTGACGTCCCTGAAAATAAGTGGAGAACCAATCCAATGCTTCTGAAGAGATCATAAGATATGATAGGATGGATAGCAGGACGTCGTGACTGACGGTATTGAAAGCATTGGAAAAGTCAATCAAGACTAGAATAGTAACTTTGGTGCCTTCCATCCCCTCCCTAATATCGCCAGTCAGTTTAAGGAGCGCAGTAACAGTGCTTTGGCCGGGTCTGAAGCCAGATTGTAGAGGACTTAGGAGATTATGTTGGAAGACAAAATGAGAGAGCTGTTTATGTACACAAGCTTCGAGAACTTTAGAGAGAAAGGGAAGAATAGAGATTGGACGGAAATGTTCAGGAAGAGTAGGATTACTTTTTTTTGGTAAAGGTATAATATAAGCTTTACGCCAGAGAGAAGGAAAGGTTCCTGAGTCAAAAGAAAAGTTAATAATATGAGCTATTACTGGAAGAATATGATCGAAAATGTTAACAATCATTCTACGACTAACTCCATCACAGCCCACAGCATTCGAACGAATGGAAAGGATAATCTTTTTGATGTCCCCAGAAGATATCGGAGAAAATTTGAAGCTGTCCAAATTGGGTCTGGTCAGAGTAGCGATATGGTCCAGGGTCCGACATTTGGTTTGACGATCCAGCTCAATCGAAGAGGAGAAATGACGGTTGATATCGTTCAAACCAATTGTCTTCTGAAACTCAGTGTGTTGCTGTCTGCCAATACCCAATGTGCCAAGGAACTTCCAGATACTGGAAGGTGATGAAGCTTCTATATTTTGCAGAATATGTCGGCGTTTGGCGTTACGTATAACCATGTTACACCGATTTCTTGCCGCTTTAAAAGTGTTCCACTTGGCCTCACAGCGATCATATTTGAATTTAAGGAAAGTCCGATCTCTCCTTCTCATCGCCGCCGTCACCTCCTCCGTCATCCACGGTGCTGGCTGACGCTTCAATTTTACCTTTCGAATAGGAGCATGGAGATCATATAAATTATTTATACTGTTATTAAAAACGTTGACCTTATCATCCATATTAGTAGCTGCTGCCACATTCATCCAGTCTAGTTTGGAAGCATCTGCACAAAGTTTTTCTAAATCCATACGCCCATAGCACCGCATGTATAAGAATTTGTGAGGAGATTTGGGAATTTTTAGGACATAAGATAGAAAAATAAGGTCATGACGGGAAAAAGCAGGAGCAGGATGTTGACCATGGGAAGACACAAGATTGGGAGCAGAGATGAGCATTAAATCAAGCCACGTGCTCTGGCTGTCAACATTATGATGAGTGGCTTGAAGGGGTAGGACATGGAGGCAGGCTGAGTGGACGATGTTAAAAAGATTGCGAGTTCGGGGAGAGTTTAGGGCTAAGAGATCTGTATTGAAATCGCCCATAATGATGTGGTGTGAGTATTCCGACCCTAAAGATTCCAGAGCTGTTTCCAGGCTGGAGAAGTAATTAGCGACAGGAGGGCAGTCGACTACGCCCAGAACGATATTGATCCCCCTGACACAAACCTCAAGGAAAAGGAATTCTGCAGTGGTAAAGGAATTGGAGGGGGAGGAATCAAGAATTTTATAAAGGAAGGAACTTCGAAGGTAGATGGCGACACCACCACCTCTTTTATCGTTTCGGTCATTGCGTATCAAAACAAAGCCGGGAAGAGTTTAAGAGGTAGAAGGTAGGCAAGGTTTGAGCCAGGTCTCAGAAATCAGGATGGCATGAACGCCATTGTTGGTGAAAGCTTCAATGAATTCACTATAGTGACTGGGAAGACTTTGAGCGTTAATATGGCATACGTTTAGAAGAGAGTTAGTTTCTTTAAATGTTAGTCGCAATCGATCACTCAGTGTTTCAGTCAAGGAACTGAAACTATCATTATTAGAAGAGTCACTAGCAGAAAAGTACACTTCGTCAACTTCGATCATAACATTATAAATATTATATATTTATACCTACACAAGTATATGATTCTAATTTAAAAAATACCACAAAATATTATTTAAGAGTATACAGCAAAAGCTATATACAGTAAAAAAATAAACCAAGCTTAATTATTTCAACACCATCCGCCAGCTGTCACACAATAAATATGCTATGTAAAATAAAAAAACATAAGAACAAAAAAAATAAAACGCAATAACATAAGTAGAAAAATAAAGTACACAGCAAACAATTATAAAAAAATATATATATAAGTGCAGTTCAATCTAGCTGTCCTTTAAAGGAGTTTACTAATTTCCAAACGTTTCATATCGAGAAATAGCATTTACTAAACGTCAACTTGACGATCTGATATAAACAAGCAGAGGCTGTCACAATAATAAAGATTGATTCAAATATGTATTATTAAAAAAAGAAGGTAATGAAAAGAAAAAGTGTATATGCTATTGTTAGACGGAAAAAGTATGGTTAACTTACGTACAGTATTGTCAGCAAAACGAAATATGTATGAGTTAAATATCTGATTATGATCTACGAAGTGCAGCGGAACAGCATTGGTAAACATAAACCAATGTCTGTCTATCTTCGGGAACTTTTCGCACCTACGCCCGATCTTGCATTCCCGGATTCATTCCTGATTGTGGATATCGCCTTTGGATACTTAGCTGTCAAAAGTTTCAGCTTTTCTGTGGATGTTATTTTATGACGGCTATTGTCACAGGCTTTGATCACTATAGTACCGTCTTGCGTCCAACAAGAAGAAACACCGAAATGTTGCCGGGCCATGCTGAAGGCTGTCTGTCGGGTTTTAGTTCTACTCTCGTACTGAGAAGCCTGATCCCTTCAGAGTCGTCTTCACTCTCCAAACAGCTGATCTTACCTCCGTCGTGACTAACCTCACCAATATAGGACGATGATGTTCCTTGCCTGGGGCACCAATGCGGTGGCAGAGCATGATGTTTCGTGAAGTGATGTCCTTAAGACCCATCTTCATATTGATCACATCAAGAAGTTTTCTGCTGCAATCCTCTCCATCAGCTTCGAGCTTAAAGAGTAGTGTTTTATGTCGATGTCGGGTCTCCATCACATCAATCATCTTGACACACTCATTAATCTGCTTGCGGAGTAGACTCAACATGTTGAACATAAGCTCCCGGAATGTTCGAAACTCTTCTGAGACCCGGGCCACCGTCTCTTTAGAGTTCCCTGCAGTGTGCAACTGTGCCTCCAGCTCAGCCATTCTTTTTGAGAAGCTTTCCTCAAGACAACTTTGAGCAATTTGGATATTCGCAAGTTGTGACATTATTGTTGATTATTGCTATTGATTAAAATTATATATGTTTCTAAGAGTGTTAAAAAATTGTGCAAATGGGCTGGCAGGTGATTCAAATATTCAGCTTAATTCATGTGAACTATTTGATTAATGTAAGTACACTATAACAGTAAGCTTTATATCATATGATTTAATGAAAATTTTCCAATAATAAATTATAGTTACTTGGGAGATCTTAATTGCGCGTGTTATCTTTTCGACACCTACCCGCGAAAAAAAAGACATTGAGCGCATCTGGAATGTATGGATTCCCCCTCCCAAAGTAATGTTCCGTTTGAAAGCAACGTAAATATCAAAGAGTCAAAGACGAAAAAGTGTCGATCAAAAAGACTGCCCTTACATTCAACTATTAAATACGATTTTCTGAAAAGTTAAATGGAGAAAATGAAGCATTTACGGAGTTGATTGTTAAAGTGGGGAAACGATTCCGCTAAGATACGACCCTTCATGTGAGTGAAAGTCTTGCCTCGTCTTCTGTACGACTGCCTCACGTGCATGACAAAAAAAAATTAAGTATCTACTACTTAAATCTACAGCTTTTCAGCTATCTGCCAAAATTTAATGCTACGATCGGTCAGTACTAATTTTTCAACTTTTTGAATATTTTCTTAGCTCACTACCGTCACTGGGCGGGGGTCGTCTTCACAGCTCTCTTTTCCTAGTTGAAATAGCCGAGTCCATTTTTTACCATCGTATATGAAGGCCCGGAATCCTGAAGATTTTCCTTTTTTCACAAGTAATTTGTTCACTGCACGGTGCTCAAAACTGCGAGAATTTTCAGTTTCCGTTGCCATGGTGTAGTCGCTTGTGTAGGGAAGTGTTAATGAAACAAATAAAAAACGGGTGTTCATACTACCAATTCGTCAGGCAACTAGTGTCATCAGTAACGAGTTGATGAGTCATCGCTAAGTATCTTAGGCTACGAAC
Organism: Tyria jacobaeae; assembly: GCA_947561695.1. Lineage (NCBI taxonomy): Eukaryota > Metazoa > Arthropoda > Insecta > Lepidoptera > Erebidae > Tyria > Tyria jacobaeae. The sequence goes on from OX387218.1 coordinate 16,406,334, forward strand.
TTATCAGCCGCCCCTCGCATCTCAATCGCCCCAAGACCTAGACGCAGACCCATTGCAATTTGCCTGGCCGAATGAATATTTATTTAAAATAGCCCCCTGAATAAATTGACATAAAATTTGGTTCAATTATGTCATTTAGTAGTACCCGCGGCCCACTTTTGGGCTTTTAGAAATTAAGTGTCTGCCCTGGCTCTTGGACTATTAACGGTTATGAGTTAAAGTTCGCATGGCGCTCGTCCTTCGACTTATTTGTATCTTCTTTCCTATATATATACGCGTCATGATCTAGACATAACATTATAATTACTGGAATGTGGAACACATGTGGAAAGCAGCATAACCCAAAAAATATATATTTCCTGTAAACAGACAGACATTTTTAAATTTTGACAACAATTAACAAATTTTTAGTTTAACAAATTAATTGAACGGTACCATTACAACACTCAAATACGGTCAAGTTAAAACAAACAAGATAAGCTGTATTATTATATTTATTATTGATACAATAAAACAGCACAAACAAATATTACCTATTAAAATCACTTTCCGTTTAAGTAGATCATAGTTACATATTATATCTAATATAATTCGTTCAACTATTACCACATACATATTCACCTGTATGATCGTAACTCATAGCAATTAAGGATTAAAATACTTAAAAAAATATTTTAAATTACTACACATGCAATTTATATTCGATTTATCCAGGTATTCCTATTTTCATACATATTAATAAAAACAATACATATTTACTGTTACAGCTGTCAATACACGGTTGTATATTGCAAAATAAGCAGAAGAAAAATAGTCTTTGTCTCATTAAAATACTTAGGGCCATATATGTTTATGAAAGTACAATAGTTTATTTATATGGTTGACTAATATCTGAAATAATTTAGTATCATTTGTAAAAAAACTTTTAAGGCACTTGACGACGCAATTGACTAGGGACTCCGAAACAGAAAGACGGAAAATGAACAAATAGTTACTGTAAACACCTCATGATGATGGTAATACGGTTTTAGCATATCTAATAGATTCACTATTAACAAGATGTTATAGATATTTATTTATGAGAGGGATAAAACCTATATTTGTTTTGTAATGCGATAATTGGTATACCAGTACAAATAGTAATTTAAAATAATTTCAAGAACTGAAATTTGACCTGCATAAATTCAATATTCATATCCCAAAATGTTGAAGCTGTCCCGAGACCGATAAAGCCTTATACTTGCCGTCTGGTCAGCGCAGTGCTTGTTTTGGAGGAGGTAGCTAACTAACTAGTACCTATAAACTTAGTTTATTTGCTTATGAGGTGTAGTATTTCGGCTTTTTAGTATGGCATTCATATTACTACCGATACTAGATATCTTACTTTTAATCGGCCTTTAATGACACGAATATTCATAACCTTACCCCTTTACTAAAATTAAAACCCTTCGTACGTGTAATACTGAAACTGTTAAGTTGATTATTTTTAAGTAAGTATAATACAATTAGTGTTCATTATACTGCTACTACAGATTGCGATTAAATGGAAGATGAGTATCAACAGGCAAAAGCGGTGCAAAAGGCGAACTATTATAGACCCACCCTTTTGACACCTATGTAATATGGTGTGTACAATGTACTACTGTATAAATAATGTTTCAGTCACTTTCAGCTAAAACATTTTTAAATTTTTGGTAACATACTTGTTGAATATATATTTTTTATTGCTTTTACTCCATAATATTTTTTTGAAATTAATATTCTTCTGTTACATGAGAGACAGGTTCATACCCTAGCACTATTATTGTCTAGTTTATTATGTGAGCATCGGTTATGTTATATTATTTTATGACATGCTTCAAATATCACATACGATTGCTCATAATTTACTTACTAAATAACTATATAACATTAAATATAATCATTTTGAAATAACAGTAAACAGCTGTTAATCACAATACTAAAATGGTTTGCATTCGCATAGAGGGCAAGTTTAAAGTCGCACAGTTTAAATAAGATTCGAAGGAGAGAAAGGCATACATTTGCATTACAGCTCTCGGTAAAATGCTTCACAAGTGCGACAGAAGTACGAAACCAATTATAAATAATACCTGATCAAAAACTGATTTACTTTGGAACGAGTCAAGAATTTTATAAGCCAAGCATTCTACAGTATATACTGTTATTATATATTATTATCCAACCATATCTTATCCTTTAACACTCTACGAAATTGTTTTTACTTCAGCTTTGTATTTAGTTAACAGGTCATAGCTGTTGTTGTAAAGAATCTTTATACAACTTCAAGGGACCGCAAACAGTTATACAGTAGAACCTCGTTAAGTCGAATCTCGATAAGTCAAAAACCTCCAAATCTCGAAAAAATGTTTTGTTCCCTTCCCTTCAAACACCAAAACCTCCATTACTTGAAATCTTGACCCTCTGTTAGTCGAAATAATCACCGAGTCTCTCCAAGCCATTTTGGTACATATTTTCACTCTATAACTCGAAAAATTAAATTTGACCTCTGTATCTCGAACATAGCAACGTTTTATTTTACAACCTTTACAACTTGATCATTTGGAACCACTGTGGTTTTTCATCGTCGTCAACAGTAGTAGCTGAAACCGAAGATATTTCTATTTCACCTCCTGCAGAATGGAACGCAGTGGTATCTGAATCAGGAATATCCTTTGAGGACTTTGTTTCGTGCGATGATGGAGTTATGGGACATTATCTGATGACGAAATTATCGATTCAGTAGCTCAGAAAACCGATACTAATGATTTAGATGACATAGAAGACGTGAATAGTACATGCGCTCCATGGGTTTCCATCAAAGAGGCGCGAACCGCATTGAATACCTTACGTAATTTTATAGAGCAAACCAGTAACTCTGAAGAAGAAGAATTTTCTGCTCTTTATAGATTATACAATGCTATAGATAGAGAACAACCAAATTATCTAAAGCAAAAAAAAATTACTGACTTTTTTTAATGCCATATTTTTTATTTAAAAATGATTTGAAATAATGTTGATTTATAATAAATAAAAATATGTTTGTCACCTCTGCAAGTTGAATTTTTATTTATTTTACCTCTCTAACTCAAAATTTAAAAGAATAAACCTCAAACTCTTTATGTCGAATCAAAATCCGCCTAAGTCGAAATCCTCCATAAGTTGAAACCTCTATAACTCGAATTTTTTGGCGTCTCCCTTGATGTTCGACTTATAGAGGTTCTACTGTATAATATTAAATTCAACTGAGGAAAAAGGTCTTGGCAGACAAACCGTCAACGAAATGATTCTATATAAAAAAATCCTTATTTACTTTTGGGGAACGGAATCATAAAAATAAAATATCAATTCTTCAGCCTACTTACTAGAATGCTCTCTCAGTTAATGTTATAGTAACCCGTAATCTGTTAAACAACCAGTCTAATCCAGTTCTAGCTCTTGGGAAAACGCAACTTGTGGGCATCATGTCTTACGTATGTTGAATCGTTGTTGTCCCTTAAAAGCTAGAGAGTTATAAATATACAGCCTGTATGACGAAAAAGTGATCACGGCAACATTGTTTAAAAAAGGCTGAGGAGGTATTACTTTACTCTTAGCTGAGGAGTCAAATTTGATTAGGTATTCGTAAATACTAATAAATTATATTAAAAACAAGAGATCGAAATAAAGAGAACGCGACACGTTAGAAAAAGAAACATTTGCGTACTTAAATATTTTTTGTAAATTACTTACTACTTAAACTAAAATTTCAAGTAAGTGCAAAATATAGGTACTTAGGTAATATACAGATAAGTGTGTGCATATTTTTAAATCATTATATACGTCATTATAATAATTAATTAAATGAGAAAAAATAATTAAATCAGAAAATGATTTTCCTCGTGGCAATGTGCCTTTTCTTAAACAAGTATGTTATGTATTGCATGTGTTGTATATTATTGTTTTATCCAGAAGATACCTTGTCTATCAAATCCCTAGCTCCACCTATAGTTTAAACCATAAGTCTTCTCTCTTACAGTAATTTTGATATTATAAGCTTTCAGTATTAAAATACACTACATTTAATAAAATTGTTTACATTATTTTCAGGGTATAGGAAACAACCTTAAAATATGACTACACTTATCCATAACACATGTATATGCTGATAATGTGCATTCATACAAAGAAATAAATTAGGTATGTGAATATGAATGCACAGCTTCTTTAATATTTATAAGTTTTTTTAATATTAGCAGGTCACATCCACATATCACCTATTGACACTTTATGGCATAATTATATGGCCAAATGTTTCCTAAAATATATAAAACATATATCAGAGTGCCAGCTCATATTTACAGATATCTTTTTAATATAAACTGTAATACTTTCAAATATTATAATACACACACACATACATACACACCCACGCCGCCTGTATTCCCGAAGTGGTAAGCAGAGTCGTAATTAAGGCCCACATTTTGACTATAATAAGATAGTCCCACTCACGCAACAGAAGGCAAGCCTATTGCCGTCATCCGAGCACTTTTGGGAATAAGATGGGAAAATTTGGGGATACTGATAGGAAAAGGAGGATAGAAAGAAAAAGAATGGGGTATTGCTTATAGAAATGGATTGGGGAGTACAAGCAATAGCTCTAGCAAGACAGGATTGTATGCCTATACCTCAAACAGGCTGGTGTTCATCTAACTAGTATATAATATTCAAATTCAAATAATATTCAAAACTATAACACACTAGCTGTCATGCACAGACTGGAGTCCTCCAATACTACTAATTTATCTAATAGGTAGATGCCACTAAGTTATGAAATACTTCTTAATTTATAAATACAGAGAACTTGTTGTTTAATACAAAAATTAGTTGATACATACACCTCAACACAACCTACAAACTAGACTAAATTTATAGTTGTTTTAATTCAATTAAAAAAATATTCAGTCAACACATTGTGACTGCTAGTCATTCATAAGAAGTAAGTCAAAAGTACAAAAATTGGTATATGCTTTTGTGAATAAGTGGAAAATTTTCATTGAGAGTGGTGTATATGATAATTAAATAAATACTTAATCTAGACAAGTTGGACGGACAAGTAAACCGTCTACAGTATATTTATATATATCACAACTATTTCAATCCAATAACAACTGTATCTTGAACATTCTCTCTAATTCTGATCTATTAAAATTAGGACCAATGATAAAAGGACAGAGATAGAATGACAACTCTTTTAAATTAGGTGCACTAGTCCTTATGGCTTTAGCAACCTGCATAGTGACATGGAGACATCGTGACAGACTAAGGTATGTTAGGTTTTGAAAAGTATTATTAGAGAAATATGCAAGGAGAGCACTTGTTGAAAAGTAACCATGGCGCAATTTTAGAGATTGTAAATTTTTAAGTCTGTACAATTGAAGTAAACTAGAATCAAAGAGTGTTTTGCATGTCATTATGTGAAGAACTTGTAAAACCATACAGTTGGATATGTAACGAATGATATCATCATTCAATGTGTCTCCATATATGTGTAAAGCTCTCAATGTTGACTGTTTAGTTCTCAATAAAGATTCAAGGAAATCTGCAGGTATGTTTTTCATTTTCTCCATACTAATACTGACTAAATGGGTGCACTGTAACATGCTGTATAAACTATCATGTGTTAAAGCAAAATTCGACAAAACAAGAGTCTCCAGGTATTTTAATTTTTCAAATGGTAAGTGATAAACAAAATTACCATTGGCATTCTCAGGATTTTGTACTATAAGAGAATTGCGAAAACTCAAGAATTTCAAATTGGGCCAGTGACTTAGATCTTCAAAAATACAGCTATCTACCTGAGATATGCTTATTTCTAAATGAGTGAGATTAGGACAATAGCTAATTAAGGAAGACCTCACTTGTGAATACAACTTGAAATATTGTAGTTTAACATTCTTCAAATACTTGGCGACAAAAGGCACTATATTCTCACTTATCTTGATGTAGTTCTTCATACACACTATGAGGCGAGTGTTATCCCAGACGCAAGGAGTCAGGCACAGTTGTTGCCATCTCATACAAACCTTAGCAACAGCCAAAAGCGATTCAAAATCTACCATGGAGAATATATATATAAGTATTTCATTTGGCAGGTCATTGATGGTGAGTGTATTTGTGTTTAGTTGAGCACCTGGCATGTCGAGATGGACCATGGTCGGCGCCTCCAATTCGCTCGCCCACACTTCTGGAAGCATTTGTTAAGTACTGTTTACACTCTGTCACTACCACTACATTCGTAATAAAAAACAAGTTGAAGAAATGCACATATTTACTGCCTGCGAAGTTTAGCATACCAGACATAATTTTAACTGTCTTATATAAATCGGGGCAAAGAATATTAATTAGCCCAGTAAGGTCACGAACATTGAGCTACCCTATCTAATCTAAGTTTTAGAGAAACCTATTTAAGGCAAACCAATAAAATGATGGTACATTTATTGAAGTAATATGTTTAATTACCTCCAATATGCCTTGTTTCTTAATAAAGAAAATTTTAATGTTTGCATCTGAAGAAACATTACTTGTGTAAATTCTTATTTTAAACGCACACACCACCACCACGGCATATATTAGCCATCAAAAGGTAATGTTTTGCATTCAGATATTTATCGTCCATGTTTAAATCTCATTCAATGGTTTAAAAATCAAATTTAAATGAATTATTAAAAATAACTTTCATCTTTGATGCTATTTTCGTATGATGTGACGTTTTACGTTTGTGCTTTTGACGTATGATGGACTGGTGAGGTGAGTAGCGTTTTGATTATACTTTATACGATTAGTAGATTTGTACTAAATGAAGTATTAACAAAACGCTTTGTTTGAGATGATTCGAAAAACACAAAACACTAATACTTGGAAATTAGGAATAATGAATAAAATAACACTAAATTACCTTAATAGTTTTAATCCGCTTGTTATCATGATTGCGGTTGTTTAATATGTGTCTGCCTACCCTTTCAAGGATGTAGGCGTGAGTTTGTGTATTAATTGTATGCATTAGTGTTAGTATTAGTAGTGTTATATATTACTACTACCTACATATTGATCATATTCTATGTAAAATACCTATTCTAAACATAATTTTAAAGAGAATTGAATCAAAATGGGTAGAATTTTACATACATTACAACAGAACACCTTCTTCTGTCTCGTCTTTTGGTTTAAACTTGCTGTTGTTAAGAGTAAACAATGTCTAGATTCCTTAAATAATATAATAGTACACATAGGAATTTATTTTGTTAACAACCTACGTACTTATTTGGCACCGTACCGTAATTAAGTTTCTACACTATCTTACGGGAGCGATTCCCAATGACGCATGTTTATTTATACATTCCGTAACAGCAATTTTATAATATCGGTTTCTATTTTTTAAAGAGCTGTGTTATGTAAGACTCCAATCCTTTTGAAAAATATCGTCGTTGTGGAAAATAATTTCAAGCGTCAAAGTGCAATAGACTTAGTAAGTAAATTTTATTATAGAGCTAGTAAGTATTATAGAGCAGTTAATACAAGCAATACATCCAATGTTTTTAAAAAAACCCTGGTGGCAAATAGCCTGTAGAAGTAGCTTGGGTTCCAGATTTCGATCCTGCATTTGTAGGCGGTATGTACCCACTTACAGGCGCTGCAGGTTGCGAAATACTGGTAGGTCCTAACGTTTGTAATGGTGATGGCGATTGTGACGATTTCGGTGGTAGATAGGCAGTACTTGGAACTGAAATTGAACCACCTTGATTTGTTTGAGTACTAATTGATACTAATGTTGGTGAATTATTCTTTGAACCGGCATCATTAACTAGCGGGGGTAAATAGCTTTCTGATAAAGTTGCTACAGATGTGGAACCAACTTGTGTTGCAGTATTCGAACCGGTAACCTGTTCTATACCCGAGAAAGCAGAACCACCGCTATTGTCAATATTAACCTCTAATCCCAAGCTGTCAGTTGCACCACCAGCGGCTGGAGGTAGATATCTAGGAGCGCTTGTCGAGACCTCCGCAGAGCCTTGAACTGATGTTGATAGAGTTGCTGATGGAGACTTGTAATTGTACCCAGAACCAATTTTGCTACTAGTATTTATTGCAGATCCTGCACTAGATACCGAGTTTTGAGCAGCAGCGTTAAAAACCTGAGATGCAGTATTTGCCTGAGTTTTTGTCACACCTGGAAGAGGCGTTCCATATTTATAACCCACGCTATTGGATATTGTCGATGGGTAGTTGTAGCCAGATGAGACGCCTGGGGCAGCAGAAGCAGCAGTCGTACTCACTGTTGTGCCAGCAGTGCTGCCAATTTTGATGATATCTCCGCTCGCTGGCGCCGGGTACGCATAATACATTTGCTGCTCCAGTATCCTGTCAACATTTGGTGCTTGAGTAGTTTCAGTGGTAGGCCGCGAGGGCAGGTCAAATGATATATTCGGTTTATCGTACACGTACCCATCTTGACGTCTTACGCGCACACGAAGATCCTCTCCAACATTGTTTTTAGTGGCTATCACATTAGATTTTAATATGAATATTAAAAAAAGGTAATATGAAAATCTTAACTGTCTCATTTTCTTACAGAACGAGTTGATCTGTTGATAATTTAATAAAATACTATTTTACCGGCGTCGACTAGTTTTTATAATAATTTTGAGGAAGTAACAAACCCTGAGAGAGTTACTTCAGAAGTGATTACTAACCCTCAAAAGCTTGCTTAAAATTATTCAGTACAGTATTCAACAATAATGAAATTAATAATACACACGTTATGGTGGATGCTGGATGTGTTGTATGAGGGTCGGACCTCAGGATAATAGCTAATGCAAGTAGCAGTTTTTTTTTATATAGTATAGAGGCAAATGAGCAGACGGGTCACCTGTAAGTAACTACCAGCGCCCATGAACACCTGCAACTCAAGGCGGGCGGCGCATGTTGAAAGTGCAGGGGAAAAGAGGAGAAGGTTACATAATTTCTCCTCCCCTCATTCACTCGTCGGAACACAACGCAAGCGTCGCTTTCCGTGAGGTCGTGGTATTATATTACTATAAAAACCAACTTGGTGGTGGTGCTTAGACTAACCAAATCATCATATAGGCCATATTCGTGTACTTCTTACCTGCAATTCCCTCTACCTATTTGCATTTAGCATTGGGTCACTGCAAAGCATTAGCGTTGAGAAATATATGTTATGGTTCCTACGAAAACAAATTGTACGGTGGTTGTATATATATATTACTGTATATACCATGTCCTGTTAACATGTGTTATATTCATGAGTTCACTGTTACACATGGAGTAAAAATTATATCAAATTTATGTTTGAACAAAAAAATATGATAATAATGCTTAAATACCTGTGATGGATGCAAAGGGTTATTTCCTCACCCGTAATTTTTGTGGTTTGTGCAGTTGTAAATTAAAGTACATATTTTGTTGTGTTTACAAATTAACTAAACAAAAATCACGACTTTAGACCTAGAATTAGCGAAACGACACGCTGCAAAACTCTTAAGGTTTTGTTATTCTGCGAGAAACATTAACCTTGCGGTTACATTGTACCTAAAATAAGGTGATAAAATAATAAAGTATTAGAAAGATAACTGAGTAGGTAGCTGTATTGACATAACACAGTAATACAAAAGTTTACCTTATTAAATATTTATTTTACCAATATGTAATTAACGCGTAGTAAACGTACATTATATTAAATGGATTACCGAGTTTGAAACTGGTTATCAAACAGGTACATACTCCGAGAGCCATTTGTTTTTGCTTAGTGCCTTGAGAACGTTAAGTGAAAGGAGTGTTTTGTCTAGGCCGTTCCTCGAACGTTGTTAAATAAACAGTTTTACTTTTACATTAAATTGATTACGACGCAATTTAAATTCTGGTAAGTTGTTTGTTTATCTATTCCCATCGTACGTATGTAGTGTAGTCCGTGTTGAGGTCTTCTATAATTTTTGCCTTTTGTTCTTCAGTTGCAAAAATATTATTATCTGCATTCTTTACATATACACCTATGTATTCATATATATCTGTATTCGATGACGTAACGTGTAGTGGCTGAGATATAAACTTACCTACATATTTAAGTTTTTGTGTGCCAAAATATTATTTAATACAAGCGGTTTTGTTAAAATGCAATTACGTGTTGCTAATAGTAAATACAATATTGTTTCAGTAACATAGCTATAAATACATCGACATACATCAATAATTAAATATGTTTTTTTTTTAAATTAGATCATTGAAGATTCAAGAGCAGGATGGGCTTTGTGGTTTTGTAATGATAACGCCGCCTATCTTACCCTCGACAGTAGGTACCATCATGCTTGGTTGGCTAAGGAAGAGCTACCCCGTTCGTGTTACTCTCATTGCGCGAGTACTTGTTTTCTATAGGAGTAGTTTAGAAGAACTTTAAGTTGAATTCGGCGTTGATCAAAATTTACACCTATTTTTATATCACCTTTTAATATGATTTTCCTGTAACTCTGTAAAAAACTCATAAATAGACTACTCTCGCTTACAGTATTTTGTCAAAATACAACGTTAGTTATGGTCGGCGTTATCCAAAGATAGTGTTTTGTCATTCATAACGTTATCCTACAGTAGCGCATAGGTAGATATAATCTTAATTTGACTAGAGGAATTCATTGAGTTTATTGTAGTTTCGTATAGTGTAAGTAGTTCTTGTATCTCATAGGTTTTCGGCGATAAATATATATAACTGAGTAAGGAACGCAGTAAATTTACAAAAAATAAGTAATATTAACAAAGAGTCATCATTAAACTGAATAGATTTAATATCAAACAAGTACTAACTGTGTGGTTATTACTAAAATATTACTCTGCTACTGAACACGCACAAAGTAACAAACACTCACCTACGCATATCCACACACACACACTCACAGGCACGCACGGAAGTACGCACGTACGCACGCACGCACGCTCTCACACACACACACACACACACACACACACACACACACACTTTGTTTTTCTTTTTCAGCGTTTATGAGATTGTCGTCCTGAGGAATGGTAATATCAACAATCATTGCTCGGCTCTCTAATCGATCTATCACCACTATGTTTACGTTTGACGGTTTATTGGCAACAACAGTCCTGACAGTGATGATAGCTCGATCCCAGTATAATGTTGAAAGACTACTTGCAAGAACTGGATCGGGCGCATACCTGTAGTACGGCAGCTCGACAGCAACAATGTTATATCTAAGAGCAATTTGCTGATGGACTATCCTGGTTACTTGATAATGTCTATCCAAGAACTCGCCGTTGGCAAGACGAGAACAACCGGAAATTATATGCCTGAGGGATTCTCCGGGACTATGACATGCCCGACAAATGTCTATTGTGCCATCCTTCAAGATATGTCTCCGATAATTATTCGTCATTACAACTTCATCTGTAATTGCACAGCTAAAACCTTCAGTGTCTCAAAAGAGGTCAAGACACAGATGATAATAGATCTACATCGGGCCCGTTTAAGGCCCGATAAAAACGTCCTTGCAGCTCTTTGCTCTTCCATATCTCCCGACGTAATATTAAGTAGTTAGTTTCCAGTTCTCTTTCCCTAGACCAAGCGGAGTAAGTCCATTATCAACTGCCACTCCATCCCGGTATACCTCCTCGTTAAGTGAAGTGAAGAGAAAGTAATCCCTAAGACTGCATACCTCGCGATTATGGAGGGTCCTGGCATTTAAGAAACCACGACCCTTACATTCCCGCGGGATACACAATCTCATTACTGATGAACGTGGATGGTGCATTTGGTACGCAGTTAGCAGTGTAAGAACTCTTCTGTCCAGGGCGTAATTCCGTTTGAGTCCATCTAAGTATGCCAAAGGAGTAGGTAAGGACTGGTATGACCCAACCGTTATAGGCACCCAAAATTGTTGGAACACTGGCGATTGAGCCACCGGTGCGTGTGTGACGAAAATTCGATTATTTTTTAAAAGAATACTAAGAATAAAAGGCAATAGCAAAACCGAAACTAAAGGAACGAAACGATTCTTCAGACAGTTGTAAATAGTACATTTCTATATGGACCTGTTAAGTATACTAGGTAGGTACTACATTATTACCAATAATAGGACTATAATAGTACATTTATTACAGAAACTAACAAACTATTATGACGAATCATTTGATTAATTAGTAACCCAGATAGATGAATTCCCCCTAGAAGCTAGGATGCATTTGCGACTCTTTAGTTGCAAGAGACCATGGGCAGCGCCCAGTGTCTCTTACCACCAGGTGAATTGTCTGCTCGCTTGGCCACTATATAGTAAAAATAATGTCATACAAATCACATTTTTATGTTAATAAAGGTGGTTTAGATAAGTTTAAATAAAAACAAAAATGCATTTCTAGCGAGACAAAGGCACGAAAATTTAAAACATCAGAAACAAGTTCATAATATTGTAATTTGAAGATATGATAAAATGATTTTTTTATTTTAGTAACATGGTATTGAAGCTGTATGCCGTTGCTGATGGCCCTCCATCGCTGTCCTGCAGGCAAACTCTAGCAGCTTTAGACATAACGTTCGAGTTGGTTGACGTCAACTTTAATAATGGCGAACACATGACTGAAGACTATGCGCAGGTACGAACTCTTTGTTGTATACTACATACTATTATCATCTCTGTGACCTCTAAGTATCCCTATACTAAACGTGTAAATACATATTCCATTACCTGTGCACACTTCTATTTTAGATATCTTTTCTAATATGAATTTCTATCTTGGCATGGTCACGTTGCTGCTCAGTCCACCTGTCCGTATTGAAGTTCGTTATCACCAATATGACCTTCATCACTGTAGTTTAACTTTCCATTTTGCTTTTTTGGTAGTCATAACGTAATGTCGACTATCTAACTTCAGTCAACCAGCCAGCAACGTAATGTCGGGAGGCAGTGCTGCCTACTTTTTGATAAACAGTACTCTTTTTATAGGTTTATCGGATACAGGATAGTTAAACGGCGTTACTTTTGACCCCCAATCTTTTGACCCCCCGGCAGATCGATTGAACAGTCCCTATACCTACCTAATACATGATTAATGTACATATCCTCCAACAGTTTGACGCTTTTGTTTTAGACGAGTATCATAAAATGATACTGGTTTGATTTTTTGTAGAGCAGTAATAATTAATATTCGTATCAGCTTTTTTTTTATGGAATAGAGGGAGAATAGAGCAAATGGGTCACCTGTTAGTTAGTGACTTCCGCCGCCAATAAATACTTGCAACTCAAGAGTTACAAGAGTTCTGTCCGCCTCACTCACTCAGTCACACAATACAAGCATTGTTAAACAGCCGGTTTTCTGTGAGGCCGTGGTAATACTCCGGTCGAGCCAGCCCATACGCGCCGAAGCATGACTCGCCCACGTTAGAAGCTTGTAAGCACTTACAATATAAAACAACCTCTCCGTTCTTTGGCTTTTAGGGAAAACTATGTTGTCATGTGAATTTTTAAATTAAGGTAGTTTTCGTAAATAACATAAAAATATTTTATAGCTGAACCCACAAAAAGAGATCCCAGTTCTGGTCGACGACGGATTCTGCCTAAGTGAGAGCGTCGCCATCATGCAGTACATCTGCGATAAGTACAAGCCAGCTTCACTATTGTATCCGAAAGAGCCTGAAGCGAGGTAGATTTGCCTTCTTTAAAAGTAAACTAAATAGTTTATGATGCAAATCTGTTTTGCTAATTCACAATTTAACAGTCTTCGGTATTTGGTATAGATTTAGTAGTTAGAATACATATACATACATAGGTACAGGTCCTCTCAATAATCTAAGTATACAGGGCGTTTCATATTTTAGATGATGTTGTCATATTTTAGGATCATATAGTATAGACATAAAGTGCTAACAGCTTTAAGAAAATTCGCGTTTTTCAACTTTGACTTTCACTTCGAAACTGACAATTAATCGTTGAAATTTATATTCTTACATTTTAAAAGAGAAAGATAACATGAATTAAACTATAGGTATATATCAAAGATGTTTGTATTATATTTGGATTTTTCAAATAATTCTCGTTATATCCTAAAATTTTTTTACTGCTGTGACGCACACCAATAAAATAATTTTAGAGACATATTTTTCAACAAAAATTTAAAATCAATATTTTCAATCTCTGTATTTGTCGGCTGCACATAACGCTCCTTAAATTTTACCACAGCTTTATGAAACAGTCTGTATAAGTTGTTGTTTTGTGCTTTTTATATCAGTCAAAGCAGTTGATATGCAAGCTGTGTATTTTCTTTTGTGGTCTAATATCTAAACGAAAACTGCAGTCCACTGTTGGACACAGTCCTCTCGTGAGTTATATTCTCTAATATATACCTGCCTACTTATTTTTAATAATTTGTAAATACAAATTATGTTTCCAGGAATTAAATACTTAATTCACTCATACTCCATCTATGTATAGAAACCTACAGTACACAGAAATTGCTACTTACTATTAATTTTGATGTCTTACTTCAGGGCACTCGTAAATCATCGGTTGCTGTTCAATTTGACAACATACTACGCCAGCATAGCTCCTTACGCCGTAAGTTAACCAAATAAAATAAAAATATTTAAAGGAAATAGAATAGCTATTGTATAATATATATACATATAATACAATAATATACAATATAAAGGCACGTAGTGTATATAAAGTTGACTATAATTTCAGATGGCACCAATATTCTTTGACTACGAGCGTAACCCTGGCGGTCTGAAAAGAGTCTATATGGCTATGGACGTGTTCGAGACATATCTCAATCGTCTGGGCAAGGCTTATGCAGCCGCAGACTACTTGACAATCGCTGACTTTCCACTTGTCAACAGCACTATGGCCTTGGAAGCTATTAATGTTGATATCTCGAAATATCCGAAGGTTTGTATCGCTATTAAACAAGCGCTTCAGTAGGAAAAAAGACTCAGTCAATTTCAGTACAAACTGGGGAATTAATAGGTACCTAATATAATTCCAATTCTTACCTTCTTTTCAGATAACAAAATGGTACAACGATTTCAAGAAGAACCATCCCTCGTTATGGAAGATCTCTTTAGATGGAATGAAAGATATCCAGTATTTCGAAGCAAATCGACCCGATTTATCACACCTCAATCATCCCATTCACCCTGCTAGGAAAACTAAGAAGTAAACCCTTATAAAAGCTTAATTTTACTTTGTAATAGAGGTAAATAATTGTATTAAATTGGATTTACAAAAAATACTGAAAGAATGTTCTGTTTAACCTTTATGTACATGTAACTCATCAGTACTAGTGTCGGTAACCAGTAGTACTGAAAAAAGGTAGGTTTTAACAGTGGCAGAGCCTTGTTTAAGCATGAATGCGCCGGTTCGACCGGTACGATAGCAAGGCCTCAGAAGGCCGCAGAAAACCGGGTGTGAAGCAACGCTTGCATTTCCCTGAAATGAGTGAGCTTGCCGGAGGCCCAACCCCCCCTCTCTTCTTTCCCAACTTCTCATCCCAACTCTTCTTTCCCCTCTCGTGATTACAATAAAACATTAAAATAAAGTAATTCCACGTAATATTGTAACAATTTTTTTGCAAGTATCATGCGTTGTTCTTATCCAAACAAATTTTAAAGAATTCAAACAAACCTACTAACTAACTTAAAAAATTTAATGTTTCGAAGATATTGCAAACATGTCTATATCGTGAAAGTACATGTTATAATTATTAGTAATTCGACGAAGATGCGTTTACAGACCAGCATGGGTACTAGAAGTCGAAACAACAAATGTAGTTTGCGCTCGTGACTGTCGTCGTGCTGATGTTTTAGGTACTGTGTAACATGATTTATTTCGAATACTGAATCCATTTTCTTTATCTTTACGTATGCGCCTAAGGGCAGGCGAAAACCAAATTGGAAACTTTGATGACCTAACATTAAGGAGGACCCATTCTTGACTGGTGTAAAAATGATTCAATTTACCTTAAATATAGAGCCATTGTTTTCTTATCATATGTAAATGATAGGCGCAATGCTTTCATAAACTGCTTATGTTATCAGTATGCCGATGATACTTGTCTCGTAATTTACCTATAACGAGACAAGTATCATTTTCTTTTTCTTCCGAAATGACCTAGAGGCAGTGGCGGATCCACACATTTGCCCCCAGTTGGCTATTCATATTTTGCCAACCCTAGGAACCTCATTTTTTCGAAACCCTTTTTAAGTTTACAATCATATTAATATTATAATTAATAAAATGAAATTATTTACATAACACATTCTTTTAATAATAATAACATACATACATACACTCACGCCAGTATCTTCGAAGGGGTAACCAAAGTCGTAATTGACGCCCATATTTTACCGACAATATATCCCATTTACATTATATGAAATTTTGTTATTTTTTTCCTGACTATACACAAAAGAGCTAAGGCGTTAAGCTTTTCTTCACTTAAAATTAGATCGTAGATAGTTTTTTATCCGCTTTAAACAAGAAAAGCTTTTCTTACCCGAACAATTTGTTGCTGGAGCCATGCGAACTACTACATCCAAGTTCGTATATTTTTTTTAAGTTCTGTTTTCGCAGGAGCGAAGATAGCCTTTTTAATGATCCAGAAACTGTATTTATCAATGTTCTTTCAGTAGAAAGGTGGCATTGAAAGTGTACACATTCCTGAACTAAGTCAGTTTCTTAAGCATTAGGATACATTTTTTGCAGTAAAATAGATTTTTCTTTCAGGGACAACTCATTAATTTTGGTCACAAATTAAAACTTCGCTTTAAATATATTATAGGCCACATGCCGTTTTACTAACTCGGTCACGAGTTTATCTATGAGGTCTAAAATTGTGTTAACTCTGAAAGTTTCACTTTCAGTAATTCTTAGTTCTTCATACGGTTTTTCATCATTTTTTCTCTTTTCAGTTACGCTTGATTTTCTTCGAAATACTTGAAATTGTCTCGTTCAGCTATAAAAAACTACTGAATTTAAACATTCACTTTGTTTATTCTTTCCAAAAAACAATCTATCCAAAAACCATTACTGCTGTGTCCAGTTTTTTACTAAATTAAGAAGTATTCCCGCCGCTTCGTCTCATGTCACAGGCTTTTCGGTACTTGATTGATTCCAAAGTTTTGAGAATTGCCAAGAATGTCTCCAACTTTTGCACGCGTCCTCTCTAGCTGACCAACTTGTCAAATTCACTCTCTTCAGGGTTTAGCCTTTCCCGTTTTCGCTAGTTAACTTTTTCCAGCTTTGTGTCGACCTTCCAAGAAAGCAACAAGCTTCCGTACACGATTCAGCAGCCGCAGTAGCCACTAAATTCAGCAGCAGAACAAGGCACGTAAAAAGCAAAAGTTGCTTTGTTTTGAACTTTTTCCTGCAAGCCATTGTATATGTCAGACATGTTCGCGTATGACTGTCTACGACAGGCTTCAATATTTATGCCCAATGTTTTGAGTTCTGAAATAATGGCAGAAAACATTTCTTCTGCTTTGTGTCCCACTGATTGCAAAAACTTGAGAAACCGTTCACACGGTCCGCCGCATCTCAAAGCTAGCTTTCAAATTTAGGAGACTAGATTTATGACGGGCAGAGTTTTCATGCTGAGCTACTCGGTGTTCTGCATTTTCTAGTCATTAAAGCCTTTGATCTCGAACTGAGTCATATACTCCGAACTCCGACTTCCAAATAAACTAGCCAATTTCGGTCTTTAGCCTCATTATTCTTCTTTTTTTTTTATTTTTCTTTGTATACTGTCAAAAAACGAGGCTGCTTAGCATATACTTTTTCACTTTTAGAGAAGTCGAACAAGACTTGTTTTGATCGAAGCCGTACCTTGCGATAATCGCCCTTAAGGTATCGGTAATATCCCATAAAGCTGGATCTTTGTTCAGATTAACTTGGTCATTACTATATTTAACATCTGATCTTCAATTGTTATACTTATTTCTGATTCCTCTACAGCCCTTTCGTCGAAAACAACAGATTGTTCAACAGGCGTCAATTGTTGTTTAGCCGCAAAATTCAAATCCGTTTCATCTTTTTCACATTGTATTATATCAGAGAATGTGGTGGTTATCGTTTGAAAACTGCTTCTACTTGCACTTTTAAGAAAACTGAAAATGTTTATGGTTTTATCTGGTCTAGTTCTTCTTTTTTCATTTTAGACCTTTTTATTATTCAAGAACTTAAAAAAAACTTTGCATTTGGAGTTTTATTTCTCGTACATAATTGCCAGTATTCTTTGTTCAGACTTCATACCTTGAATAATTACGTTCCTAAACTAAAGATATGTATTAATAATATAATACAAAATCGAAAGGGCAAAACCATATAAAAAAAAAATAGTAAGCCTTATTTGCCCCACTCGCAAATCACCGTCTCACAGAGTTACCACAATTTTCAAAAACATAGAAATACTTAAGGTGTTTTGTATAAGCAGGTAAGTACTTGGTACGTCTAATTTACACAAGCGAAAACATTTTTAAAAATAATACGTATTTTTTTGTGTATTTTGCCATTAACACTTTGTTCCACAATTTTGGTACCTTTCCGACGCAGGTATTTATCAAGTGTAAGTACTGATTCGTTACGGATAATTTATTGTAATACATCAGAATTACTTACCTGTGTTTTTATTGTATGCATTGCTTACGAAAATATTCTTACAATCAACGAAACTTGAAAAATTATAGCTTGTGCTTGTGATTTCGGAAAGGTACCAAAATTGTAAAAAACCAGAAAAACGTGCTCGCGAAATAGTACGTATTAGAAATTGTAGGACGCAATTACCCGAGGTGACTTCTCTTTAGTTTTTGAAGAAAATACGGGGAAGAAAATTCTTCGTTTTTATCGCTATACATCTATTTCTCTCGCACTCGTACTCAATGTCTCCACGCAATGTTTTTGTTCCTGTGCCGCAAATACGTATGAAAATTACTGTCTTAAGAGCAGACGTTGATTAAACGGTGTAAGTTGACATGATAAAATTTTATAAAATCATGTTGTATTTATTATTGTAAGACAAAATCATTTTTGTGACAAATTTGACGCCCACTAAAATTTCCCGCCATAGGCTCCAGCGTACTTAGCCTACTGGTAAATCCGCCACGGCTAGAGAAGGCATATCCGTTTTTACCAACAGATTTTATTAACCTTAAAGTGGTGTCACAATATGGGAATACTATTAAATGCAGCAAAAAACAAAACTACTGCACATTAGCTCACCATACCTCAAACAATTATCCAGTGGATAGCTAAACGCTCATGATCATTCCAATTGCATATTGCAATTGCAAATTCCAATTGCATGTTGAACTAGTGAAGAATTATAAATATCTGGCTTATAACCGATAGCCGTTTTAACTGGGGTCAACAAATCAAACATGTATGTAACCAATTAAGACAGTTTTTCGCTAAAATATGCTCTTAAGAGATGATATGCCTTTTAAAGTTAAATTAATGTTACATAAGCTCGCTGAAGCATGTATTCAATACGGTGTCAGTAGTTATGGTCTTACTATAATACTTATCTTAATAGTATGGACAAACTGCAACTAAAAATATTAAAACATATAGTTTCACCAGAAATTTAAAAACCAGTTTCGAGATAATGAGATGTTTAAACACTGCATTGTATTGGGGGTACAGTGTTGATAAAAAATTAATATTCTTGAATGATAATACTTTAAAACATAAAAACGAAACTAAAAACATATTTTTCTGATGCATTAATCTAGTTCTTTTAAGAAAGCATCCTTCTTATTTATGTTTACGATTGTTTGTACGAGTAGATATTGTATGTAATTAGACTGATTGTATTTTTGGCATTGTAGACAAACCTTAGTGGCTTATAACAATGCATGTAATTAGTATAAGCTTCAAAATGTTGTAAAAATTATAATAAAGAAAAAACAGTTTAACAGATCAGATGCTAATTTCAGATTGCAGTTCACACACACAGCACTGTTCCAAGTTAAAAAAAAATACATAAAAACATTTCGTACTTTGTATTATTTAAATTTCATTTATAGCTTACAAGCGTACAAATATTTTTGCTTAAACGAATGTGAGTGACTTATCAGCTGTGTATAGAATGGTAACATATCCTGGCTGACATGACTGATAGACACTGTTTTTTGCATATAAGTAAAGTAGCAGGTTTTATAAATTTATCCAGAAAAACTAAACATTTTTTTAATTTATCCGATCATATGTCTTCTTGATAACATTCTAACATAATATGGAAGATTTAGAAATCAAACAAACCATCGGATCCGGGGAAAATAGGTCTTTGCTTTTGAGGTCTGCTGGCTGACTGTCTGTTGTTGCTAAATAGACCACCTACTCCTCCGAGACCGGGTAACTGGTTTTGTAATTGCGGCTGTTGACTAGACTGCATTGGTAGTAATTGTCCTACATTTCCGGCCTGTGTCAATTGGTTTGTCAAACCTTGCGCTACTTTATCAGGCTGGGTTAATGCTCCTGTTACACCTAAGAAATTGCCAAGTATGTTCTTGCAGATATCCCCAGTAATTTCATCCGCCATATTGCCCCACAAACCGAGTTGGCAGACTCTGTAGATAAATATAACTCATAAATTTTTAATAATTATGCACAGCATTCAAAATTTTTATGATATAATATTCGTGATAAACTTACCTGAAGTCTTTAGAAATGGTCATCTCATTACCAATTTTTAAAAATTGGTTATTTTTGCCGTCCGGGCTAGATAAAAGAGAATCGAATAGGTTCGTCTTACTGGACCCGTTCTTTTTTTTATCCTTATTATCATTGACACCATGCGCAAAGTTGGCAATCAATCCTACAAAGTTTTCCCTGACTCGAGCATCGGTGCTAGATACATCACCTCCTATTGGCTTTCCATCCGAATCCAGGGGCTCGAAAATATATGCCAGCTCATCACCGTGAGAAGGCCCTTGAGCTTTTTGAGGCATTAGCATCGAATTATTGGCAGATTTCTCTGTAAAAAATTGTTTTTAATTTGGTATTTATAACCATATTTCTTACCGGTATCAGTATTCTAAGATAAATAATAATTGGATGCCGATGATGGCAAGCCAACCTATGGGTGAAGCATAGAAAAGAAGTAGATCCCATGACATGATAAATTGTTACGGAATACAAACTTCAAGGTAACTCCAAAATAAAAAATATTCATAACTTATAATAATACCTGTGTTATAATGATATTATTAAATGCCTGTTCTCTGACATTTATTAATTGTCATTAAAAGCCCAAATCTTACTGTTGGCGAGTAGATTATTTATTTAAAAAAAAAACACTTAAGGTAACCGATACTATCTAAATCATAAATTCATATAGGAACTAGTTACTTTATAACATACTCATCTAAAATATATTTTTATAACAAACTCATCCAAAAACAATACCAAAAAAGGAGAGCACAAGCAGTATGCCTAATATTTTTAATACTTAACTAGATAAAATCATATAATGGACGGCTAAAAAACGAATATTCTGTTTCGAAATAAAGGATTTAGATTTTACGGTATCTTTTAAGATCACAAGCCGAGCCGTAAGGCCGGAAGCGTCTAAAGCCGGACTAGTCATCGATCTGGGACTTCCAAATATAATAGGCTGAAACTTTGTGGAGTTAGTTGTTTCTTAATTTAAATGATTTAGACAGTGTAGTACATTATCTCTACAGATTTGCGTTTCGGTTCAAACTACATACATGCATACACATATACTCTCACGCCAAGATCCCTGAAGGTAGAGGCGTATCAAATGCCCATTGTTTCATGATCATCAATCGTCAAATGTTCAATGGGTGACCTAATTCACCGACATCTACATTATATACAATTCAAAGTATATACTATAATAAAAACATATTACCTGCTAGGGGGACTCCAGGCAGGAAGTGCCATCCCTTGGAGAGGTTCCCAACGTGCTCGAAGCTGTACAGAAAGGCCTTGCCGCCGGTGCTCCATTGCTGAACACTCTGGTAAGCAGGAAGGTTAAATAGTGCGTCACCTATAAAAGTAAGTTGAATTGAACTACAGTTCAAACAGATGTAATGTCAGAAAAGTGCTAAAACGCAATTACCTGTGGCTTCTGCGATTTTGGCTAGTCCATCGGCTATTGAAAATGATTTATCCAATATGTTGTTGGTGTAATAGTCAGCTATCGGTAAGAGCGTTTGAACCTGGGCAGCAAAGGGAATTAGACCCCCCACATCTTTAACCACATTCTGGAGACCACCGATCAAGTCTTTCTTCAAAAAGCCTTTCACGTTCTGAAGTTGGTTTGTAAGGAATTTGTTATATTTGCCTGAATGTAAAATAATATAGAATTTAAAGTTACCGTAAAAAGTAACTGTTCTTTCTCAGGGGTGTAGTATTCAAAACATAAGAGGAGCTAAACAAGAATTGAATCTTTGCATGCTATAATAATAATAGTATATTTTTTTCACCAACAAACAAAAAATGCCATGGTATAAGTGATCAAACTTTATGTACATAATATATAAATGAATAATATAATCATTACGCATGCATGACTCGGCTAAAGGTGTACTGATCCTTCGTAATTAATTTTGTTACAGTGTATTTGTGGTGCTGTTGCTTGATAATGTATTTATTCTAGTAAGAAATATAATTTTCAAATTAACTACCAAAACTATATCCTACCACACACTGCTCGAAAAGTTTCTGCGGAGGTAACTCCAGTGAGCATGGGGACGCGTTTTTGTTTTTTTTTTAGCGAGTCAGCCGGTGCTTCAGCTACCAGTGGCGGTAAACCTCGTAAATCATCTTCACCTTCTATTCTTGCACCAGCACCTATAAACACGTAGGTCGAGAGGATTGTTTTAGTATCAAACAATTTTTGTAGTAACACAAGCCATTCAGCCGACTGTTAGGTCCTCAAAAACGGTTTTGAATCTTTTGAATATTTACCAGATTAGGTCTCGATTTACCCGTCTAATATTTTAAAGAAGTAAATACTGCTACAGTTATTTTGGAGGAATTTGTTCAATATTTAATTCTCGTGTTGTTTCACTAGATTGAATGAGCACTTACTTATTTTATAAACAAGTAATTCGTTGCTATCGTTAGTAATTGTTATTTAAGGCGTAATTAAAATTAGTACCCAATTTTTGTGTTCATTAATCTACCAGACGCTTAAGCTGTAGTCATTAGCTAGCGGTACGATGAAGTGAAACCCAAAAAAATACATTAGAACCTTAATTGAATTCATTTTCTCATCTGCATAGTTTTTTTTAGACTATATACCTAAGTATAGAAAACAGTATATTAGTACCTGATCGTCCTGCTACTTCGTCCAAAAACTTTTGAGTGTCTACCATGTCTGTATTCATATCTTCGTCTGCCTGTAATCAAAAATTTAAAAATCTAAATCAAAACCATTTGTTGCAATGAAACCAATCACAGGTATTTTTGAATTGTCAAGAGAAGAAGTCGGTCCGACTAAGTCAGTCGTGAAGCTACGTGCCTGTTCTAATACGTTGATCCTATGGAGAAGAACAGGCAAGAAACTCCCAAGGACACTCTTTCAAAGATGTTATAAAATTTTCTTGTTACAGTTTAAAACTGTATTACAAAATGTAATACATCATTCTGAAATATAAATTCTAATATATACTACCGGGTTTATTTCAAGTAATAGCAGTACGGAGATGACCAGCCCCGATCAACGGCTCTCTTTCACGAGCATAACGCACGCGCCAGCTAACGTCCACCCTTCAACGTTCATTCGGCTCCCTACAACGTCCAACCATGTTGAAGGGAGCCGAACGTCCTGACACATACGCCACCATTGGCAGGAGCATGACATACTCAGAACTGCCAGGCGACATAGAAAATAGATCTAAACAAGTTTTATCCAGTTACACAGTACTCACATGTACAACTCACAAAATTTCTACATAAAACATATAATCATAAAATATCTAAAATCTAAACCCATCTTTTATAATTATAAAAGTATTTAAATTTTGTATAAAACGAATAATGTCAGTAGTGATGATAATAATAATAATAACCACATATATATCAAAAATAACATGTATAAAAAGGAAAAATATAACAAGGAGCAAAACTACAAGGAAAACCATAAATAATACCCTGAGGCCAGGCTTCGAATACCGGTCCCCCGCTACCGGTGGTAATGTGCATCGCATGAGATGGGAGATTTAAAATACGAGTAGACCTATGTTGTATGACCCATTACCTGACGGCCAACAGTTTATAAATGATTTACGTCCATTCTGAGAGTGAACATAACAACACATGTCTCTAAGAACAATATAATGGCTTTTTCTCAGAATGGATGTTAAAGCACGTGATACTAAAGCGTTTCTTATTAACCAACAAGTTTGACGTTACCGAAAGGATTTAGCGACATGTTGGATAGATTATAAAAAAAGCCTGCAACTCTGTGCCGCAGACGTCGCCCCTGAGGGTAATGGAGTTGTATAAGATTGATAGAACTTTATGCACTTTATAAGAGGCATGTATGCAGCAATGGAGAACAGTTCTTTGCTATCCAGGATGTCGACAATCTCAGGGCGACGGCGAATTTATAAATATCAAGCGGGGTATATTTCAGGGTGACAGTTTGAGCCCTTGTGATTCTGCTTGCCTTTGAATCCTCTTAGCACGATGTTAGAGGGTTCGGGGCTGGGCCATCGTTTGCGGAGACAAGGTCAAGTTATATCCGACTTCCTTTTCATGGATGATTTGCAACCGTTTGCCTGCAGCAATGTCTAGTTGATAAGATTACTAGAGGTAACTGAAACCTTTAGTAAATATATCAAGATGGAATTTGGTGTAGATAAATGTGCAGTCAAGCATGTAAGCAAAGGCACGATTGTGGAATCTGAAAGAATTGAACTTTCTGATTCCACACACCTTAGACGTTTTTCTGCAAATTAAACGTACAAGTATCTAGGTATGACACAGGCGTTGGGTATAAATCAACTGACTATGAAGCAATCGCTAAACAAACGTTTCTATGGCCGTCTGAAAAAAGTACTGAAAAGTCTTTTGTCGGGCGGTAATAGGATGCGTGCCTATAACGGGTGAGTCATACCAGTCCTAACCTATGCCTTTGGCATACTTAGATGGATAGAAGAGAAGATCCGTACACTGCTAACTACATATTTTTCTAATTTTCAGTAAACATTTTTATTCAATAAGAAAGGATTTAATTTTTTTGATATGTGTAAATAATTTAATACTTTTTATTTAACTACTAGAGTATACGAATAGAGCTTGCAGCGTAATTTTAATAACTTATATATATACATACATACATAAGCTCATGCCTTTTTCCTAATAGAATAGGCAGAGACAATACCGCCACCTGCTTTTACATCTTCCTTACATCTACTGTCTATATATACACCTACTGCCCATACGGCAGCCGACAATTTGTTCCACAGGCTGGTTGTGCAAGGTAAAAAGCGCACAGTGGAGTGCCAATCATCCAGTTGATGGGGATGGATATTTTGTCGCGTAGGATGATGGCGGAAACTAGCGCCCGTTATATGTCCGAACAATTTCTCTGAACACTCACCATGATACAAGCGATAGAGAATGAAGAGTGAAGCTACTTCTCTACGTAACGCCAAGGTGTCAAGCCGATCAGAAATATATAGAGAAGTCAACTTTAAAACACTTTCTTGATAAGTTTGCTCGATGTTAGTAAGAATTACCTTACAGCCGTGGGTAAGGACCCGATTTGAGTACCTACACACAAACTCTAGTTATGATCGTCGTTGATCAGAAATCCTGAAATCGCAGTTGTTTACGACAGTAACTGCTTGTACATTTCCCAATAGTATATCGTTCTTATTTTCTGCTACAACTTACCAGTACAATTTTCTCCGGAGGAAGTTGACGAAGACATATAAGAAGTCTCTCGGCAGGAGTTTGTGGACACCCAGTGCGTTCGGCGATACTTTGCGCATGTTTCGCCGAGTCTGGTCTGATAGCGCCCGGTGAAAGTGGTGTTCCTGACAGGGCAGCCACACCGGTAGCACTACGACCTTCAGGAGATAAGGCTAAGAGAGAAGCAGCGCTGGCCCCGGAACCTTGGCCCATTACGATCACACGTTTTGGATCACCTCCAAAAAATTGTATATAATCTTGAATCTGAATAAAGTAAAAACATAAAAAGAGGAACTAACTAAACTGTACAAATATTTTATTTTTGTTATAATTTAGTTTTAGTATTAAAAATATATAAAAACTCAGATGCGTATTAAAACGGTAGTTAGAATAGTAAGTGCTCAGGGCCCCTCACAAAAAAACAATGAAACTCTCAACCCTCTCCGTCTAATACCTGCAATTCCCGTTATACAATTAAAATAAATAAATTAATTTAAATAGACAGATATAACATTCATTCCTCTGTTGAAAATGAAGACCCGGCGAAAGTTTGGCTATTTCTTTGATGTCTAGGAGTTTGAAAATCACGGCAAAACACAATTTTTAAAGATTTAGATATCGAATCAATGAATCGACATTTCTCAGCGTCGCGTCGTCCAAGTTTGATAGGAAAATAAAAGAAAATACGTTAAAATATCTTTCTCTTCTTCCAACTCCGAATTCTAAAAATTCATCTTCAGTCAAGTATCCGATTGTGATGTTAAGGAGAGCATACTCTCCATAGGTTCCAACTCAATTGGAAGTGATAGTATCAGCCGTAATATGATCCTGCCAATCCTGAACGAAATCACTCCCGTTCTTAACCATATATTCAATTTTTCCCAATTCCCTTCTTAATCCCCTTCAATCCGGTTTTCGTCCTCTACATAGTACCACATAGTATTACCCGTAATTTGAACCAGTGCAATAGCACTGGTTCATATTACGGGTAATATTCGATCAGGTATGGAGGACGGCAAGTTAACGGTGCTGACGCTGCTTGATTTTAGTAACGCCTTTGTCATTGTTGACTTCGACGTCTTGCTAGGTGTACTGGGTTCTCTTAACATATCTACAACGGCAGTTGACTGGTCTCGTAACTACCTGTGCGGTCGTCGGCAGCGCATTCGTATTAAGGAAAGATTGTCAAATTAATGCACTTTGCAAGAAGGCGTATCCCAGGGTGGCGTTCTATCTCCTCTGCTCTTCGCTGTTTTTGTAAACTCTATTTTCACTAAACAAATTTCCTCCTACCAAATTTCTGCAGATGATTTACAGATTTATACCCAAGCACTTGTGCAATGACTAACGGAAGCTATGTTTACTATAAATAGGGACATAGAGCATATTTGCGTATGGAGTAGGCGGAATGGGCTGAATGTAAACCCAATCAAAATGTTAGTCACCGCAATAGGTAGCTCCAGGACTACTTCTAAAATCGATTGGTCACAGCTGCCCCAAATATTCTGCGAAGGTACTTCCATTCCTATGGCAAACGCAGTAAAAAAACTTGGGTATTCATATTGACAGAAACTTATCCTGGGGTCCACAGCTACAAGATGTCAGTAGGAAAATGTTTACTTCAGCAGGATCTTTGCGGAAGTATTTCTTAAATGTGTGTTAGGTATATAATAATTAATATTAATAATATGGATGTGTGTTTTATGTGTGTATTGTGTATCTTAGTACGAGTATTTATGCTTATGAGTACAGAGTGTATGTGTGAGTAAGTCAGTTAATTAAACACTGCAACTCCTCCTATCATACAAAAACTCTCTTCCCATCCAAAGGTCGAAGAGATCGCAAAACGCGATAAGGCTGCCAATTGTACAAATTCGGATTTAAGTATATGTAATCACAATATTGCAATGTCTTTTATTTAGACAAAAAGGAGGTTATCTATCTTTCTATAAGTTGTATCTATTTAAATTCATTTAATTATTTGTATAGAATCTTAGATTGGAACAATAGTCACCTCTTCAAGAAGAAGCAACAACAGACTTCAAGACACGCGTCTCTCGGTTCTGGAAATTCAATTTCATAAAGTCCTAATTTGTCGTTATGTTACCCAAGTTAAGAATCTGTTATGTATAAGATAACAGTCCAATCCCATTTGTAATTAATGTTAGAATTTTATTAATTTCTTACCCAAATCATAGCTGTGTGCAGGTCAAAGAGACCAACATTTCCACTAGCATCTTTCTGATTAGTGCTGAGATATCCGAGAGATCCTAAACGATACTGAGCAGTCACCAGAATCGTGTCCTTTTGACTTAAGTGTTGACCCTAGAAAATAATTTTTACTGCATTTACATATCGTATATACATGTTTACTTACTTAGCGTTCAAGAAAAGTTAAAACATGAAAAACGTATATTGAATACTCTTTTAGTAGGTACACGAATTAATTTTCAAGTATTCTTATGTAGACTACAGCTTTTTCTCATCAACCGCACAAAGTAATTTAGTACTTACACCATAAGCAGCTGTTGAGCCTGACCTATAGTTGCCTCCATGAATGAAAAATACCACAGGACTACCTGCCAAAATAACAAATGTTTACATATTGTGATAGAAAAAAATGATTAGAACATAACAGTGCTTTAATGTTGTCTTAAAATACAAACCATTGAAGGAACTTTAATCTTGAAATTGTTATCTTCTCAGGATGTCTGATTTCATATTTTCGATACAATTTATTTCCAAATTACTTGTATTAATTCCTACGATGTCTAATCTCTTAGAACACCCGATAAAAAAATCATACTGATCATAATTACCATACTCAGCATATATATTTTTTTTGTAATAAAAATATGTGTTTTCAGTTTAGGACTTCGTTTTTATAAAACACATATACTTACATAATATAAAATGTATCAGTTAAACCAATTACTGACTAATGACAATCCAATACCTGTAGGTTTGGTTTGGTTTGGATTGTCAATAGTCAGTAAGGCGCCATTCATTTATTACGTAAGACTATTTTGGCTAGTGTTTGACCCCCTTCCCCCTTTATAAGAAAAAATAAGAATAGGCCGACCCCCTCCCCCCTGTTTAATATTTATTTTAAAAAAATTAGTATACGTTTGGTTTGATTTAATGTTTATTTTTAAAAGTAACAATTTTTAGAAATGTTTATTTGTACTTAAAAAGGTACTAATAATTTATATTTTTTTGGTAGTAATAAACTTTGGTTTCAATAATTCATCTTTACCTACATAAGATTTTCAGTCCAGGGGCTCAAAACCCACTCGGAAAGTGGATCTGCCACTGGAACGTCTCTAATAATAGGTGTTGCTTCTAGTTGGTTATTCAGGTTTGTGACGTCGTCGACGTCCACCCACCCATTCCATATCAGCCCTGATGCGGAACAAAACATCTTTGCCTCGGGTTGAATATATAGCTAGTTTTTTTGTGAAGTTGCGCTGCATTTATTGATGCAAAGTATTTAGAGCATACTAAACAAATTCGTTTATGAGCGCATCTTGTATTGACAGACAGTAAAAATCGTAAGGAACAGTCTGGCATGGGGCCTCAACTTCCATGTTTAAGGATTGTCGGACAAACAACGATGCAAAGTGATCGGATGCTTTAACATCCTCTGGGGAGGTAAATATGAGCGAAGGTTCACTTTTTAAGGAGTACAGTGAAGTAAAAAACCCTTGCGGAAGGATTTTATAAATATCACTCTTTACATCACGACACTAAGTAAGTCCCATACTTTTTTACAATTTGTAAAAAGTATTGACTCTTGCATATGTCTTGTATACCAGTGCTGATCATCTAATACATCTGTCATTTCTCCAACGTCTTCATTGTCTGGTAGAAAATATTCTGTTACTACTGGTTCATTATCTACAATAATTGAACTCAAAATCTCTGACAAAAAATTACCTGCCTGAGCAAAGTTTTTCAGCTTTAAATTAGAATTGGTAGTTTTTTCCGTTTGCATCGAGATGGTTTCCGAAGGTATCATGCGCTAACACCAAACCAGACAATGGATGACTCAACGGTGCCATACGTCGTTCAACAGTGTTGAATGCACTTCTACCAGGTGCATTTATTGCTACAAAAACGACTTCTAAGTAAAGCTCTTTAATTTTTTATATTGCACTTGCTACAATTTTTGAATACCTAGAATTTTCGTCAGGGCCTGCATCGAACAAAAATATAACCACTGGTTTTGAGGCAAAATCTGCGAACTCTGGGAGTTGTAAAATGTGATTGAAGCCAGAATACTAGGTTTTTAATAAGTTCGGATTGATCCTCTTCGAGTCTTGGACTCTTAATTCATTTTAGGAACATTTGGCATGTTGAACAAATAAATAGTTTCTTTTTTTTAAAGACAGTAATTCCTTTACAAACAATCAAGCCACGGACACAAATAACAGCAGCAGCAGACTCAGAACAACAATTTGAGGATGACACAAAGTGTTGTCCCGTGTGGCGATCGAACCCACAACACTCGGCGCGGCAGCGTACTGGCGAGGTGACCTCTTAAACCGTTACCCCATCCGTGCAGTTAAATGTATATATAGTCGGATAGTTACTTTTTTATTTACATCTGGATGCTCTTCATAAGTCTTGGTCAGTATAGTTTTTCGCTTTGTCCTATATTTGGAGTGGTACTCAGCATTTCGTTTAATAGATAAATTAGATTTTACGTGTTTTATCTATATCTAGCGTTTAACTGTGATTCAAGACAAGTGAAGCGTTTTTCGGTATTGGACGCTTTAATATGTTATTAATCTGGTCGTCATCTTCAGATTCAGCTTTAAGTTGTACTTGTACTTCTGGAAGATTTGATTGCTGGGTTGTATTTAAATATGTTGTCGTTACAGGTCTTTGTGCACAAGACGGGTTCACTGTTACCTAAAAATATAATACAATATGGATTTGTTAGGACCCAATTGTTTATAGGGTTTTAGTGTTACTAAAGTAACTGATTAAAACATCATTCCAACTTGCTGATTGGTTGAAAAAATTTTTTTTCAATTTGGCGCTGTAGACACGGACTTAGAAATACTTGCCATAGCAAAAAACTTAGTTAACTTTTTTCTTGCATATTCTTCATTTAGGCTTCTTATTTTGTCCAATATTGGAAACTTGTAACATCTTTACTGCGATTCGCCTTTGCTACTTTCAAAAACATATTAGTATCCATCTATCCATAGACGCCATGGTTAAAACACAATAAAGACATTTACTGTGCAATTGACATGCATCAATAAAAGAAACTATTCACACACTTCAATAATTAAATTACTATTTACCCGAGGAGGTCTCCAGGGATGACCCAGGCAGCGGAAAAACGCAAGGGGTAGGCCAACCGTGCCCAAGTAAAGGGCCAATCGTCAGGGTCACTAGGGAAGAAGAGGAACTTCAAATGGAAAGTGACCCTGACGAGGAAGAGGCCCTAATGCTGAGCAGTGATGATGGCACTGCCAACTCCCCCAGCTCCTAATCTCGCCATCATCCAAACCAACCTCCAGCATAGCCAGACTGCAACGGCTAACCTACGCAGAACACTGGAGGTAAACACCAAGGCCGTGGCCCTAATACAGGAGCCGTGGATTAGGAAAGGCAGGATTTGCGGCCTCAGCAACTTCGGAGGTAAACTACACCTAGACACCACTATCGACAACCCGCGTACTTGTATTATTACACCTAAATACGCGAACACTACCCTAATTACCGAGTTCTGTTCCAGAGACTTAACTACCGTCAGGCTCAATGAACCTTCCCCAGGCTTGCACAGCGTGGTGATGGCGTCTGCCTACTTGCCGGGCGACGTAGACATCCCCACCCCTGAACTCACTGCGCTTGTGGATTTCTGTGAGCGACAGGGAATGGAACTGATAGTCGCGGCCGACACCAACGCGCATCATGCCCTATGGGGTAGCAAAACCAACAACCAACGCGGTGAGAATTTTGTTTCTTTCTTACTTTCAACCAAACTAAATGTTATCAACAAGGGCTCAGAACCAACATTTGTCACATCGAGAGCCCAAACAATAATTGATCTAACTCTAGCCACTGAGTACGCGTCATCATACATCTCGAACTGGCACGTCTCAGAAGAGTCATCGTGCTCGGACCATCGCTGGATTAAATTCCACCTTAAGATGTCACTAACACCACCTAAACCCCGACGAAATCCCCGCAAAATGGACCTCCTGCAGTATAAGCGGATGACAGCAGAGCTGCTAACAAACTCAGCTGCGCCAAATGCTCATGAGACCACAGTGGAGATCGATAACCATGTAAAAAACCTCACTAACTCATTGATCACCTGCTTTGAACAGACATGTCCACTTTCGTCACCCAGAACCACACCAGGGGGTGAGCACCAATGGTGGACACCAGAACTGCAGAGATTGCGGCAAAAGGTAAGAAAGTTGTTCAATAAAGCGATGAACTCAAGACTAGACCAGCACTGGGATGCTTACAGGCAGGCCCGACACAAATACAAGAAGTGGATCAGAATCAGGAAAACTGATTGCTGGCGAAGCTTCTGCACTAACATAGACACCAACAACCATGCTAACAGAGTTAAAAATATCCTGTGCTCTGAGCGGAAGCCAGACCTTGGCTTCCTAAAAAAACCTGATGGTACCTTCACCAAAACAGATTCGGAGACTTCGGAACTGTTAATGACAACTCACTTTCCGGGGTGTCGCATACTAAATGAGAATGACATTTGGGAGGAAGGTGAGGTATATCTACCAGATGAGTCAGATTGGACCACCGCTCACAGAATCGTGAATCACGATAAGCTAAAGTGGGCTATCAACAGCTTCCTTCCATTCAAAGCTGCAGGACTGGATGGTATTTTCCCAGGTCTGCTAAAATGGTGTGACGCTGCACTGATGGATCATCTACGGTCCATCTACAGAAGCTGCGTAGCACACCGCTACGTACCTACGAATTGGAGAGAAGTCAAAGTAGTATTCCTTCCCAAACCCGGCAAAGGAGACTACACACAACCTAAATCATTCAGACCTATCAGCCTCACATCCTTCATGCTAAAGGTTCTAGAGAGGCTAATAGATAGAGAAATCAGGAGCACGGCGCTAAACAAGCAACCCCTGAACCCACACCAACATGCTTATTCGATGGGTAAATCAACAGAATCCGCTCTGCATCGTGTAGTCTCATACATACAGGGCAACCTCAAATATAAAAAATCAACTCTAGGAACCTTCATCGATATCGAAGGTGCCTTCGATAAAACAAACTTCAACAGCATAAGCCAGGCTCTGTCTAGACACGGAGTCGACTCCACCATTACAGGGTGGATCGACAGTATGCTTAGAGGCAGAGCTATACAATTCACTGTTAACAACACAACAAGAGGAATAGTGGCGAGAGGGTGCCCACAAGGCGGAGTTCTTTCACCACTCCTCTGGAACATCGTGGTAGATGAGCTGATTACTCAACTCAACGACCGCAAGTTCCTCACAGTGGGCTATGCAGACGACCTGACCATTCTTATTAGTGGCCCATTTGAAAGCACAATTTGCGACCAAATGAGGTCTGCTTTAAAGGTCGTCGAAAAGTGGTGCGTAAAACACAATCTATCAGTGAACCCAACAAAAACGGAGTTGATAATGTTCACAAACAAACGTAGTTTAGGTGACCTAAGGCTGCCAAAACTATTCGGCACTAGTCTGGTTCTTACCACAGAGGTCAAGTATCTAGGAGTCATACTTGACAGCAAACTCCTATAGAATAGACACCTAGACGCAAAACTTAATAAAGCCTGCATTATCTTTTACCAATGCAAGCGGCTCCTCGGCAAAACCTGGGGTCTATCACCGAAAATCACTCTATGGCTTTATAAAGCGGTAATAAGGCCGATAATCACGTACGGTGCTATTGCTTGGTGGCAGAGAACTGAGCTTAGCACGGTTAGAAACAAGTTGCAGTAATTCCAGAGACTCGTTTGTACGGCCGTCACTGGATGCATGCGAACAACCCCTACTGCCGCCCTTGAGGTGGCTCTCGATCTAGCACCACTAGACCTGTACATACAACAGGAGGCAGCTATGGCAACAATCAGACTAAAACACCTGAGTCTGTGGAATAACCAAGAGGGTCCACACTCCAATATCTGGAATCAACTAGTGGACTACCAACCTCTGATAGCTGCCCCATGTGACAGGATTCCAAAACAACACATCTTCGAAAGAAGGTACTGTATAGAACTACAGGAGAACGATAGTGATCATTCCGGCATAAATGAAGTCCGAATATACACGGACGGCTCCAAGATGGGGTCAGGTACTGGAGCCGGGGTGTACTCACTAGACCTAAACATAAAAATATCGCTGGCACTAGGCAAGCACAGTTCGATTTTTCAATGCGAATGTGTTGCGCTAACATACGCAGCCCTAGCGGCTATGTCTAGAGGCATCAAGCAATATAACATCCGCATACTGTCAGATAGTATGGCGGTGCTAAGGGCCCTAATGGGCAACACCATGAACTCCGGTCTCATCTACGAATGCCACCAGTCGCTAGAACGCTTGGCCTCGGCGAATGGGGTAACTCTTCAATGGATCAGGGGGCACAGCAACTCACTCGGTAACGATGCCGCCGACGAGCTAGCAAGGAAGGGATCTACAACACCAGTGGCAGGCCCTACCACACTCCTGCCACTACCCTTCAACTTATATCGCTCCTGGGTAAGGCAAAGGACTCGAGAAGTACACAATAGCAGATGGATTGACACACCTGGCTGTAGGCAATCCAAACTGGTATTAACAGAAATATCACCACGTTTATCGCGTAGACTCATCAGTCTTCATAGAACGGACATCCGAATAGTGGTCGGAAGCATTACAGGCCATTTGGCTCTGAACCGACACCTATTCGTCATTAACGCGACCGATAGCCCCCAGTGCAGGGGTTGTCTGAGCGCGGAGGAAACGGCCGCCCACGTTATCCTGGAATGCGAGGGCGTGGCTGCACAACGGGCAGAAATCCTTGCAGGCGCGAGGACGCTCCTAGAAGCCTGTGAACGCCCCAGGAGGCTTCTGCGCTTCTGGAAGGAGCTAGGCTGGCTCAACTAGTCAGCCTCCTGGACGCATAATGGACCGAACATGAGTCTAAATGCGGAAACAGAGCCCTTTACCATTACCATTACCATTTTACTATTTAACTACAATATTAAAATCATCAATGCAATAACGAGTGTTTTTTACGCAAACAAGTGACAACTAATCCACAAGAGGGGAGTTCCTTGGAGGCGCAGTGCGGGTGACGCGGGTCCGTTGTGTTGGAAATGAAAATCGCTTACGCATCCGAGCGAACCTCGGCACTCGCGCGGTTGCCCGCTCTTTTACAAAGTATTTTTTTAACTTTGTGCATTTTTTTGGGAGCTTACGTAAGAACTATCGAGACTCCCTCCCACCCCTTTGTAAGAAAAAATAAGACGTGGTTGACCCTCCCCCCTAAATCGTCTTACGTAATAAATGAATGGTCCCTAATTGGTTTAACTGAAAAAAAATATTTTTGGTCAACTCGAAAATATGGCAACGCATATAACAATTGTATACTTAGAGGTTTTTAAGTAATACCACAGTATAACATAATGTATGTGTAGCAATGTACTCTAACACCGTCCAGCCAGTCCAGTCGCCTGTTATAAATCTTGCAGTCTAATGAGTTGACCTACCTTGTTCCTCAACAGGCATCTTAGGAGCATAAACGTTAAGACATAAGCAGTCCTCGTGGCCAATGACCCGCTGTGGGTAATAAGGATCTCGCTGTGGGCACGGCTGACATTGGTTTACAGCCATCAACTCTCCAGCGAGGTACTGGCGCACCGGACGCTGGAATCTACGAGGACCCACGGGTGGCTCTGCATATCTGGTGAACAATCATTGACCTTTGTTGTTCCGCATTCTAATCGCCGTCGAACGTCGTTACAGCAATAGTTTACAGATATTCACTTTTGCAGATTTTAGTCTATATGTATGTCATTCATTTAAATCTGACTGTAATGAAGGAAGTGACCTTTCTTGAAGTTTAACAGCAGAGAGAGAGAGTAAGAGTTAAAAAAATATATATGATTGTTTTCTATTTCTTGAGCTTTCCAGCCTTAACAAGTCTTGAATGACGATATAATGCGTTTTTGAAAAAGGTTTTCAGTAATTGTGGATACTTCATTTTTGTTATATGTATAATAGATTATAATATACATAATTAGTTACTTAGATAATAATTAAGTTAAAAATGCAGTAATAGGGTTCGGACTTCCCGGCACCAGCCAGTTCGAGTTATAGGCATGTGACCCTCACTTGCTTATCTGCACCTTACCGGGCCGGTAAGGTGGTATGTTGGACTCGAACCGACTAAAACCACACAGTGTTCCGTCATCGTGTCATGTGGCCGAGGTCTCAGGTATACCCTAGAAAGGAAATCCCTGTGACCCCGGCAGACTTGGTCGTAAGGCTACCCCACCATGGTATTACCCATAACTAAGTAGGCGCGCGCGGAGCACATCGCGCCACCGTCTCAGGCCTGCTTCTGCTAGGACGACAGATAACCAAGCCTAACTACCAACAAATTGTTTAATGTTCAGTCAGTCAGTCTGTCTGTCTATTAAGATCATTTTTCTCTGGAAGGCGTGGAGGTATCAAAATGAAATTAACATCAAGAACGTATGTTTCTGCTAACCAGAGAAATAAATACTAACTACTACTTTTTTTTTAACGGACTTCTCTATTGATGTGGTTCTACTTGAGGCTACTACCCATTTGAATTTAAAGACGACGAAGTAAGATATAAATAAAATATAGTATTAAATATTTATAAAATGTATTATAAATATATACTCGTATGCGATAACTCCGTCATTAGTGTTTTCTCTTTTTTTATTGAATTTGTTGTATTTAAGGTTGCTTTAGTTTAAATTTGAAGACCATATTCTACTTCTTAGGTGTGAAATCAAGTAATGAATCTGTATGTGTAAAAACATGTGTTACGCGATATCTTCTACATTTCTGAATTAATGTATTCAAGGTGGTCCTGTTTAAACTAAATGAAAATATTCCACCTCTCAAGCGTAAAATTAAGAAATGTTAGCTAGCTAGCTGTTAAAGCTTATTACAAGTTATCAAAAAGTTAATAATAATACTTGGTATTAGATACATGAAATTTCATTTTGCTTACGGAACCGGTTTTATCTGATTGGTTACTTGGTATTCGATTGTTCATTGAACATTCATTGACTATACACAGCGACTGTACTGTATACAGCGAGTATGTAAATTTTACTTTAAAACGAAAGTATAAATGTATCATGTTATTTTACGTCTTTGAGATAAAAAAATACTTTTATTTATGTTATACGTTTCTTCTATGTATTCACCTGCGATAAAGCTTGTTAATAACTTAACACTTAACTTGTTAAATTTAATTAATAATTTGGGTAGGCATTAAAGCAGGATGGATAGTCTGTTATAATCTGCTTGTCAGAAAACCAGCGGAAATTATTTATCAGCATCCGTTAAACTGTTCTCTCGATACGCTTTGTTAGTATAGTTTAATTTGGAAGTAATGTGCCGAATAAATAGTGATTTTGGCTATTTTTAGCCAGCCCCCTGCTAACTGGTAGACTCATGACTATTTTTAAATAAACCGACTTCAAAAACAAAACCTGGGGTAATGAGTTTGTTTGCCCGATTTCTTCTCATCAACACAATTAGTTACTTAATTAGCTCTTTTTTTGGGGAGGAAACCCCTATGTGTCGTCGCCTCACCGAAGCCGACGGTAAAATGCTATTTCGGACGCATATTATATTTTATATATTATTTCACTATTTCAAATTATTGTTGAGCAAATATTATAAAATAAAAATAAATAAATTGAACAGCAAAAGGCACAAATATACATATACGTTTATCGTTTATCTAAGAACCACATACGAAAATTTATATCCCAAGAATCATCAGCTCGTCAAACGAGTCGAGAAAACGAAACAAATCACATGCGTACTCAATTATCACGAGAATCGATTGAACGGTTCCAGAATCAACATCAGCTTGTTATTCGTGAACGTTTAATTACTAAAACCCCGGAACAAAGCAAAAGAGATTCACTGAGGTAATAAAGTAATTTAATTTTTATTTCACACACAGAATACAACTATCTTTACAGGTTTTATATACGTAATGCAAAAAGTGTAGCCATCCATAAGTACTTAAGAATAGATAATATATTACATTGCATTGCTATACGATCTTATATCTAAATCCATTACTGACAGTAAAAGTAATTTGGTATAAGTTAACTTACAATATAGAACATATTTATTGATTAAAATTGCCTAACTTAAAGTTCTATTAGTAAATGTTTTAGTAAATGTTTTTATCGTTTCGAATTAAAATAAACCAAGGGACATTAGATATGAGGTTGCCGTTGACGACCGTACTAATATAAATTGTGTTACAGTCGTCAGCGCCTTCCACCCAGAGAAAGTATACAAATTTATTGGTATTTGTTTTACAATGCAAAACATATATCTAAAAAATATCTAAACAATAAATTGCTAAGAAAAACATTATAGGAATATCATGCAATACAATTGATTTATAGCAAAAATATAAATTAATAATATAATTAGGATGCAACATGATGATGAATTATAATAAAAATATACATATATTTTTTATTATTTTTTTTTGTAATAATAATAAAAAATAAAAAAATAAATACAAATTAAACTCGAGTTTACGATTACAATGTTATGTACATATTATAAAATGCGTGTGTCTAATAAAGTCATTAAATAATAGCAAATGTTTTTTTTATATATATATTAATTACTACCAGTAAGAATAAAAAGATTTGATTGTATGTGTTTGAGTGTGTGTGCATCCGTGCGCGCGCGCGTGTGTGGGTGTGGGTGTATGTGTGTGTGTATGTGTGTGTGTATGTGTGTGTGTTTTTATTTATATTACAAATTACTTAAAATCTTTGATTATATACAAGTTCTTCCGTTTTATCGTAGTTAAGCGTTTTCAGCCAGAGTATGATAACTGTTTTGAATTTGTTTATCGATAGTGGATATACATATGTTATTCTCAGCATTTGCAGCATTGTATAGGAAATTGCCAAGGACATAATATTGCCGCCGTGCGAGGGCTGTTCTATGTGACGATACAGAATAAATTTTTATTTTATTGCGTTCTAAAATCGGCTTCAAATAAGTGCTTTTATGCTTACGGATTAGTACACACTTGATAAAAAGTTGCCTCACTGTGAGTACGGGGCACTCGCTGAGATCAGTACCATATCTCCTTGTTTTGCCAAGTATAACTTTCAGTATACCTCTTTGAGCCCGTTCTAAGGGCAGTAGTGTCGTCGTCCCGGCACCACCCCATGTGATAATACAATATTGTAGTATACTCTGGACCAGAGCATAATACACACATATCTAAGGCTGCAGAACGCCTAAGTTTTCTGAAAATCGGTATAAGCTTTCTTATTCGGGCTGTTAATTTATTTATGTATGTCGACCAGTTCAAGTGTCTGTCTATGATGAGACCAAGATATTTTACTGTATCTGCTCGTGTCAAGATAGGACAAACACAGTCAACTTGTTGAGAACAAGTGTGTGCCTTAATACTAAAATGTGGCGGAGGTTGGACATTTATTCGGTGAGAGAACGTAATGTAACTTGTTTTATTTATGTTAATCGTGAGGAGGTTATTTTCAAGCCAGATCATTACTTCTCTAAGAGCATTCTCTGTATAGTGTTTAGTCTCTTCCCAAGTACTGCCATGTACTACCGAAGCTGTGTCATCAGCGTAGGATATAATGCTGCAGTTTGGTAGAGATTTAGTACATAGATTATTGACATAAATTAGGAAAAGTGTAGGCGAGAGGACAAGAGCCTTTTTTTAAATATCTGGAAAAGTACCAGTTCTCAGACATAAGTTAAAGGCAAATGTTAGTGGTGGTATTAAACTATTCCTTGAATCCCTGATCACCTTGCCCGCTATGCCTGTTGCAGTATCGATTTTTAAGCTTAAGATGATGGTCTCAATCTCACAGCAATCCGTGTCAAATAACGCCATAGAGTCGCTGACTGAATGAAACTCATTATGTAGGTGTGTAAGTGTGTTGGTCGCCCCATGAGAAGTGTGTCTGGCTAAAATAGCGTTTGCTAATGTAGAGCCAATATTGGCGAAATAATTATTCACGGTATTGAGCGAGTCACGTTGATCCTGCCTGAGACACAGCAGGGAATTGGGTAGGGGTGACGGTTGTTTTAAATTGGCAATTTTATTTATTACATTCCACGTACCTTTAGGATTTTTTTTGTTTTTATTAAATTCATTTAAGTAAGTTAGTAGTAAAGTAAGTTAAAGTAACCGATAAATAATCTATATTTATATAGGGAAGATAACATGTTCAATTTTATTTATTAATACTGTACACAGTACAATACAATATTCTTTATTATACAACACAGAAAAAAAATACAATATAGAAAATACTATACGGGCAACTGGTTCAATCGGCAGTATTATCGTTAGCTACGATCTCTTGCAGACAACCTTTGTAATGGACAAGTGAAATGGATTACATAGGGCAGTTTGTAGATGTACAAATGAAGAAGTAAAAAAGAAGGTTACTCTAATACATGTTGACATGTTTATATATACACACTAAATATACATACCACTACATATACCAATATATAAACATACATATACAATATACATACAACACAAAATAATGTCGTAACAAGGCGACGGTGATGGCACTACTCGTCAGCAGACTGGGATGGAATGCGGGATTATTTTGCATCCATCCCATGGGCTCAACGCTGCTTTAAAGACAGAGATCTGTCGCAAAATGCGTCTGCCGTTGCTGACGAAATCACTGTAGGTATGGAGTGAAGTCGCCAGTAAGACCCGTCCCTGGTTCAATCGCGAGTGCACCCGTGCTGTCGCTCAAAAGTATTCGGCCTATCGCTCATGGATCAGAGCCAACGGTCATTGTGACCCAGACGTTGATTGCCTAAAAGCAGCGTTTAACAAAGCCACTAGGGAACGCAAGAGGGCTTACATCAGAGCTGATGCCCAGCGCATTGCACGGTTTGGTCAAGAACTTGTCGCATACCCTACGGGTAGGCGTAAGTTTTGGCGATTGGCCAAAGCCGTGCAGTCCAACTACTGCCAGCCTTCGCTGCCGCCGCTGAAGTACCTTGACGGATCACTGGTCCACGAGCCAAGAGAAAGCAAAACTACTTGCTGACCTCTTTGCGGCTAACTCCCGAATAGACGACCGTGGTGCTCACCCGCCCACTATTGTGTCTTGCGACTCCGCAATGCGGAATATTCGCATCCGGCAGAGGGATGTCCGTGCGGAGCTTCGGTCACTCGATGCCCAGAAAACCAGTGGACCCAACGGTATTCCGGCGGTGGTTCTTGAGAACTGTGCACCAGAGTTGTCTCCTGTACTGACGCGCTTGTATCGCCCGTCCTATTCCTCGGGATTTGTTCCGGAGGCCTGGAGGGAGGCGAACGTTCAACCCATTCCCAAAAATCCACTCCGATCCAGCCAATTACCGACCTATAGCCGTCACTTCTATACTCTGCAAGGTGCTCGAGCGGATCATCACCACACAATTAATCTGCCACCTAGAGGATCACTCCTTGTTAAATGATAGGCAATATGGTTTTAGGAAGAACCGATCCACGGGTACGTACGTCACACACCGTTGGGGTGGGGATATGGATAGGCATGGGGAGTCCGTCCAGTCCTTGGCCATCAGCCTCAACATTGCCAAGGCCTTCGATAGAGTCGACCGTAGTACCGGGTCTTTTAAACGGGGCGTGAACAAGCATCTCACCAGGCCGCCATAGTGTGGGTCACCATGCTACATTGACTACACATGCAATGAGGATGATGACCACCACTATGAACTCCATTTATGGACGATGGACTCCATTTATTGCTTACCATCAGACAAAGTGGAGTCATTATGGTGTCATTATGGTGTTGTGAGAATTTGAGCCCTTAATATTTATATTAAGAGGTCTATCATAACAACTTTTGTTTTTTTTCCTGAGCAGGTTTTTGTCTCATAACTCTTAAACTGTCGAGGTAAATGAAATTGCCTAAGAGACATTTTTTTAAGAGAATTTAATTGTCTTTGTTTCATCATCACCATTTTCTTTGTAAAATTTATTTGGGGTATTTGTAAGAAATTAAATTACATTGAAGATTGCTTTGGCTAGTTTCTTTTATCGCCGGCCACCTAACTGACGCAAACCCTCCCTTGAAATGTAGTCGTTTTAAGACGGGAAAGAACTATGAAGAGGACGTGATCTGCCCAAAATAACAACTAACCCTAACCCCTTTTGTTTTATCACTTTGCTTTAAACATATATTCATTTACAAAGCGGTCAAGGGTCACCTTATTCAATAAAGTTATCATTAGTCTCTTACATAACATAGCTCTGGCTGTACATCTTTTTACATTTTTAACAATTTAACAAGTGGCATGGGTAATCACACAAATTATGAAGTATCTGACTTTTACCTTATACCGAAAAAGCTGTAATATCCAAGCCTATCATCTTTAATTCCTTCTATTCGAGCACTAAAACCATGAAGCTGTGTGAAGACTACGGCTGCATCGGGCTCAGGAGGCGACGCAGGCTCACCACCGACAACCGCCTGCGCAGGAGCTGCTAACGCTATCAGGAGAAGCGCAATGTGCCACATTGTCCATCGGTACATATCACTTCGGACACACGCAACGCTTGGCACGACAAAACCCGGACTACTGACATATGAAACAGGGATTTTGTCGTCATTTTGTTAATGCCCACGCACCAGAAGATTCGTGTGATAAAGCTAAATCCTGTGTTGTTATATATGTCCTGTATTAAACAATTCCTATCATTGTTCACAAAAATTTAAAGAATCAAATACGTTTTACAAAATCAAAAACCTCTGTTGTTTGCGTTTGTCCTATATTCTGCAGTAACATTTCACACACTCCGTTAAACATTCATAAAATATAGATATGCTAACCTACTAACTTAACAAATAAATATAGTTCCTATTAATTATATTAAATAACTAAATATAGCATAACCTTAGAGTATATATTATATATATTACTAACTTATGTAAGGAATCCTCTCCTTTCTCATGTATTTAAATGAATACTAATTCATGGCTTTTTAAAAACCAATCAATAAATTGGCTGCTTCACCTCGTTTAAGACAAGATAAGAACAAAATAAAAATTATCTTTATTGTGCATCAGAGACATATGTCTTAAAATTAAATATACAAGGTTAATATGCACAGTGGGAAGCCTTATCGCTAAGAGCGATCTCTTACAGGCAACCTTTGGATGGACAACATTGATAGTGGATTAAAGAATACTGGGTAGTTTGGTGCAAGATAGAAGTAAAGACAAGAAAAAACAGAAAAAAAGAACATAAAACTAGGTACATCTTACCCGTAAACATACATCGTACCTACAACATACATACATTACTATAAATATAATGATTGATGACGTAATATATCTGCCTCCAATGATAAATCATAAAAACGAGTCATTAAATGACTTCAGTGGTTTTAAACCGGTTGCAGTGCTGTCTGCGTTCACTAAAATTTGAATCAGCATTACACTCTTGTATTTATGCCCAAATTATTCGTCAGCTGACTGAGCAGCCGGTTTCCGGCCAGGGCGAAGCACGGGGAGCAATTTGCTATCTTTTACGACGTACCTTACACCAGGCATTGATGCGGGAGGACAGGGAGATTGAGGAATTCTTCGCGAGCTGCCTTGCTTAACGTAGACAGTACGTGGAGTATGCAGGTTACAAATCACGAAATTATTTTAATTTTTCAGGCATAAGTTAGGGGTCCAATATGGGACCGTTGGAATTCATTTTAATGATTAACGACCTGTCAGCAGTTGTCCAGCAGGCCGACTGTCTATTGTTTTGCGGATGACCTTAGGTGTATATTTTTTTTTTTATGCGTTAGGGGGCAAAAGAGCAGACGGGTCACCTGATGGTAAGTGACTACCGCCGCCCATGGACACCCGCAACTCAAGAGTCACAAGTGCGTTGCCGGCCTTTTAGGTAGAGGTACGCTCTCTTCTTGAAGGTTTGAAGGTCGTATCGGTTCGGAAATACGGCAGGCGACAATTTGTTCCATAAGCTGGTTGTGCGAGGCAAAAAGCTTCTGGAGAAGCGCACAGTGGTGGAGTGCCAATCGTCCAGGTGATGGGGATGGAAATTTTGTCGCGTAGGACGATGGCGGAAACCAGCAGCCGGTATAAGTCCGAACAATTCCTCTGAACACTCCCCATGATACAAGCGATAGAGGATGCAGAGTGAAGCTACATATCTACGCAACGCCAAGGTGTCAAGTCGATCAGAAATATCTTGGCAGTCGATGATGCGAGTCGCTCTCCGTTGAATGCGTGGCAGTCAGATGGTACTGGGGTGCACCTGCATAGAGATGAGAACAGTATTCCATGTGCGGCCGAACCTGCGCCTTATAAAGTTGCAGGCGGTGGGCCGGCGTAAAATACTGTCTCGATCTGTTTAGCACACTAAGCTTCTTCGAGGCTAATATGGCCTTACTCTCTAAGTGACCGCGAAACTGGACTTCGCTTGATATATCGACGTCAAGGATTCCGATACTGGCTGATGCAGTTAGGGAAGTGCTCTCAAATTGAGGTGATACGACCAATGGCAACTTTTTAGCGGTGAACGCGCAAACCTGTGTCTTCTTGGGGTTAAACTGGACTAGGTTAAGTCGACCCCAATCTGAAACTTTTGATAAAGAAGT
This sequence comes from Tyria jacobaeae, assembly GCA_947561695.1. Taxonomy (NCBI): domain Eukaryota; kingdom Metazoa; phylum Arthropoda; class Insecta; order Lepidoptera; family Erebidae; genus Tyria; species Tyria jacobaeae. The sequence continues at coordinate 16,451,189 of OX387218.1, forward strand.
TTCGATTTCAGACACAAGTTTGGATCGGCTTTCGATGACGTTTACCCGAGAAATGTTAGCGCGGCTGGTATAAAGGGCATCACTCGTGCTATCGTCCGCATAGCAATGGATGCTGCTAATCTGCAGCATGTCGTTGATATGCAGAAGAAACAGCGTGGGTGATAGCACACAGCCTTGTGGGACACCAGAATTAACAGACTTGGAGTCGGAGCATGCACCGTCAACAACGACCTTGATGCTTCTGTCTGTAAAACTGGTGAGCCAATTGCACAGTTTCTCGGGAAGCCCATAGGAAGGAAGCTTCGCAAGGAGCGCTTTGTGCCAGACCCGATCGATGGCCTTCGCCACGTCCAAACTAACGGCCAACGCTTCCCCCTTGGTCTCGATCGCCTGTGCCCACCGGTGAGTCAAGTATACGAGAAGATCACCAGCTGAACGACCCTGACGGAAGCCGTATTGTCGATCATTGAGGAGCTGGCGGTCTTCTAAGTACCGGAGGAGCTGGCAGTTAACAATGGATTCCATTATCTTGGAGAACAATGAGGTGATGGCTATGGGTCTGTAGTTGGACGGATCCGAGCGATCTCCTTTTTTAGGGATTGGGTGCACTAGAGCTGTCTTCCATGAGTTCGGGACTACGCCAAGAGAGTAGGAAAGCCGATAAAGGCGCGTTAAAACCGGTGCTAACTCTGGAGCACACGTCTTCAGCACGATAGGAGAGATTCTATCGGGCCCACTCGACTTATGAACGTCGAGGGAAAGAAGCGCTTTACGCACTGCCCTTTGTGTAAACCGGACTTCCGGCATGCGGGTCTCGCACTGCGGTATGGTCGGCGGTGCGTTTCCCCCGTCGTCCAGGGTCGAGTTGGACGCAAAGAGTTTGCCCAGAAGATCGGCTTTTTCTTTAGCGTCGTGGGCCAACTGCCGATGTGAGCCGACTTCGCCCCAGCAATTACTCTTTTGAGGGACCTGGAGGCAAAGTTAAATTGCATCTTTAATGTGCTGGTCTTTACATCCCGTCGACCAAACCAAGGCTGGGACTTGCCACCTGTGGAAATCAGGGAGAATGGAATGAAAAGTTCCATATCCTGAAGCACAACATCCGCGACAGAGTCAGCAACGACATTGGGATCATCCGGCGAGAAGCAAACCTGCCTCCATGGGTAGGATGCAAAGAATGTTCTCATTCCATCCCAGTCTGCTGACCTATAGTGCCATACGCGGCGACTGCCTGTAACTCGCGTCCGCAGCGAGTGAACGAGTGGCACCATACTCCTAATCAGGCAATGGTCTGAAGAGCCAAGAGGGGCCTCAACGGATACTTTGTAGCCGTCAGGATGTGAGGTCAGCAGAAGATCCAACAGTGAAGGCACGTGGCTTTCTGCATCTGGGATTCGCGTAGGCGTTGCTACCAGCTGCGTCAAGCCATATGCCAAGGCTAAATCGTGAACAGATCTTCCCGCATGATCGGTTTTGCGCGAACCAAGCCATTCGGCGTGATGGGCGTTAAAGTCGCCAAGAATCACAATCTCTGCGGATGGGACCTGCTGGAGCAGCCTTAGGAACAAAGGAGTGTTCCAGTCCGTACCCATGGTAGCAGAGGTAGGATGTGTCCGCTGGAGATGTTATCTGCGTCTCGGTTAAAAAGAGCAAGGCCGGCTTTGCTGTCTCAAGGTGGTGGTGGACAGTGTCGAGGTTCGAATGTAAGGCCCTGATGTTACAAAAATCAACGGTAAACGTGACAGGGAGTGCCATGGTATGCTTTCTCTTGCCCCGAGCAGATTTTGAGAGCGCAGTTGAGCCCCCCCAGAGTAAGAGGGGCAGCCTGGGCGTCCACGCTCAGGCATAATCCATACTGAGGGTGGACGTCCAGGGGGGGATTCTCCAACGCTAGCGCTGGTACCCCCCTGGGGTATCCTTTTTGTTAACAGCGCTATCATTAGGGGGGGTTGGGGATTTTGGGCCTCCGGAGACCTCACTCATTTCGGGGAAATGCAAAGCAAACGTTACTTCACAACCGGTTTTCTGTGAGGCCGTGGTATCGCACCGGTCGAGCCGGCCCATTCGTGCTTAAGCATGGCTCTACCACTATAATAACGACAATACGTGGGTCAGTCACACTGAAAGTATTTAGAATACGCCAGTAAGAAAAGCATATGATAAAACAATACCTGATTTCGAATTAGAAACTCTTTGTGTGTGATCAAAGCAAACTCACTGATGATTCTCGAGAAAGACGTCCTTCTATTATTACTGAAGTTAACGTGAGTGCTGTGCAGCTAATGATAGAAGTTGATAAAGGATGACATAGCAACAGATTCGGGCAGCTTTAAGCATCGGTATGAGTCAAGTACAAAAATAATTACATGAACATTTGGCACCAGAAAGCTTTGTACTAGATAGATTGATAGAAATTAATGAAGATCAAAGACGCAGTCATTTGGATTGGTGCCGCTGCCCAGCTCACTCCGCCACGCAGACTATCGAATATGTATCTATCCAAGGTGTGTAGTTAGCTAGTCATCCTAGTAACAGTACTGAGCTGGCATTTTGTCATTTTTATTTATTTACAAAATTAAAACGATCAACATAGAGGAATTAATGTTAGGAACCCTAAAGATGCCTTGGCTACATTTGTTAAAGGCTTAAAAGCGATCCCTAAAGATGAGTGGGCTCACTTAAAAATGCATCTATGGTTTTTTTTAATGATACCATAGAGACTAGTCTAATACGACATTTAAATTTTCATAAACGTCACGTGTCCTACTTTTAGTTTTTATATGTAGTATTTATATGTGTACAGAATGATCTGGCATTAAACCAAGATAAGTGCTACTTTATTAAATTTAGTAGTAGGAATGAGTCTAGTCTGATTGGCTATGCCATTATCAATACTCCTCTGAAGGAGGCAGACAATATAAGGGATGATGAATATGATAATTTCGAAAGCATCGAAATTGTCAGGTTTTATTATAAGAATGAAATATGAAAATAAAATATTCAAGGAGCAAACGCTTACGGTTACAATTTACAATAATGTGTTAAGAAGCATCCTAGAGTATTGCAGTCCTGTTGGAACACTTTTTATCAATTACATTCCGAATTATTTGAACGTGTTCAATAGAGATTTTTGTTACAAGGTGGCATTTTTATGTGCACGCAGAAAAATTATTGATATTATATTGTTATATAAATTAATAAAAAGCTTCATAGATTCACCTTTGCCCTAATAAATAGAAAAACCTTATCTTTAACACACAGCCGCACTAACATAGGTCTAAAATCTCCTATGTGTCGCATGCTCTCTTCAGCTTACCTCTCGTAGGTAAGTAAGATAGATGTTTTCTCTGGTTCTGTAGTCTCACACAAAAACTAAATTAAAAAGTTTGCTTAAATAGCCTATTATTGTTTTCTTGTCTTTCCAAAACTAGTAGTAAGAATTATAACCTAGGACCTAGTAAGATACAACAATTTGTTTTAGTAGTTTGATACCATTTATACATGCAATATCCACATCTAGTAGATGTCAATCCAAAGCATGATATCTTTTGTGGTGTGTTATAGGATCTCATGATTGTAGATCAGTTTTGTGGATTAAACAAAAATGTTGCTTGTTTTTTCTTACAACTCTTTTTGTTAATGTAAATAAAATCACATTTTATAAAAAATGAGTTTCCTATTTTAAGTCCTAAATATATTAATTCCTAAATAGATAAGGACATCAAAATGACGTAAAGCGCCCTCAAATAGTGCCGAATTATAAGAAACTGAGGCATTTAATTTTTAAATGTAAACGTCAAATGAGGCTTATTATGATATGTTTTCAATTCATTAATACCGCAAGCACTATTACTTAGGTCTGGCTTTTATTTGACAACAACTTGCAAAATTTTGAGTTTTTTTAGATAATTTTACCGACAAATTTTATTAAAGTTAATATATTATTGGTAATGTTATCATTATGGGTAGGTTTTGTTACCATTGCTCTCGCATATTCACAAATTAATTTTGATTGTCGTCATTTGCTATTGGTTTTGACAGTTATCCTGTAGTGTGAATATCATGCTGTGACGTGCAGCGCAGTATGTATGTATGTAGTTGGAGGTAAAGTATCAACAAAACAGACGAACAGACGGGTCACCTGACGGTAAGTGACAACCGCTGACCATGGAGACCTGCAACTCAAGAGTCGTAAGTGTACTGCCCGCCTTTGAGGGTAGTAAGATATGGGGCGATGCGATGAGGGAAAAGAAGAAAGGTGGATGAGGACAAGGGCATGAGGAGAGGAAAGAGGAGAGTTGAAGTTGAGCCTCCAGAAACCTCACTATTCCCCCTTTTTTTAACGTGTGGAAACCCCCACGGGTCATCCACCCTGCCAGCAGGGTGGTATGTCAGACTCGAACCGACTAAAACCACACGGTGTTCCGAAACATAGTCTAATTGCCAGGGTCTCAGGTGTACTCTTGAAAGGAAATCCGTGTGCAACCCGGCAGACTTGGCCGCCTATTGTACAACAGACGACCCCGCTGTGGTGTAGCTTCATTATCCAAAGAGGCGCGCGCGGAACACGGCGCCGCCGTCTTGGACCTGCTTCTGCTAGAGCGGCGGATTTCCTCTATCCGTCACCCAACTGGCCAACGCCAGTTTCAGTTAAATTTTAACTACTCAATATATATTTTTTTTCTATTAAGTTTAAAATATTTTTTTATTCAGGAATCCTTTAAATTAATTGCCTAATACTATTTACAAAGTTTTGTGCCTTGTCCAATATCGGCAAAATATGTTGTGCTTTTTTAGGCCATTCAGCACACTTCATTCATTTATCTTTACTTACAAATGGCTCATTAACATACACTTAATAATAAATATGATAGATTTACAAACTTAACAAAATGAGTAGGTAGTATCTTAGGTGTAAAAAAGATGGATACAACTGACAGTATTTCTTAATTGCCTATCTCTATTTGTTTTTATTTCAAACTCTTGGTTTTATTATTTGACATGTAATCATTTGTTGATGTTTTCAATTATTATTACTGACAGATATACTATTTATACGATATGGACATAAGTAATTTACATTTTAGGCATTTTATAAATAATATAAATACATTTTTGAGTTGTACATGTAAGAACTATGTAGTCAATTATTTAGGTTTATGTTTTGTGTTGATCGGGGCTGGTCACTTCGGACTGCTATTACTTTACGCAGAGTAATAATACCCATAAACGTTATTTTAGAATCATGTATTCCATTGTCCTCACATATTTTATTTTATGTGTACCTATAAACTGTTATAAGAAACTTATGTAAAATATTTGGAAAAGAGTGTCTTTGGAGTTTCTTGCTTGTTCTTCTACATAGGATCTACGTATTGAAACAGGCAAATATCTGCATGACTGACTTAGTCAGACCGACTTCCACTCTTGACAATTCAAAAATACCCATGATTGGTTCAGTTGAAATAAACGATTCTGATTTTGATTGAGTGTTTGTAACAAAATCGTTAGTGAAAATCTCTCTCTGAAAATGTATGGAATTAGGTTGGTGACATGCCCTCTTATTTCCAAAATACTCGTTGGACATACACAAAAGAAGCAAAGAGATTAACATAGAACCTCCCTTTTTAGGTGGTTAAAAAGAGATCTTAGTGTTCAGCGTTTAAATGATAACATTTGCCACAATTTCTATACTAAATTAGTTATAAGTACAAACACACCGGATGTAGATCCCGATATTGAGGAGTTCAGCAAAGCCTAAGCTTATTATAATAATTTGATCCTCTTTCAGGATAGTTGAATCGAAGCCATTGACGTAAAATAGTCTCTGTCTACCTCAATAAGGTGCATGCATGGTGGTGTCTGTATGTATAAATAAAAACAATAAATATAAATAAATTAAAAAATACGCAGAGATGAGTCAATAATAGATTTTTTTTTGTGAACATGAGACATGTCAATTATTTTAAAATTATGAAATAAATTATATAGGTATATATTTAAAAAAAAACATATAAAACAGGCACATTGATATATGTATATGAAAATTAAAACAATTTTGTATCCAGTATTTCCATATATTTTTGATTCAAGTACAATTTTACTTTAAAATAAATGAGCGTTTTCTTCATTAGGCCCTAGTAAAAAGTTGTGTTTGTCCAACACAAACAACAGTTGTCTTTGTCTAGTGACAGCACGTGTATCGATAGTGTTGTAAGTTATTAAGTCGATATTTTTTGGTTATCGTTTAATTGTTTTTATGGAAGTTAAATTATTTTATAAAATAGTGGCGCATCATTATTGTTTATGTTATTGGTTTCCTAAATGCTCCGACTGGAAAAAGATGTAGAGCGACGCAACTTGTCGATTGGGCCAATGGTTTCTCACCATTAATAGTATGCTATGCTGAAGACACTTCACAGAAGACAATCTTCATATTATGAAAAAACCGTAGAAGGCTGTTGGATTTCGCTATAACAACTCTATACTTGCCGGTTTTGGTATGGACTTTTAACATTTTTTGTAAAGATCAGTACCAATGTAGATTACACAATAAGAGGAAAACGTGATTGAGTGAGACATGATATTCTGACATTTACGCGAATGTTACATGTCGAAATTAAACTATTTTTTAAGGGATTTATAAATCACAAGACATGTAAAAGTTATAATGTGATTATTGTTTTGACTTGGTATTCTAGGGTAACATGAATAATAATTATTACTATATACACTACTATATATACGTAATATCTTATTACTATTGTTATTACATCTAAATTTGAAGCACCTACCATATGGTGTATTAATTAATAATACTACTTTTAGGCACCAGTCCCTACCATAGGTGTACCTGGCAAATATTACAGATGAAAATACGGAAATTCCCGTGGCCGGCACATCGTCTATAAAACGGGTTTGATTATAATAATATTTAATTATATGATTACAATTTGTATAAATGAATAAGAAACGTATTATGAATATCTTGATAATTATTGTTAATATTTTAATAATATGTATAATACGTATTTCAAAAACCCGGTAACTACTTAAAATGAGAGCCATTGCTTAGAACTCTTAACTCACCTAACTCTCATCAGAGAGAAGAATCATCGAATTAATCAACGTAGTGAAGACAGAATACAAAAAACCTAAAAAGTTAAGCGATTCCAACAGTAGGCTAAAGAGAAAAATAGTTTATTTGAACTCATTATTGGCAGAATTAGAAAACAAAAACTTATTAACAGCCTAAAACAATGATTATTAAGAATTAAGAACTTTAGGGGTCAAATGTACTTAGTTAAATTATTCTAAGAAGTACATAGACATAAGATTATTTTACTTATCCAAGAAGACAGATCCTAAGAATTCTGTGAGACCAATTTATACTAAGCTTATCCATTAAGCATCCCAAATCCTCAAGATAATTTAGCAAACCTAGTAAGTGGCCACTCCTGTGCACTCCAGAAGGATGTGGGCAGCCGTCTCTTCTTCCTCCAAGCATGCTCTGCAGAGGGAGCTGTCGGTTACACCTATATTAAACAGATGTTTGTTAAAAGAACCATTACCTGTTATTACCTCGGTTAGTATGCGGAGTTTTGGACATGGGAGTATTAGTAGCTTGCGGGAAAATCCCCGGTCTATGCGAGGGAGAGCCTCCTTTGCTTGTCTGCATCCGCTCGCCTCTGTCCAATATTTGTCATGCATTGCACCTTAGTATGACGCCATATGACTGATGTAGGCCATCCAGAGGGAAGGGGATCAATGGGTACAGGACCTATTGCAGCCAACTCTGATCCTTTTCTCTGATCGTTGCCTCGTGAGTGAACTTTGACCCATTGCAGAGTTACGTGGTTACATACCTCCGTGAGGATTCAAAGGAGTAATTCTTTACCTTTCTTACCAGCGTCGCTGTGGCCGCCGTGATGATGCCCACACACTCTACTTGGAATATAGTTTTATTAGTACCCCGTAATCCTTAGATCTCTGCATTAAGACCTTCTTTAAGATCTTCGTGCAGCTATATTTTGTACTTTTTTTGAAAACAAATTGCTTTGGAAGTTTATCATTTACCGCCAACAACATTGGTTCCTTTTCAATCACCTTGCCCAGCACCTGTAAGCATGGGGATCGGCTACTTTTCCAAGTTTTAATATTTTTAACCTAACTGCTGCAGAAGCTGCTTCTTGTTTTATAAAGAAGTTTAGTGCCGGCAGATTCAGTATTCCTTCTAGTGCTGCTGTAGGTGTGCATGCATCCTGTGATTGCCCTACAGGCTAGTCTTTGGAAGTGTTGTAGTTTGTTACTTGCAGTTATTATTTCGATTCGTGGCCACCAGACAACTGCGCCGTATCATATCATATCGTAGAGCCAAACGACGATGTTAGGGGCAAGGGCCCCAAGTTTTATCTGTCATTCTGCGGCACTGCACTGCAGAATGATATTGTGGCTGTATTTATTTTCACCTCCAAGTGGGCGCTCTAAATTAGCTTGCTGTCTAGTATTACTCCTAAATACTTTACCTTCCTGCTAGTTGGAGTTCAGTTTTAAATAGTTTTGGCAAACTGTAGTTGCCCAAGACTCTTTTGTTTGTAAAAATTACCAGTTTCGTTTTTGCTGGGTTTACTGATAGGTCGTTGTTTTAACACCATTTCTATACAATTGTCAATGCTGCGTTTGGAACTTCACATACCGTATTCGCAAACTTTCCGTTTAGAGTGAGTGAGATAACTCCTCCTTGTGCCTTTTGCTACTAGAGCTTTCTTTAGTTTTCGTTCAACTAGTATAATTACTCAGTTCTAAGCATATTGTTCAGTGTTGTGTCCCTATCCAAGTGTTCAGAGTTGCACATACCCATTGTCTTTCTAGAGCAGCTGTAATTTTGGTAACATTTGTTTTATCGAAAGCACCCTCGATATCCACAAAGGTCAATAGGCATATCGCTCTACCTGTAAGAACATCTTCTATAACGCTTACCCCGGCATGAAGCGTAGATTCAGTACTTTTACCTTGGCAGTACGCATGGCTCGGGCCCTATCATAACACCAGCGCTGCAGTCTCCGGCTGTAGCAATATGCTGAGATGGGTGCCTTTTCTGACATCGCACAGGGCATTATACGTACTCATAGTTTTTATTTGATTGTAAAAATTATGTGCTGTCCTGTGAATATCAGAATAAATGCTTTCTTTCTTTCTTTCTTCTTTAATTTGTTTGTGAGTGCAAGGGTACATTTTGTAAGTATTTGTCCCTCAGCTCTCTTTCGCACATCTTTTCTTCTTAGGCTTATTGGTCTGTAAGATTTTGCATTTATGTAGTCACTCTTACCTGGTTTAGGTATATAAGTGACTTTCACCTCCCGCCATTTCCTGGGAACGTATCCATGCGCAAGACACGCCCTGAATGTAATGGTCAGCATGGAGAGAAGAGTCTCACCTCCCCATTGCAATAGGGTTGGAAAGACCTCGTCTGGTCCCGCCGATTTAAAGGGATGAAACAAGATGATAGCCCACCTTGTTTTTTCCGTGGTTACCCTCTGTAGGCTGTTATCCTGTTTACCTCTTCTGCAGTAGTATCTTCATCCTCCCACTCCGTTACTTGCGTTATTTCGCAGCCGAGGATGTGCGTTTCCATAAGGACTCGCTCCGCTTCCTCTATTGAGTTCGTGAATGTCTTGTCAGGCCTTCGTAGGGAACCTCGTAATGCCATTTACTTTAAAGTTGTAGACATGATTACATAGTTCTCGGCTCGTATGATCACCAAGTGCATTGCGATATATCCAAAACTGATGATGACAGATATTTGTGTAAATGTGTATTATAATCACCCATAATTAAGCTATATCCCCTAAGGGGTATTTAACACCCAAAAATTGATCCTACTAATGTAATAACCTAGGCCGAGTCTATTGCCGCCAACCAGCCACCATATGACTATACATACGGTCTGATAGAAAACAGTTTAATCCCTTAGTCGAATTTTACAACACCCATGGGAAGAAAGGGGATGGCTTTATTCTCTACCGAGAGACACACGGCTAGTGCTTGTACCTCTTCCTTTTAGTCGTTGATTAGTCTTGAGGTGATAAATTCATCATCACGCTTTAGAACAGTGGAGCATTATCGTACAAAAAGTATACTTTATTTTGATTTTCCGGTAATCTCGCTGCTACTTTATCCAGTTGGTCACAATAAATATTGGCCGTGATTGTAGTGTTAGATGACAACAGCTCCCTGTATATAATTCCGTTTATTCCCCACCACAAACTTAAGAGAACTTTTTTACTCGTATCAGATTTTGGTGTCGGTACTCCTGCTTCTCCAGGTCTAAGCCACTAGCGATTACGCGAAAAATTTATGTACATAACCCACTTTTCACCCACATTACATTCCTCAGCCTCTCATTGGTACGATGATAACTGAGTAGTTCCATGCAAACGTTAGCTCTCTTTTGAAGCTGAAACGGCGTCAACTCATGTGGCAACCAAACTAAATATTTACTGCTCTTTTCTAAAGTCTGGAGTTGTTTTTCTACTGCAGTATGAGAACACTAAAGCTGCTCTGCCAGACAACGTGAAGTGAACCTAGTATGCATTTCTACGAGTCTTTTTAACTCATCTACATCTATTGTAGGAGGTCGTCCATGATGAGGTTCATCAGATAGGTCATTATTTCCATCCTAAAATCTTCTGAACCAATGTTTGGTGGTATCGTAAGTGAGCACGCCTTCGCCCATCGTTGCACATATATTGCGCACTTCTGCAGTCGCTTTTCGACCTAAGCGAAATTCGTGAAGTAAAAGCAGCCGAAGTTCTCTACGAGTAAAATCCATAATTTACTGTAGTTTTACTATTCGAGATCCAGTTGTCAACTGATCTGACATACAACTCTTGCTTTATTTATATACTACTACAAGAAATTCGAGATAGTTCTATAACGTTTTAGAAACTGATCGAAAAAAGTGGCGGGTTTATTAGTTGGTAACCTAATAATAAAGAAACTAGTACTTATTAAATAAGGGGATGACTACACTTAAGTCTATTTTCATTGTTACGAAGTCGTTGTTTATGACTAGACTCAATTTGTTATTTGAGTTATAGGAAATAAAAAAATAGTTTTGAATTGAAAACTTCTTTAGGCGCGTTGAGCATTTTTTGGGTGAACAAAATTCATGGAACTCTCGTCATCGTCACCGAACGCTTTTCATGAGCTATATGTATACTGCGTATATGTGTACTTTTTAGGTAAACAAAAAGCGTTATACTTGCGTCATCGTCACGCACGCTTTCCGTGAGCTAAATGTATACTGTGTATAATCTAATAGCTTGACGATACAATTCCAAGTTACTTAGTTTAGTTTTCACTTCTATCGGCAGTCCCAAAAGACTGCCCGTATTTTTATTTTTAATAAATATGTACAACTGTTTTGAACTCATTTTAAATAACTAATTTACTCTGTTTCTGACTCAACCGCTTTTACCTTTACACCACAGAATTTAGGTAATGAGTGAAAGCGACATTTCAAAAAAACATCAACGGGTGTTTCATTGTTATTACTTTTCACCATTAAGTTACCAGCATAAGTTGAACTCCGGTACATTTGAAATAGGTTAAGGTGATAAGAATAGAATTTACTTAACGATGAAACCTTATTCCATCTTTTTTATAACTAGATGTCTTAGCAAACTTGCCACACCATTTCACTGCACAGGATGCCATATGTAATGTATTTTGAAAACAAAACGATTTTTAAATTGTCTTGAGCTTTGAGCTTCTCTGTAAACGACATTTGATGTTATATTATTATGGGGTAATAAAATATATTGTTTTTCGGGAGCTCCAACTCGCGATAAGGCAACATACAATTGGCCATGAGTAAAACAATATTTTCGTAAGTCTATGCCTACTAAGTCGAAAGTTTGGCCTTGGGATTTATTCATTGTTAAAGCGAACGCTGTTTTCACAAGAAATTGAAGAAATTTGAAGGGTTTGGTAAGGATCATAGGTATCCAGGGTACGTGCGCTAACTGACCGGCTGCGGGGCCAGTGATTATGGTCGCTACAAAGATATTGTCCCTCAATTCTTTTATAAGAAGACGCGTGCTGTTGCACACGCTAGGAGGGCTTAAATATCGTAATAGCATTATAGGCGTTCCAAATCCGTTTATATGTTTTCGTAATGTAAAGCTCTAAAAATGCCTCAAGACAGTACGCATCCACTCGCACAGCATACCAAGCGGCGAATGAACGCGATCCGCGCGACACCGTGTTTTTTCAGTGGTATCATCTCATCCCTGTTGAGGGGGGTGGGGAGACTATTTGAAGCTCTGGGTTCCTTATAGTGGTTTTCCTCGCAGCTCACCACTGTGAGCCGGTCATTGAGGTTAGTTCACCGGCCTCGAGCTTTGCTCTCCGATCGCTCCTCCGAAGAGGGGTCCAGCGAGCCGCCTGCGAGAGGTCGGTGGTTGGCTATCTGCATCCGATGGCGAAGCCAATGCCCCGCTCGAGGGAACTGATATGAGCTCCCGAGCGGGGGGTTTGAGTCGCCTCCGGATGAGTGTTGTATCGTCTGGATGTGGGAGCGGAGCAATACCTACAAGGTGGGGAAGTTTAGAGCGATCAGCCCGCTCAAACATCCCCGTGGCGAGTCTACTCACAAACTCCTTTAGAGGTTCCCACTTGAGGTCTCGGTTGATTGTTGCATTCCTGAGGTACCTGGGGGCGTCGACCACCATGCGAAGGCAGCTGTTCTCTACAGCCTGCCATCGTTGGCGCGATGGCCCTGTTGTCAAGTTGTACCAGGCCGGCCCACCGTAGGTGAGGCGCGACCTGATATATGTTTTGTAAATGCCTTGTTTGGCACTTACTGGTAGGACACCGTGTTTTTATACGATGCATAAATTTATACTCACGCACACATACAACGAAAACAGCAACGTAAGCTGATTGGTAACACATTAAATATTGTAAATATATAATAAGAAATGCTATTGGTTAATCCATATATTGTGCGGTAAAGTAACTACGTTACTTAATGGTCAAAAATGTAAATATAACTAGCATACTTTTAATCAAATAGAATTGCAGATATCCAACCACCGACCTCTCGCAGGCGGCTCGCTGGACCCCTCTTCAGAGGAGCGATCGGCGAGCAAACCTCGAGGCCGGTGAGCTAACTCCAATGACCGGCTCACAGTGGTGAGCTGCGAGGAAAATCACTATAAGGAGCCCAGTGCTTCAAATAGTATCCCCACCCCCCTCAACAGGGGTGAGATGATACCAGATAGATCAAATAGAAGTCGATTCCAACCATTCCCTGGTGTTTTACTTCAGTAGCTACGGTTCAAGGACTAACCAGCCTGGCCGGCTAACATAGGCACCTTTCCTTGCTCCTAGTATTATCTACTTAGCTACGGTTCGACGGCTTATACAGCCTGGCCGGCTAAGTAGATACCCTCACCTCAATCAGCCAGCTGGCACAGACGTAGGAAAGTACCATAACAACTTATCGGGTCAACTAGCCCAACAGCTGATCCCGAAAAAATATTTATATATATATTTTGAAGGCTTGCACTGAGTGGCAGTACTCGACATATATGTAGGCGTTAAAGGTTTTACATAGTAGCGGTTTAATAGTGAATCTACTTCACCGGATATTCAAGAAAGAATTCCTACGTCCATGTTTAGTATCTCAACGACGATAGACTGGATACCTATCGTCACCAGTCTGAGTATTATTGACTAAACGTCATACATGGCGCTGGTTATACTCTCCGCATGGTTCATGTACCATATTTTTAGTAACAATATCGTACAATACCGGATCATTTTGTTGGTCGGGTAGTTCAGCTACTATCACACTGTCAATTTCGTCTGTTTGGATTTTTCTTTCCAGCCAGAGCAGCAAATGACAGTGTGGTAAACCACGCTTCTGCCACTTAATACTTACCATATAACATGACACTTTACCGAATATTTCATTTTTTGTAAAAAAAAATATGTTTTTTTTTTTCGTTTTGAAATGGAATACCCGTGAAATTATGTTGTTACGGTCGAATGATCTTTGACCGGCTTTAATTTCAGCCCACTCTGGGTTGCACGTGAATGTAACAAATAAGTCGGGTCTTCCATAATTTCGAACGTAAGTCATGACATCCTGCGTTTTTTCATGTAAATAACGCGGAGAGCCTATAAATGAAGATGGCAAGATTACATGTTGACCGGTATTTGTTGGGTCAACGTTTGCTTCTTGATTTAAGGCATCCCTGAGATGGATATATTGTTCAGCCCTCAGTCGTTTTTGATTTCGAGTTAAATAAGTCTCTGTAATAGTGTAAAGCACTAAAAGAGTTAGCTCTAACCATCAATCTAAATGTATAAAATCGCATACACGAAACAGTTTTATTACGCGATGAACTTTGCTGAGGGATGGCTCTTTGAGCATATCATCGTGAACCGCCTCGTCGAGCATCTTTCGAGAGTTGGGCCGGACCTGGCTGATCACCAATATGGCTTTCGCCGGGGGCGCTCCACCGTAGATGCAATCATGCGCGTAAGGGCCTTGGTGGAGAGCGCAGTATCCCGGAGTGAGGTGGTGTTGGCGGTATCTCTCGACATCGCCAACACTTTTAGCACCTTGCCCTGGAGTTGCATCAGAGAGGCGCTAGTTTTCCACGGAGTGCCTCTCTATCTCCGCCGCATTGTCGGAGCATATCTATCGGAGAGAGACGTGTTCTATCCGAATCGGGTAGGATATGGTTAGCGACAAATGTCGTGCGGTGTTCCACAGGGTTCAGTGCTAGGACCAGTTCTGTGGAACATCGGTTACGACTGGGTGCTGCACGGTGTGTTTCTGGCAGGTGTGGCTGTCCTGCTATGCAGACGATACACTCGTAACGGCGCGAGGAATAACATAACGGGAACCAACCATAAAAACCACGGCCGGGGTCGCACAAGTCGTTGAAAGAATTCGACACCTGGGTCTCGTGGTAGCCCTTCATAAGTCGGAGGCCCTCTTCTTCCATGGGCCTCGGAAAAGACCACCAGTGGGATCCAGCCTTACCGTAGGAGGCGTTCGCATCGGCATCGAGTCTTCGATGAGATACCTAGGGCTCACATACGATAGTCGGTGGGATTTCTGTTATCACTTCCGGAATCTGGCTCCTAGCTCATGAGAAAGGCGTCTGCAATCTCTAGGTTGCTGCCCAACTTAGGGGGCCCGACGCCTCCTGTAGGAGACTCTACGTTGGAATCGTGCGGTCTATGGAATTATACGGGGCCCCAATATGGGCAGAGACTTGCGGCCCGCAATGTTGCATTACTGCGGCGGCCGCAGCGGGCGATGGCTGTTAGAGTCATAAGAGGATACCGCACGATATCCTTCGAAGCAGCAAATCTCTTAGCCGGTTCTGCCCCCTGGGACCTGGATGCCAAAGTCCTTGCGGCATTATACCTGTGGCGCAAGGAGGCACTGGAGCAAAACCTGAGACCCGCACCTCGAGAAATCGAAGCGCAACGGTCCCAGTTCTATCAGGTCCTAGTGAGAGAGCGGAAGGAACGGCTTGAGCGACCAAACGCAGGGCACGCCACAATTGTGGCGATAAGACTACGTCGTAATGGCTATTGGTGTGGGAAGCCTCTCGCTAGAGACCATGGTTCTGCCCATGGACCAAAGTGAGAATGCATGGGATTCTGCTGCCTCGTTTTGCGAGGAGGTAATGTTGGCCAAAGAGGCGGCGGAACGGGAAAGGGAGAGGATAAGTACTCTCCAATTCCGCAGAAGACGCACCAGACCTCGGAGAGCAAACACTGATCTCTGACCTCCATGAGCGCTGGCTTGGGGGTATCGGGCTGAGCTGACCGTTACCCCAACAGAAGCAGGCCTGAGACGGTGGCGTGATGTACGTATTCCGCGCGCGCCTATTTGACGTAAGGGGCGTAAGGCCCCCATATTCCAAAGAGTGGTCGCCTGCTAGCCTGCTGCTAGATGCCAAGGGCTGCTGGGGTTCCCAGATGTTTCATTCTGAGGGTATCCCGGGTCCCTTGCAATAGACGCTCTCATGACGGAGCACCGTGTGGTTTTAGTCGGTTCGAGTCTGACTTACCACCTCACTGTCAGCTCTCGTGAGGTGATGACCCGCGGGGGTTTCCATATGAAAAAAAAAATTAGGGATGCTCAAATAATAGCCATCTTCTCTACCGTACAGCACTATATCTCTGAGACCTTTTTCTTCATCAACTAAGAGAACAGCTACCTCGTTTACTGTCGGAGCATTATATCTGCCGCGATGTTATGTATCTGGTGTGTGAGAATAATATTCGGTTAATGTCGGTGTGTTATATGTCGGTTCTAAATTTGATTTAAAACTTGTACATATACAGTCGTGGTCAACTAATTAGGGACACTCTCTAGTTAATCCAAATTGTGAATTTATTTTTTATTTTCCAACGAGTCTAAACAATATTCCACATCTTTTACATGTAAGTATAATTAGTCATTTATGTGCCTAATTATACAAACAATAACAACTTCTTAAACATTAAACCTCTTTACAGTATAGCTGATAGATGATCACAGTGCTATTTGTTCAAAGAATGCTGGCTGGCCATTTAATTAGGGACACTGAGATATTGCGTTCTAGTTTCAAAATCTGAATCTCAATTATTATTTTCTTTCTTCTCCTATTCTTTGTGGTAGTTTTGGCGGCAATCTAGATTTGTAATTTCAAGTTTTGAGAGTTATTTTGAAGAACAATGGGCAAAAATAAAAGTTGCGATGCAACACTACGAAAAATTATCATGAAGTTTGTCGAGCGTGGTTGGTCATACCGAAGGATAGCAGGATATTTAAATTGTTCAAAAACTATGGTATGCAATGCAGTGCAACATTTCAGGCGCAATAACACAACTTTAAATGTGCCCAGAAAAAAAAGATCGAGAAAAACAACTCCGCAAGAAGATAGAATGATAACCAGGTTAGCTAAGAAAGATCCGTTTCTAGGCTCTATTTTAATTAAACATGAAGTGTTTGGGGCAGACGAAAGAGTCAGTGTATCAGCGAGGACAGTTCGACGACGTCTGGTAGAAGCAGGGTTGTTCGGAAGAGTGGCTCGCAAAGTACCGTTGTTAAAGAAAGAGCATAGAAATGCACGTTTGGCGTTTGCACGTAAATATGGACATTGGACCTACGACCAATGGCAACATGTATTATTCTCTGACGAGACCAAGGTTAATTTGATTTCTTCAGATGGAAGGCAATACGTACGGCGTCCTGTAAAAGCGGAAATGAATCCAAGATTCACAAAAAAGCAGGTGAAACATGGCGGAGGAAACATTAAAATGTGGGGATCATTTTCTGGGCGACGAGGGACCTGTGAGGAAAGTTCAGGGTAACTTAGACCAACATCAATACAAGGCAATATTAGAAGAAACTATGCTTCCCTATACTGAGGAACATCTTCCTATTATATGGACTTTTCAGCATGATAACGACCCAAAACATACAGCCCGTTCAGTCAAGTCGTTTCTTAACAGACAGTCGGTATCAGTGCTAGATTGGCCAGCAAATAGCCCCGACCTCAACCCAATCGAGCACCTTTGGCACGAAATTAAGAAAAAAGTTGCCATTTATCGTACCACAACTTTAGATGAACTTAATGAAGCTTTTTGTGAGGCATGGGCAAACATTCCTGTTGAAATATGTCAGAAACTGATAATGTCTATGCCACATCGGTGTCAAGCGGTAATTACTAACAAAGGTTTTGCTACTGGGTACTGATTTTACCCGTAATAAAATGAAGTTGTTAAAGAAATTAAAATACTGCAGATTATTAGTTCTGTTTAACTCTATTTTTCATTTTACTTTACTGTTCTTAATTAAATGTCCAGCTACAGAATTGTACCTTAAATTGAATACATGGTTAACCTTTGATATTAAACACTTTTTTATATTTATTTAATCTTTTATTTACAGCCATTTATAGTATAATAATCGGATCAAATTATGCAAATAATAGTTACTGAGAAATCAACAGGGTTTTATATTTATATGTACATAGCCGGTTATTGCTGTCCACTATCTTGAATGTCCTTAATTAGTTGACCACGACTGTATGTTGTGATTGTTCGAAGATGTCTGTAATTCGCGAATTTAATCAATATGTAGCATTGGGGCCATGTTTGAGCGCAACGATAACTGATCTGCATCTGAAATTAAATATATTTGCAAAAAAATTAGGTTAGGTGATAAAAACCTTGGCTATATAAATAGAAGGTCAGTTTTATCACCTATAAGGTGATAAACCTGACCTTCTATTTTAAATGTGGGCATAATTTCCTTTGCCCCAAAAGAACTCATTTGAAAGAGGCTATTGTACCTACGAATGTTTTTTAAAAATGATCAGATAGGGAATGACCATTTGTTAAAAGATCTTTAATTGCTTGTGGTGGCTCCTGAATATTAGGGAGACTAACTTTTCCACAAACACAGCACATACCATTGGCTTATTCGGACCATTTTTTTGCAGAGCACTTAGTACAGATCTTGTTCATAGCTCCGATTTGGAGGGAAGTTTTTTGAGTATAGTCTACTTGTGGTTTGTACCTATCTGTTACTGTTAGCTAAAATTTGTTGTCGAATTCTAGTTGTTGTCACTTGCTGTCTTTCTCTTTGCGCTCGACGTCGCTCGGAGTTTAGTTCTGAGAAGTTCTTATATTTGGTGTTCTAAAAATAATTGTTATTTGGTTCTGAAAATAACTGCTGGATAGTTCTGAAAAGAACTGTTGGAAAGTTTTAAAATTTTTTATTTTATTTCAATCAATGATTTTTAAATAGACATAAAGTGGCAGCCTGCAGGCACACGGCGCGGCACAACGGCGTTTGGTAAACTTTGCGTCCACTGTATTTTGTACTTAATAAAGCGTTTTTTAATATGAAACATATTCATAATTTTTTTTTTTTTATGCGGATCACCTGATCGTAAATGACTACCGCCGCCCATGGACACCCGCAACTCAAGAGTCACAAGTGCGTTGCCGGCCTTTTAGGTAGGAGTACGCTCTTTTCTTGAAGGTTTGAAGGTCGTATCGGTTCGGAAAACGGCAGGCGACAATTTGTTCCATAAGCTAGTTGTGTGAGGTAAAAAGCTTCTGGAGAAGCGCACAGTGGTGGAGCGCCAATCGTCCAGGTGATGGGGATGGATATTTTGTCGCGTAGGACGATGGCGGAAACCAGCAGCCGGTATAAGTCCGAACAATTCCTCTGAACACTCCCCATGATACAAGCGATAGAGGATGCAGAGTGAAGCTACATCTCTACGCAACGCCAAGGTGTCAAGTCGATCAGGAATATCTTGGCAGTCGATGATGCGAGTCGCTCTCCGTTGAATGCGGTCAAGAGAGAGAAGTAGGTACTGGGTGCACCTGCATAGAGATGAGAACAGTATTCCATGTGCGGCCGAACCTGCGCCTTATAAAGTTGTAGGCGGTGGGCCGGAGTAAAATACTGTCTCGATCTGTTTAGCACACCAAGTTTCTTCTCTCGCTTGATATATCGACGCCAAGGATTCCGATACTGGCTGATGCAGTTAGGGAAGTGCTCTCAAATTGAGGTGATACGACCAATGGCATCTTTTTAGCGGTGTACTCGCAAACCTATGTCTTCGTGGGGTTAAACTGGACTAGGTTAAGTCGACCCCAATCTGAAACTTTTGATAAAGAAGTTTCGATTTCAGACACAAGTTTGGATCGGCTTTCGTTGACGTTTACCCGAGAAATGTTAGCGCGGCCGGTGTAAAGGGCATCACTCGTGCCATTGTCTGCATAGCAATGGACGCTGCTAATCTGCAGCATGTCATTGATATGCAGAAGAAACAGCGTGGGTGATAGCACACAGCCTTGTGGGACACCAGAATTAACAGACTTGGAGTCGGAGCATGCACCGTCAACAACGACCTTGATGCTTCTGTATAAAGGTGTGATAAAGGCGCGTTAAAACCGGTGCTAACTCTGGAGCACACGTCTTCAGCACGATAGGAGAGATTCTATCGGGCCCACTCGACTTATGAACGTAAACTTTGTGTAAACCGGACTTCCGCCATGCGGGTCTCGCACTGCGGTATGGTCGGCGGTGCGTTTCCCCCGTCGTCCAGGGTCGAGTTGGACGCAAAGAGTTTGCCCAGAAGATCGGCTTTTTCTTTAGCGTCGTGGGCCAACGAATTATCTCCTATGCGCAGAGGTGGAAGGGATGGCTTACAAAAGTTCCCCTGGACAGCTTTGGCAAGAGACCAGAATGCACGAGTTCCAGAGGGGAGACTCACTAGTCTCTCGCCAATTCTGCCGATGTGAGCCGACTTCGCCCCAGCAATTACTCTTTTGAGGGACCTGGAGGCAAAGTTAAATTGCTTCTTTAATGTGCTGGTCTTTACATCCCGTGCTGTCGCTGCATTAGCCCATGCTTGGTAACATTCCTGCTTTCGGCGGGACGCCGCTTTGCAGGTTCGACCAAACCAAGGCTGGGACTTGCCACCTGTGGAAATCAGGGAGAATGGAATGAAAAGTTCCATACCCTGAAGCACAACATCCGCGACAGAGTCAGCAACGATATTGGGATCATCCGGCGAGAAGCAAACCTGCCTCCATGGGTAGGATGCAAAGAATGTTCTCATTCCATCCCAGTCTGCTGACCTATAGTGCCATACGCGGCGACTGCCTGTAACACGCGGCCGCAGCGAGTGAACGAGTGGCACCATACTCCTAATCAGGCAATGGTCCGAAGAGCCAAGAGGGGCCTCAACGGATACTTTGTAGCCGTCAGGATGTGAGGTCAGCAGAAGATCCAACAGTGAAGGCACGTGGCTTTCTGCATCTGGGATTCGCGTAGGCGTTGCTACCAGCTGCGTCAAGCCATATGTCAAGGCGAAATCGTGAACAGATCTTCCCGCATGATCAGTTTTGCGCGAACCAAGCCATTCGGCGTGATGGGCGTTAAAGTCGCCAAGAATCACGATCTCTGCGGATGGGACCTGCTGGAGCACTGAGTCTGTAGCCATTTGGACGTGGTCGATGAGTCGGTCCGTTTCGGCATCACCGCTATGGGACCTGTAGAGGCATAGATAGATGCGGGGATGGTCGTCGCAGTCTACACGTAGCCATAAGATGGAGAGGTCCCTACCTACAAGATTGCCGAGCCGGCGAGAAGTGATATCATCTCTAACGTACACGCATACACCAGCCTTAGGAACAAAGGAGTGTTCCAGTCCGTACCCAGGGTAGCAGAGGTAGGATGTGTCCGCTGGAGATGATATCTGCGTGTCGGTTAAAAAGAGCAAGGCCGGCTTTGCTGTCTCAAGGTGGTGGTGGACAGTGTCGAGGTTCGAATGTAAGCCCCTATTGTTGCAAAAATCCACGGTAAACGTGACAGGGGGTGCCATGGTATGCCTTCCGTTGCCCCGAGCAGATTTTGAGAGCGCAGTTGAGCCCCCCCCAGAGTACGAGGCAGGCATAATCCGTACTGAGGGTGGACGTCCAGGGGGGGATTCTCCAACGCTAGCGCTGGTACCCCTCTGGGGTATCCTTTTCGTTAACAGCGCTATCATTAGGGGGGTGGGGGATTTTGGGTCTCCGGAGACCTCACTCATTTCGGGGAAATGCAACGCAAGCGTTACTTCACAACCGTTTTTCTGTGAGGCCGTGGTATCGCACCGGTCGAGCCGGCCCATTCGTGCTTTTTATTAAGTATGGCCCTCTAGCGGAATGAGGCTGAACTTAGAGAGCAACTTTGTTCCTCCAGGTAAAAGGTTGCTTTTAGAGCACATTGACATATTTCATTATTATAAGATTTTTCTACAATAATAATTATACTCTTGTCTTTCCGAAGGTAAGATAAGTTGTTGTTCTTCGATCGTGGATATGGAAATCAAACCTTATATTTTAATAGATTTGCCACTAAACAAATTTATATTTTACATTAGCAACTCATGGATTTCCACGAAAACTGTGCAAAATCTGCCTAATGGTAATAATGAATATATTTGTAATACACAATTTAGTATCGTATGCTTGAGGCAATAAAGTATAATTTCTTCTCAAGTTTACAATTAGAATGAGAGAAGCAGTGTCCTCCTTCGTTTTACAGCAATGATGCAAAAATTACGATGTATTTTTCATCACAAAAACCTTTTTTATTAGTAGAGGTACTTGAGATGTATGACATATTATGTGAACTGGTGATTGACAGACGTATTCCTTTGATTTCTATGTTTTCCTACTTTAACTTTTTGAACTTACACAATATAATGAAAAAAGAAACCTCATAAATCAACTTTCTATTTATTTTCATTTTTTTTATCTATAATTAGACTTATAGTTTTAAGAAAGTCTTATTTTACTTTAAGTTTGAATTCTTGAAATAATGCACAATTTTTCATACTTTAAGGTCAATTCGGCAAAGACACAGCTTTCATCTTTACTTTCAATGACAATTTTTTGACATTTCTATTGTATTCAAAACGAGTTGTATTAGTTTATGTAATCAAGTATTAAGTTAATTTCTAAATAAAATCACCCAAATCGCGTTAAATTGTTTGTTTACAAAACTAACACCAAATTTGGAAAAACCGCCAAGTAGACGGATTTCTCTGCCGGCTAAGATCGTCTATTATGCAAAAGAATTATAATAAGCCGGTTAACACGATTACCGACATTGTGTATGTGTGCATCATTCATCAACAATTCACTATAAACCTGCACATATAAATAAAAGTCTTTGAATGGCACCCAATCGTATAAAAAAACGTTTGACGGGTAAGTTCGGCACATTTTGCCCTTCAGAGGTAAAAAACATTTTCGTCAGATATTTTGCTTAAATAAAAACATGATTTTAGGTGAATCATATTCAATTAAACTATAAAATGTAAATTACAGAACCAAATTAATACAGAAAGGAAAACATGGGTCATTAATAAATTTATTACATTTTAAAATAGTAAAATAAACAAGCTTTGGCCTTAATTTGGTATTTAGGTAGTATGTTGAACGACATAAGATCAAAAGGAATTTATCTGAAAATGAGTCCGTAAATATCCGTACATAGTACTTACTTCTATAATATTTATCACTTTTAGAAAATATCACTATTTAGGATTTATAATTTAAACAACATTATAAATACCTTATACTGATCACACAACACTTATATGACATGGAATCGATTCACATAACATTAAAATATAATTGAGGGTTTCAATGTCATTTTTTTATGACGATGGAAGGTATGCTTTTAATCGACAAGGTCTTATTTCAAACAAAAAGTTTTTGTAAAGATTAAATCATAAATAAAATTACTTACATATCTAAAGTATTTTCTCATCATAATCTAATTGGAGGTTCTCCCCTAAAATAATAATCAGATAAAATAACAATACAAAATAACCTAAACAAACTTGTGTAGTGGTAGAAAGTTAAATCATAGCTACAGCATTTCTATATCGTAAAAATAAAAAATAATTATACTTAATAGTAGGAGATTTAATATAATCTCTAAAAGAAATGATGCATCGACTTTGGTTTTTAACAGACTTCAAAAATAAACTGAATTCTCATCACAACTAACAAAATAGTAGTTTGATGTTATAGGATCTTGTTCTAGATGAACTTTTTTAACTATTAATATTTCAGGCACATCATCCCGATCGATCTTTTTGCCATTTTAAAGAAAAGCTTGGTTTCTTTATTGTTTTATAGAATCTTACTAAATAAAATGTTTGCTCGTCAATTATTTTAGTATTCTCAATGCGGCCCACGTAATACGTCCATTTTTGTCTGATATGGTATCTTACCAAGACATCATCTCCTGTATTGTATGCCTCAAATTGACATACTTCGTTATTACTGACCGGAGTGTAATGTTTTGCCGTGTCTTTCATATCTAAAGTATCTGATGATGATTTTTTACAACAACTTTCTTCATCATCATCTGTCAAAATAGTGTTCTCTGATATTATATTGCCTTCATCTGTATCACTGTAGCTAATTGAAACGGAAACACTGGTGGTAATTGTAGATGAAATACGTCGTCGCGGATTACGCCTGACATTAGATAATCCTGATGGTCCAGGTTTCGGGTTCTTATATAGATTTCTAGAGTCAAAAAGTTTACCCCTCTGTTTTATTGATTTTGCTGATTAGATGTCTTCGCCCGCTTTGATCTTACTTGGAGAAACTTGGTTTTCTTTTGACGGTAATGGTTTTTCAGCAGTAGTGTAATGTTTTCCCTTCCTTATATTTGTAATTTCTTTAGTATCAGGGGGCTTGATCAATATATTAGAAATAATCTTAATTTTTGTATAATCAGATTTTTGACTCCGTAAGCAAGGAGGTAAATTACTTATATCTTTTGCAATAAATGGACGCAACTGACAATCGTTTCTTGACATGATGGTCAAGTAAGTGACGTCTTCAGTAGTTTTGAGAGAAGATTTTGACGGTCTACATTTATCGTTTGGCAGATTCTTCTTTAGATGTGTAGTAGCAATATTTCGTTGTTCCTCTCGCTTTTTTTCTAAAACATCATCGTGAGTTATCACCTTAGCACCTGGCGCTACTTTACGGCGCCGAGTCTTCGGTGAGCATTCACCACGGCTCACTTTTTCTAGGAGTAGATCTTCAAACGTAATTGCATGGTCTTGTAGCGAATGATGCAAAGGTTCCTTGGGATTACCTATTTCTTCAGCAAGTAGGAGTGGGGGTTTCTATTAACATTTTGGTCCTCTGTATTTTGTTTACATCCATCCTTCCAATGTCCTAATTTTAAGCTGTCAAACAGATTTTCTTTAATTTCGTCGCTGTTAACAGGATATATACCCGCCTTTCTGAATCCATTTTGTAGCACCTTAGGATCTATATCAGACCATACTTTGCCAATTTGCTTAGCAAACTCACTTTTTGGCATTACACTCCCAACGTTCAATCGCTGCCACTTAACTAATAAGGCATCCCAACTATCTTTAAATGGCTTTATTACTGCTATATCGAGTGGTTGTAGAACATGGCTAGAATGTGATAAATGATAAATGATAAATGATCTTTATTTTGTAAATAGGTTATAACAACACTTTTACACGTCAATATATTTTTTTCTGTTAGTTTATGCTAGATGAGGCCGGTGTTTCCTAGCTGACTACCCTGAGAAGAAACACCGAAACAAACTCAGAGGTCAAAGTCTGTTTTAAAGTCCATACAGATGTACTGGTCAAAAACATATGAGAACCATGCACGCTAACGTCTGAGATGAGCTTTTGAAGAAAGCACCACGCTCATTTGAGTGGACCCGTCCAAACAGTGCAAGCATTTGTCAGTTATCGTGTAGCTCAACTTAGAACTTTAAGGAGCTCAACGAACCGACGAACACTACCAAAGCAAGGACATTTGGGTAGGCCGCAAACAAACAGTCAGACATCGTTAAAAAACAAACTTACTGGAAAAAAGGAGAAAAGAAAAAAAAAGAAATAATCTACATAGTCCTCACATTTACAATAATTAATTTTAAAAAATTAAAAAAAAAAACAACAAAAAAAACTTATATATATTATACTTA
This sequence comes from Tyria jacobaeae, assembly GCA_947561695.1. Taxonomy (NCBI): domain Eukaryota; kingdom Metazoa; phylum Arthropoda; class Insecta; order Lepidoptera; family Erebidae; genus Tyria; species Tyria jacobaeae. The sequence goes on from OX387218.1 coordinate 16,476,780, forward strand.
ACAAAGTATTCATGTCAAAAAGTACAAAGATTAAAACAATAAAAAAAAAACAATATAATTCTTAACAAAGTCAGTATTCATGTCAAAAAGTAAAATATAAAATGTCAATTTGTATAAAAAAAAAAAGCAAAAAGTATAAACGAAAAACATAAACGAAAAACAAAGGCTCATGTACATTAATGAAGCAGCTCATTCCCAAGCCTTTTTATTCTCAATGTAATCTATAATTGTGTAAAAAGCTTTCTGAATTAGTTTTTTTTTTTGATAAATGATTTAAAAAAATTATTGTTGCTTAGTTCTTGTATTTGGCTAGGAAGCTTATTATAGAAATGTATACTTTGGCATCTAAACGAACCACCTATTTTCTTGAGCCTGGTTTTAGGAACAAGAAATTTGTTTTTGTTCCTAGTATTTACACTATGGATATCACTGTATTTTTTAAACAGATTGATATTTTTATGTGCGTACATGAGATTTTCATAAATATACTGAGAGGGCACAGTCATAATATTAATCTCTTTAAATTTATCTTTGAGGGAGTGTCTGGGACTTAATTTATAAATTGCACGTATAGCTCTTTTTTGTAAAACAAAAATAGATTGAATATCGGTGGCATTTCCCCACAACAGAATACCGTACGACATTACACTATGAAAATAGCTAAAGTATACTAAACGGGCTGTCTCTAAATCAGTTAAACCACGAATTTTCCTAACGGCGTACGCTGCAGAACTAAGCTTTTTGGACAGTTTATCTATATGGGGGCTCCACTGAAGCTTTGCATCCAAAGTTAAGCCTAAGAACACTGTGGAATCTTCGGGTTTTAACACTTCGACCTTTATTGACACACTAGTGTTCACCTGTGTTACATTAGGCAATGTAAACTTTATACATATTATATAGTTATGTTTTCTTTGCGAGCTTTACCCGTCTCCATCCAACCATTTTGAGACGTGGCATAAGTTGTCCCTGGATATGCTTCAGATGATGTCCATGTATCCCATACATTTTTGCCTTTATAAACTATGAGAGGTGGTATTTTTGTACCTGCAGCGCTAGCACAAAGATGAACTGTGGTATTATCTCTACCAGGGGATCCGATTGTTCTGGTTGCCGCGTAACCTTTAACACCAACAATTTTAGTTTTTGCTGGATCCTTAGAAAAGCTTGTTTCATCGAGGTTCCATATACAAGACGGCTTTTCTTTTAAATTTAAAGTTTGCATTGTGTTTTCCAAAAGATCAAAATAAGGGTAAATAGTAAATGGACCAATAGCTCTCTTACGTGCGTATTCTACAGCTTGGGGCGTTTTCACAGAAAGACTCTGGCGGTTTTTGAAGGCTAAGAACCAGTCTTTTCCAGGTACGCCATTTTTAAACGGCTTTGTTAGTTTATTTTTATTCATATAATCTCCAACCATTTGTAGAATTTCTTTCCTAGTGAGTCCGAACCCATATTTCTCCATAATGTGAAGGTTAGAGGCCAAGGAAAGTTCAATATCCGGAGACAAAGAAGTGTTTCCACCAAGCGTTTGAGATTTCCCTCTTCTTTTTTTGACATGATCCATTATGGTCATACGTGGTATGTTATACTTCTTAGGGGCACTATAACCACTAATTTTACAACTTTCTACCTCACGCACTGCTTCTCCTAATTTTTCTAAACAGTAAGATCTGTACTGTAGGAGACCTCGTAATCTGTATGACAGCGTTTCCTAGTGCAGATACCAGGCTCCCACAAAAGTCTATATTGAATATGTGTAGTATTGACAACCATAGACTTAACCTTTCTAAAAATGTTTGTAGAATAGAAATAAATTATCATTATTATATGAAAAAAAATAATCTATATATATATTTCTTATCTATCTTATTCTATTGTATAATTTATTATTACGTTTTCATATGACTTTTTTGTTTATAAATAACTTGATTTATTGCGTTTCGTTTTTAAATACAACTCAAAAGAGCCGGAGAATTTCAGTTCTCCTTTATTTTTATACTATATGATTATGCACTCCTACAAATTTTTGTTTATGAATCGATTTTAATTATTGTTACAAATAACATTAAAATTAAACTAACTTATTAAAGTTAATGGTGGACGTATTTAGTCATAAGATACTACCACAAATTAAAATTAGGTAATGTGGTTAGTAAATTTTATAAAAATATAATAAAAATGCGCTTTTTAATTAGTTGACTAAATACCATATTCTCGTATAAAAATGAAAAAACCTAAATTACATCTACTTATCCGACCTAGCCTAGCCTAAAAAAAATCCGATGAAAATGGAGATCTCGTATTATTATTTACAGCGACTGGTATCATTATTTACAGAGAAATAAATAAACGGTGTAAAACATTGGAAACGGCTAGCATGTTTCTATTGTTGTGATTGTAGATCGACTCTCAATCCAGACATTATATAATCATAGGTCTTATATTATTTATTACTTAAAACATAAACTAAGAATAAAAGGTATAAGGTACCCATTTTGCAAAAAAAATATAAAATTATAAGAGACTAGTTAAGACTTACATTAATTATTTTGCTAAATAATAATTTTCATCAGGAGCCATATTTTGACTGGAACGAAAATTTAAAAAAGTATGCTTAAATACTAAGCAAAAAAATAGAAAGCTTTTTATTGTTTTGTTTCATAAAACATACACTAAACAAAATAATATATAGGTAAATTAAAAAAATAATATATTTTGTGAAAAAGAGTCTAGAGTGCGGTAGGCACTGAGATTTTTTCCTGTGTCTCCAGAACTTTACAAACATACAAAGTCCAGACTAGGGATAACTAATTGTGTGTCACACCACAAGCCACAGTCCACATTCCACAAGCTCAGCAGTCTGGATCAGTAGCCACGAGACCAACAGGTTAAACTAACGAGCCGCAAGAGGAAGCGAATCTACTAGCTGACCTCTTTGCGGCTAACTCCCGAATCGACGACCGCGGCGCGCACACGCCCACCAATGTGACCTGCGACTCCGCAATGCAGGATTTTCGCATCCGGCAGAGGGATGTCCGTGCGGAGCTTCGGTCACTCGATGTCCGGAAAGCCAGTGGACCCGATGGTATTCCGGCGGTGGTTCTTAAGAACTGTGCACCTGAGTTGTCTCCCGTACTAACGAGTTTGTATCGCCTGTCCTATTTCTCAGGAATTGTTCCGGAGGCCTGGAGAGAAGCGAATGTTCAACCCATTACCAAAAAAGGCGACCGCTCCGATCCAGCCAATTACCGACCTATAGCCGTCACTTCCATACTCTGTAAGGTGCTCGAGCGGATCATCAACACCCAATTAATCCGCCACCTAGTGGATCTCCTTGTTAAATGATCGGCAATATGGTTTCAGGCCGAACCGATCCACGGGTGATCTTCTAGCGTACGTCACACACCTTTGGGGTGAGGCTATGGCATGCCTATGCATGGGGAGTCCTTGGCATCAGCCTCAACATTGCCAAGGCCTTCGATAGGGTCTGGCACCACTCGCTTCTCTCCAAACTTCCTGCATTTGGTCTGCCACCCAAACTCTGCAACTGGGTTTCTGCCTTCCTCCATAAGCGCCGCATTAGGGTTCTCTGCGACGGCGCGGCCTCTGACTTCCAGGAGGTTAGCGCTGGTGTACCTCAGGGCTCCGTCCTATCGCCTACGCTGTTCCTTCTGCATATCAATGACGTGTTGGCTCTTGGCAATATACATTGTTATGCAGACATGGGTGATATTTTGGACATGCTGCCTAGCTGGCAGACGTTGAGGGAAAACGATAGGAGCTTGTCGCTGAGCTCGACCGGGTCTTGAGCCACATTACCCATTGGGGCTGTGAGAATCTAGTCGAGTTCAGCGCCAAGAAAACACAAGCTAGTGCGTTTTCTACCAAAAAGCACTCAACTGCCACTGCGGGATAGGCCTAGTATCCTGGGTATACATATTTGCTAGGATCTCAATCCGGGCGATACCAACGAGAGTGTCACTAAGGCGGCCTCGCGAAAGCTCGGCGTTTTGAACAAGGTGAGACGGTTCTTCTCATCCGAGCAACTGTGTCTTTTATACAAGACCCAGGTTCGCTCCTGCGTGGAGTACTGCTCTCATCTCTGGGACGGCTATGCGCAGTATTTGCTTGACGCTCTCGATTGGTTATAACGGCGTGCAGTCCGCATTATCGACTGTCCTGAGATCACCTACTCTCTTGAGCCTCTGCAGTTGCGAAGAGATGTCGCCTCTATGGCAGTCCTCTATCTCTAGCTCTAGCAGAGCTTGTACTAGTGTAACCAGCTAACTAATGAACATATCTTGTACGCGCGTGCGGTACTTGGTCATTGATTTCCTGAATATTTATTTTACAACTATGATATCTCCTATGATATTCACTGAAATCAAATGATGTGAGGGCAATTTTGTTCAAAATTAAATACTTGTTATGAACAACATATTTATTTGGATAAGGATTTATACCTTGTTTATAAAAAGAACTTCGCAAATCATATATTGCAAACTTGATAACCATGAAAAAGGTTACAGTGACTCAGAGATCACAATTTCTATCGTAGATGTTTTTCTAGAACATTTTAATTGGAAAAAAATTGTCATACATGACTGCTGAGCAGCAAAAGCCCTCAAAAGGAATAATTTTTGTTTAGTTAAAAAAATTTTAGGTAAGCAAAAACATAGTTTTTGTTTACAATTTCTTGGTACCAGGAGGACATTTTGACCAATGTTGTATCTACCATGTTTTGTATTTATGTAAACATAATATAATTATAATTTATATATTTATATCAAAATCAAAAATATATCTAAAACAGGCCACCCCTAAAAAGCAAATTATGAGAAGTATTGTAACAACTAAGGCACAAAACACAAATTAATTTTAGGTTTGTTATAAACTTGTATCTACCATATAAATAATGAGAATGATTTCAAACGTGCGTGCACCACTCATGTATGGCACTAAGTTAAGACCTCACACGTGCATGACAAGGACCACTTATGGGGCACTAAGGTAACACTGGCAAAACCGAAAAGGGAATTACAAGAAAATATTTTTCTTTTTATAGGATTAATTGATGTCTAATAATCGATTATTTGATATTCGATTTGGACCCAAATAAAGGATGGACACCTGAATGGGCGCAAAAATGTCATTTGAAAATGAGTACGAAGTCTGTTGCCAGGGAGCTTAAAATACTAATTTAAACGTATTTCCTTATCGTGCGTTCATGAAGTAAATTAAAATAAACCTTATAAATAAATAAATGAGTGATGAGAGCTTCTTTGTTTTTACTTATTGCAATTATTTAAATTTAATATATTTGTCTTAATCTTAATATTATAATATTTATCATTTTTTAAACATTTTTGATGAGGAGACGTTTGACATAATGAAATAATAAAAAAATAGTAAAATAAAATAAAGTGGGATATATGTTATTACTGTACAATGCGTTACACCTATTATAACAAAAAACTGAATTTGTTTCAATCAATCAAAAAGTGTAATTTGTCAATAAGTAATGTATATTTCCTAATATATTATAACGACAAATCAAAAAATGTTCAAAATAGTTCTGATTGCTAATGTTTGTAAGGAAAGGTATGTTGCAGAAAAAAAATTGTTGGTAATACTATACTGGACGTTTTTCATTGCGTCGTCAGGCTACACCATTCATATTTATTAATATATCTATAAATGTTTATAATGGCCTAAAATCGAGTTATTTTAATTAATATTATTTGAGAATTCTTAGTGCAACTTCAAACACAATCAGATTTTTGTATAACAATACATATTAAAGTAATTGTTTTGGTAAAAAATGCAGACATATGTATCGTGCAATTCATCGTGCAAAAGATCCCGTTGTGACGACACAGTTTACGTCGCTTCTGCGTCATCATATCGTGAATAGCACTCAAACGGGGAGGACGTGGGATTGGGATGAAAGTAAAGTCAGTGCAGTAATTAGAAACTATAATTATACTTTTTTTCAATGTTTCTAATGTCGGAATTATAAAGTACAAAGTTTTAGGATAGGTATGTAGGAATTGTGTAACTGGGTTGATACATCTGGGTATTTATTAGCCGGATTTAATCGTTCTAATGATTCTATTAACTTTCAGGTTCCTTCTGGGGGTCGCCGCCATCATGGCGTCGGACGAACAATTTTCATTATGTTGGAACAACTTCCACGCGAATATGTCAGCAGGCTTTCATGGCCTGCTGTCGCGTGGAGATTTAGTAGACGTAACATTGGCTGCCGAAGGCAGATTACTGCAAGCCCACAAATTAGTTTTATCAGTATGTTCTCCCTATTTTCAAGAAATGTTCAAAATGAACCCTACTCAGCATCCCATAGGTAAGTTGTTAAGATTCAGTATTCATCGTCTGGTTTATTTTTTTGACATTTTTATAATACTCTGTATGTATTGTTTCAGTATTTTTAAAAGATGTTAGTCATTCAGCGTTAAGGGACTTATTACAGTTTATGTACCAAGGTGAAGTTAATGTTAAGCAAGAAGAATTAGCATCGTTTATTAGTACCGCGGAACAACTTCAAGTGAAAGGTTTAACCGGAAATCAAAATGAAGAAAGTTCCACGCCATCCAAACCAAAGCCGACTTCTAGGCCAGGCCCGAGGTCGTCACAACAACGGCAATCTGTTATGACTAAGTTAGAGACTGATTTAGATTCTAAGCCCTCCTCAACTCCAGTAGCAGTTAAGAGACCAAATAGGCCATCAATAGCATCAAATAATTCGTCATCTTCTCAAAGTGGACCAGCGAAACGGAAATGTGTAGACCCATTAGAAGCCGGACCATCGGGATCGGCGAAAGACGAATTTGTTACTATACCTGATGAAGATGAAAATAACGCTGTGGCACCGAAAATGGAACCCGAATTTGTCAATGAAAGCATGTGGGATGACGATGATGATGGCGCAAATAACGAAGAAACGAATTTCGGTGAAGACGATTCAAATATGGAAATGACAGGTAAGTTTTATTCACCCGATGTGCAGCTGGTTTATACCTATTTAGCAGTGATTGATGTTATGTTACTATTTGCAGGCTTTGATGGCACGGCAACTGGCGATGGCAATATTACTGGTGGTGGGGAAGGTGGTGCTGTAGGAGATGCACAAGGTAGGTTTGATACTTCCTTTTGTAAAGGCAGTTAGTCGAAGTACTTCGACTAACTGTTTGCATTACCACGACTTATGTGATCCAACGTAATTTAGCCATTGCATAGTTCAAGCAACGTTTGCCGATCACATAGGTCTTAGTATTAGTAAATGGAATTTGTAAGTTAGATTAAGTAGATTAGATTTAGTAACAGGATTAGTAACAGGATTAGTAATTTACTTGCGATGTTACAGGTATGTTTGGTAAAGTTTGGTAAGGTACAAGGACATTTTAGGTAAAGGGTATGGTTAAGAAAGGTAATTGCAAGATGGTAAGGTAAAGGTAAGATGAGGTAAATTTTCAGTCTAGGTAAAGGCGTCATGGGGCAGTAAGGTGGAACTAAGTTAACATAACTGAGGTAAATGAACCTGAAGCTGTGGTAAAGGGTATGGTACGAAAATATATTAGTAAGAAACCCGGTATGGGATGTATTGTGTACAGGTACATTCAAATGGTAAGTATTTGCTGGCATCAACTTATCTGAAAGGTTGGTGTCTAAATCATAAATGGTATAAATATCTATTACAAAGCCTTCAGTGTATTCTTAACGTAAGCTATGCTGGTTGCCTAGCTTACTCTAACAAGGTATGCCTCGTAGAAAATTCTGGTTCTTGAACTATTTCATGGTTGGTGATAAGGTAAATGAACTTTCCGTTATAGTAAGTAAATGTTGAGAGCAGGTACCTTGTATATAGATGAGCATCTAAATAAGTGCCTACCTAAAAGTAGGTACCTATCTAACCGTAGCTGATATCTGGTACGGGGTTCTAGATTAACGTAGGTCTTTCCAGACTACTATGAATTTGCTCAATACTAGAGTAGGTAGGTACTACTGATAACTTCTGACCACATCGTATAAATGCACGGGAGCAAAACTCATGGAAGTTAAATTTTCAGTTATGTTCCTACCTAATCAATCTACTTGGCCTTTTTGTTTCAAAAATATTGTCCTTACTAAACTGCCGCAATTTACGAAACTATACGTTTATATAGGTACAAGCGTGCCTATATCTATTAAGATATCGAGTAGAGGTGGTGGGTATTTCCTTTGAATTTGATTGAACCCACCAACTGGTTTCGTAGGTAGTCCAACAATGTAACCGCTTGAACCACTCATTGTTTAGCCATCGACCCAGTAAGGACGTTCACATTTATGACAATTTTCGATGACTAAGGGCATTTTTTATTTGTGGACGTATTTTGCTCCCCCGTCATCCTTCCGTGTGGAAATTTATATTTGGGTTAGGGTACATATTCACTTCGAAACTAGAACCAGGATCAGTTAAAATTGATAATGGTTAACCAGGCCCACCCGTTTAGCTTTCAGTCAAGCGAAGGGTGGCTTGAAATACTAAAATAAAACATAAATACATAGGTATATAGTCATTTATATAATATATTGTGTAGGTAGGATATGTATTTTACTATTACATACATATGATGTAGGTATATTGCATGATTGATGCATGGATATTTTGGAAAATATTCTTTGGTCAATAAAAATTCTAAAAATAATAATGTACCCATCAAAACAAAAATGATCGTAAGTACTTTGCTATGGTATTAATTTTTATGATAAATACCTAAAAGGTTTAATTAATTGAGAATCAGTTCTATAGTTTTCATAGTTAAATTATTCCCCTAAAAAAAAAAAAATAAGAGGTACCTATTCATTTAAATCTAATTCTCACTTATTTTTTTGTGTTTGTTCGATAGGGGCAAACGAGCACACGGGTCACCTATGGTAAGCTCCAGAGTTCTAAGCCGGTGTAAAGGGCATCACTTTCACTCAACACCGAATAGCAATGGATGCTGCTAATCTGCAGCATATCATTGACATGCAGAAGAATTTAATTTTTGAAATAAGTTTTCCACGTTCAAATTTTACTTGAAATTGTAACCACGAGTTTATGGTAAATAAGGTCGAGCAAGAACTGCACCGTACGTCACTCCGCACCGTTGGTCACCTGTCTGCGATTTTATAATTTCAGTACCTGGATGACCGAAAAAAAAAAGTAAAATAAAATAATTGGGGCTTTAATCTGGTTACGGGACCGACCTATTTCCCACCTGACCTATTACAACTTTGTAGATGGTGGCGAAATTTACTTTCGTATTCTAGATATTGCAGCAGTTTTTCATTGCCTGAAAACACGGCTAAAACTACGTTTTCTAAAAATGAAACCTAGCTAGATCGATTTATCGGTCCCGAAATCTGCATACAAAATTTCATGAATATCGTTGGGAGCCGTTTAAGAGATTAAGATTGTATATATAATATATACAAGAACTTCTCGTTTAAAGATATAAGATAAAACATTACCGGTATTTACCTACATCAGCTGTCATTCTAAAAAATAATAGGCACAAACCAATTCTTTTGACGCATTACCATTATTACGTAGGTAGGTACCGCATTAAGTGTCACTGTTTCTGTAAATGATGACTAGGAAAATATATATGTACAAATAACGTCATTTTATGATTTCAACACGTTATTTGTACATTTATGACAACATCGATGGTATATTATAACGATGGTATGTTATAAATTCAATGTTTCAATTCGATTGAAGTTTAATGTTTTTTGATATTTCGATTACAATTAAAAACATCACTCCTTAAATTTTGAACAAAATTTTGAATGTTATTTTCCAGATTATGTATAATTGAATACTGTATTAAGTATCAAACATCCATCCAACCTTATGTAGGGTACCTACCTATTATAATAGTAGGATGGCTATTCTGGTGTTTTATCAATTCTAAGTCCTATCTTTGTATTCAATAATTATAAGAGTGTGAGTTGAGCAGAAGAACCATCAATTATGATTTGACTCTCTAGAACAATCTACTTTACGGACGATTTATTTGACCAAACCATAGCCAAAGACAACAAGAATGACATACTGAAAACAATTTGATATAAAAAATGCTTTATATAAACAAACTTTTAGAATCAAAAGTCCAAGCAAAGGTGTTGTCATCGGAATTAAATGGGATGGGAGCCTGTCAGAAGGCCCTTAAGGACGCCTAAAGTTTAATCTTAGAACAACTAGGAGTGCTAGTTAAGCGAACTTCGCCAGAGGCACAACGGCAGGCTGAAAACGCTCGCCTTTTAGCCGAAACTGCTCAGCCCCGTAAAGACTTAGATGCGCTGCGAGCAGCAGAACTAGCCAAGTTGCAGATAAGGCAACCGGTAGAAGTCGAGGTGTCGCCCCCTCCTCAACGGCCAGCTCAAGAAACTGAGCTAGCCTGCCTACTACGTCAGAATTTGGAAAATTTAAGCCAGAGGTTTGCCGTGAGAGGAGCGAGAGAGAAAAGCGGATGAACTGGACCTATGCAGAAACTACTGCCTCTCCTAGTCGGAAGAACACTGTTCTGTCGGTATCACGAATGTCTGCCTCTCAAACTGCCACCAATACACAGGCGACGAAAGATAAGTGCAAAGGGAAAAAGACAACTGGACGCCGGGTTAGGAATCCAGGGCCAAATACTCTTACAGTGAGTGGGACTGAAAAAGCAGTCCCCATGCCGACTGCAAGTCGGTACAACTGGTCCAAGTGGGGGTGAATGGGAGACCGCAGGGGCCAAGAAGGCTAAAAATCACGGCGGAGTAAAAAGAAAAAGGCAGACAGAGACCACGAGGTTTCGCGCCCATCGCTCCACAGCGGTGGCTGTCACCTTACCGACTGGAGCTGAGGATCGCGGCCAGCCAAAACAGAGATCCAGATGGCTGATATCGGTATCACGGCATTACGATGCTAATCTACGGTTATCGGTGCACGGCTTCTTGAACTCCCAGAAGATACTAGCGGCGAGAAGGCAGACATGCTCGCAGAGAAGCTGCGTGCGGTGGTTTAGAGAAGACGGGGTCCACCCACCGGTTGCACAAACAGCAACATGCGAAAACGTTGAAGAGGGCACCAATGAGATTGACACCCAATAATGACTATCCATACCATCCAATTTCTGCAGGCTAATATCAACCTCTGTGCCAGGGCTCGGGATCTCCTCTTTCAGTCTATGGCAGAGTGGTTGATACATGTCGCTGTGGTCTAAGATCCGTACTTTATTTCAGCCAGAAATGACTGATTGGGAGATGACGACGGCTCGGTGACCCTCATCACCCATGTTGGGAATGGGTCTCAACTGAACAAGCTTCTAACTGGTGGACCTGAAGTTCTCACCGTATTTTAGAATCTAGTTTAATTTGTCGAGATGTTGTTTTTAACATCTCAACAAAAAAGATGTTTATCTTTTAAGAGAAACGTGGTACGGGATACGAAAATGGAACGAAAAACATTTCCAAAACAAGTTGTATGATACGGGTGACTATTTCGTAATTCATAGAGTACATTTTTGTGAATAAGTATAGTTTAATATGTTATTTATGCTATTATCTGATAGGCTGACCACAATCAGCAGCAGCATAGGCTGGCCTGAAGCGAAGCCACCTGAAGTCCTGACAGGAGGCAAAGCCTGTCGGAAGTTGAGTGGTAATCCTATAGGGCATACCTTGACTCCCGACTATAGGCTATATGACGTGAGCCGTATGGTTTTAGTCGGTTCGAGTCCGACATGACCGCGACATCGTTCATACGATGAAGTGGTACCTGTGGGGGTTTCCACACGTTAAAAAAAGGTACTTCGTTTAAGTTTATTACGGGTGGATATTAAAATAATGTATGTATATTTTTAAAGAACTGATTATTTTTAATGAACTTTTACAAAAGACGGATTTCAAGACTATCATTATATTTCTTGAAAATGCTATAGTATTTTTTTTTATTTGGGACAACAAACAGTTACATGCTTCAATGTTATAAAGAATTTCTTAGTCTAGATTTATAAACAAGTACCTCGCACCGTTTTCCACAAATTAACGCTTATTATATTGTGAAGCAAAACAAACATCTTAAAAGGAAAAAAGAAAGGTACTCATGTCTCTTCTCACCGAGATTTGGGGAATCTCGATACATCAGGTTTAGTATATCTTTAAAAGTATCTTTTAAAAACGTATTAAGCAACCACTAATGACTAGAGGACACTTCAATCTATCATTACTCCAAGCCACCTTAAACTGAGAGGATGTCTGCGAAATCGAGCATCAATCGGTAAGTATCTAAGACGAGCACAAGGGAAATTACTTTTAAGGATATATATGTATATATATATAGCACTTCGATAACCATTTTTTTAAAACGTTGTTTGAGAGTAAATATGTCGGCGTCTATGAAACGAGTATTATAAGTTTCAATAATGCGGCTAAGAGGTGCCCTTATACCGGGGTATGTCCTGCACGTGTTTACGTGAAACAACAGCGGCCTGCGAGCTCCAAACTGGAAAGCAGGCAGCGAGTAGAGGGGCGCGCAAACTCGCAGGACGCTCTCATGACGAAACCATAAATGGACCCATTTTTGCAAACAAGAACCAACCCACAGTTTGAGTGAAATTGAGTTTAGTACATAGATGGCGCTCAAATCACGCATTCTAGCTTCTCTAAAAAAATGGTTCCTTTTCACCGACTAACAACAGAGATACAACACTGTCACTTGCGGAACCAACCCACTTTGGCCACCTTTTAATAAACTGTAAAGAACTATACGGCATGGTCCCCTAAACACTTATTAAAACTAATTGTTAAACAGACCCATGATCCTTGGTACCTTTTCAACTTAAGCATTTTAATTATGCAAACCATAATTGGTTCCATCTAGCATGCGGAATAATTGCCTGAAAGATATGCGAGGACTACAAGCGGGTCAAAATGCGGCTTCAACAGACAGTGAATTGTTTCTGGAAAACATAATTAGGAAATTACCAAATTATATATCACATAATCGCCGAGCTAAAAGTAACGACGCAAAGTTTCTCACATCGGACATGACTTTACCCAAAATATATAATCTCTATAGTGAAGAAGCTAAATCAGCTGGTCAAAAAGTTCTTACTTACTCTAAAGTAAGACATGTGTTCGTCACAAAATTTAACTTGCGTACCAAACCCCTTAAAAAAGACACTTGCAACAGATGTAACTTCTATGAAAGTAAAAAGAATCAGGCATCGGAAGAAGAAAAAAGGAAAATCGAAGAAGACCACAAAAAGCATATCGACAAAGCTAAAATTTTGCAACAAGAACTCAAAAAAGATATGAAACTGGCAAAAGATGACCCAACTATAGAAACTATTACTTTTGATCTTCAAAAAACGTTGCCTCTTCCGAGGATACCCACAAATATTGTTTTTTATAAAAGACAGCTATGGGTATATAATCTGGGTATCCATACAGGCAGTAATGACCAAGCACATTGTAATGTGTGGGTGGAAGGGGAGGCAGGCAGAGGGTCGCAGGAAGTCGGTTCGTGTTTAATAAAACATATCACAGAAAGATTAAAAGATGGTGTTGAGAGTTTATTCCTCTGGAGTGACTCATGTGGGGGTCAAAATAGAAATATTAAACTGACCCTAATGTTGAAAGCATTATTGAATGATCATCTCACTCTAAAAGAAATACATCATCGATTTTTAGAATCTGGCCACAGTTTTTTACCAAATGACACGGATTTTGTCCCGGATAGAGTGCTGTCTTAAACACCAGCAACGATTGTACACCCCAGATGATTACATAGAGATCATGAAAAACTGTAGAAAAATTAAACCAATGATTGTAGACAGGCTTACCAAAGAAGACTTTTTGTCGTCACGCAATTTAGAGACAAAAATCACAAACAGAAAAAAGGCAGTAGATGGATCTAAAATAAGTTGGCTGGATACCAAAGAAATAGTGCTTAAAAAAGAAGAAATGTACTCTATTTTTATGAGAAACAATCTGGACGATGAGTTGAAGGAAGTTAGTATAAAGAAAAATATCAGAAGCAGGACCGTGATAACCAAAAGTGATATGGACTTACTTTGGCCTACAGGCAAAGCCATATCTGAGGCTAAGCTATCAGATATAAAAAGTATTCTGCATCTAATACCAAACGACGCAAAAGATTTCTACAAAACCTTGACAAGTTCAGACATAGAAGACGATATCGATGGCTTTACCGGGCCTATCGATTTTGAGGTAGAAGGCGATGATGATAATACTGATGTTTAGTTTTAAGGGTTCTTGCTTCCATTGTTCTGTAATATTGTATTGAAAATGATTAAAAAGTATATTTTATAAGTTATTACTTTTATTTTTAGAAATATCACAACAATTAAATCTTACGTCCATTTTGCAAGTAGGAACTAAGCAACAAAATATGTTTTTGCTAGAAAGAACCAACCGGGTTTTTAACGATTTACTTTATACCATAACTTCATAAAATGTATAAATCTGATATTCCTAGATAGCCTACAGTATGCCACATATGGTCAACAAGTAATCATTCATTAATATACTAAGTATGCATTTTGCACACTTTGTTTACAAAAGTTTCATTTTCTCGAAAGTAATCTGCTGTGGGTTGGTTCTTGTTTGCAAAAATGGGTCCAAATGTGGAAAGCTTTATTGAGTAGTATCAATGTGTCTGTCAAAAAGTAGGGAAGAGTCGTAAAATAACACCCAAATCACGAACTAAGTTTACTTGATTTAATTTTTCCTTATTAAGGGTATAGTTAAAATTAATCTTATTTATATTTTTGTGAAGGATATTGTATGTCATTTTGGAAGACTAGTATTATCGGTAAAATAAATATATAATCTGTTGATGTCATCTTGAAGAAGTGTCTAGTCTTGCAGGGATTGACAAGCTTTGAAATTTTGTGTCATCTGCATACTAAAAATTTTGAATTGATAAAACAGTTAGATATCATTGAGAAAAATCATGAAAAGAAGAGATCCCAAGATTGACCCCTAAGGGACCCCTGACTTAGCTACTATAACATCCGACTCAAAACCATTAATTTCTACTCTAAGTTCTGTTGAAATATAGGCAATGAACCATCTGAGCAAGTTTTTCAAGTGCAAGGTCCACCCTGTCGAAAGCTATCCGAAAATACGGCATCCACCTGAACTTCATAGTCCATTTCCTCAAAGCGATACTTAGTAAAAGTCGTTTTTGGACGAAACCATGTTCAGGTATTATGAGCTGATGAAAGTTCTACTGCATCCTCTATCGCTTGTATCATGGGGAGTGTTCAGAGGAATTGTTCGGACTTATAACGGCTGCAGGTTTCCGCCATCGTCCTACGCGACAAAAATCCATCCCCATCACCTGGACGATTGGTACTCCACCACTGTGCGCCTCGCACAACCAGCTTATGGAACAAATTGTCGCCTGCCGTATTTCCGAACCGATACGACCTTCAAACCTTCAAGAAAATAGCGTACTCTTACCTAAAAGGCCGGCAACGCACTTGTGACTCTCGAGTTGCGGGTGTCCATGGGTGGCGGTAGTCACTTACCATCAGGTGACCCGTCTGCTCGGTTGCCCCCCTATCGCATAAAAAAAAAGTAGGGATACAGAACACCATGCACTAGTTTCTCATAAAGCTTCGACAACGTGGACAAAATAGAGATGGGATGGTAATTCTCGATGTTACTCTTGTCTCTAATTTTGTATACCGGTAGAATAAATTCATGCTTCCATACGGTTGGGAAAACACCCTCGCATAAACATTTATTAAAATAGATGTGGTTGCAATAAGGAAGTGAGGAGGTAAATTTTCACACATGGCCAGCGTTAAAGAGATACCGCAAGCCATTGATAAAATCAACAATGACATAGAATTCATAAAATGTTGGTCTAAGAGGTTTGGTTTATCCGTAAACCCTACCAAATGCCAGGCGATCGTTGTAGGCAGCAAACGCATTATGTGTAGGATTGATACTACCTCCATCTCGCCTATTGTGTTATTGTTAATGGCTCAGTCATACCCTTGAACTAGGTAGTTTCCTGGTACCTGGGATTGTATATTGACACCACGCTTGATTGGCGAGCCCAAGTAACTCATGTAAGTCAAAAAGTTTACTAGAAGTCTCCGAAATTTATACCATTTCAAAAATTTCCTTCCCACTAAGACCAAAACTATCCTAATGCAATCCCTTACTATAATCGACTATGGTGATGTGTGCTATTTCGACCTGAATGCAGACCTCAGCAAACTAGACCGTCTTCTTAATAACTGCATTCGATTTATTTTAAATCTTCGCAAGTATGACCACGTGTCTGCTTTACGCTCAGAGTTAAAATGGCTCCCTATTCGCCAACGCCGAAATCTACGAGCATTAACTTCCCTCTTCTCTTTTCTTAACTCTCAGTCTCCACCATCCTATTTGGCTCCCTACATTCGGTTTCTATCGTCAACGGTGATTCGGTGTCTATTCGTTCCACTCACAACAATCTTCTCTTATGTCCCCCTCATAGCTCTGACTTTGTTAACATTTCCTTCTATGTCCAATCAGTCCTATTCTGGAATGCACTACCACTCGAAATCAGGATGTCCACTAACCGTTATACTTTTAAGAGGAGGGTACGTGACCTGATATTTACCAGATTTTCTAGTGTTTATTATATGCGTTGTGTGTATGTATATGTATATAGGTTTGTATTTATTAATATATATGTGTATAGGTATATATTATATATATATGTGTATATATATTATATGATGTATGAAAGTAATATATGTATATAATTAGGTCATATTTTATAATAATTAAACTCTTACCTCTCTCACCTATTTGCACCTACTACCATTTATTTTTGCACCCCAAGGTTGACTGGGAGAGAATGCCTGAGGCATTAAGTCCTGTACAATATGTGTAATAAGTCGAAATAAATAAATAAATTGTCAGGAACTAGCTATGTGCACGGACGTTCTTGTTAGGAAATGACGGATATGCAAGTGGCATTCTCCGAATACCGATTGGAAGGTTTTCATGTTTTTGGATCAAGAGATGATGATATGTATACAGAGGAAAAAAACAAAAGGTTTCAAATGTCGGAAGGATTCTCGGATGAAACACTGGGCATAAGTGCATGTTAGTAGGATAGTTAGATTTACCCTTTCTGTTTCAGATATAAGACCAGAAGTGTTTTATGTTCACGGGTATGCCATTTCTTCGACTAAATTCACATAACTACGGTAGCATTTGTCAGACTCTTTATGAAAAATAATGCGATATTTTGAGAAGCAATAATAATCAACATTGTTAAGATACTTTTTCCATTCAACATAAGCATGCTCTTTTTATTTAAAGATACGGATAAGAGCTGGCGAAAACCAGACAGGAAAGTTTGATTTACGTTTTCGCGTTAACGGAACATGTGACTTAATATTAGATATAATGTATTGTAAAAGTTACGACAGCTTGTTCTGCGTTGAGGTCGGAAAGCAGCTGATCCCAATCAAATTTACACAACTCTTCATTTATTTCGTCGTAATTATATCGGCTTTGTAATAAATAAATCTGAGAATAAAGCGGTTTTTCAAAGATGTTAGTTGCATATCAAGACCAGTTGCAACTGAAAATGGTGGATGAATGGTTATCACGGTCCGCCAGTGCATTCCAACATGTCATCTGACAGCCAACATTACAAATAAACAAATCCAGTATTTTAACTTAGTAATAGACATGAAGTTTTGTGATAGCTGCCCAATGGAGGTCGGGGAATGAGCAGTTACATGGTTGCCTCTACCAAGTCATTGAATACTTAATAGTGGAGTATCATCTGCAAACAACAATTTCATAGGCGTTTTCAACAAGATGCGGTAAGTCATTATTGTGAAACTCCTTTTTTTACCACAGACTTGGAAATAGCTTACCGATAATATCGACTTTCTGAATCCATTTACTTTGATAACAATTAAGAAGATCCAGCGCCGTGTCTAAATAAACTAATAATACAATTTCCTGATCAAAGTTTCATAAACAACACAGTCTTGTATAAATCCCAAAAGACACCTAGAAAGTCGTGGGCGTACTATTAGATACGATATGTTTTACAAGTTCATACCGGTATCAGTTGCAGGGCGACCTTTTGAAAACCGTTATGAAGTAAACTGCACTCGAATGACTAAGTTTTGAGTGATTAAATAGTCAGCAGATAGATATATATATATATATTAGGCAAAATGTGGGACACCTCTGTCTATCGCTTATGGGATATAGGCGTGAGCGTATGTATTATTAATTAAATGAGTTATTTTAAAGTATATGAAACCAATGAATACTTCGTAAGTAACGGCTGTAAGGCTCTTGTATGATAAATAATTTAAAATTAAATTGCCATCCATATTAGGTTACTTTGGAAGAGCCATGCAACCCGGTAGACAAACAATATTTATTAGTATTTAGTATTTGCGTTGTATTTACCGAATAAGTGAACCCTCACTTATTTGGTAAATACAACGCAAATACCGGAGGTCCAAAAACCCTCTATCTTTTCCTTTTCCTCATCACCTTCAAAGACGTGCAGCGTACATCGGTGGCGGTTGTCACTTACCATCAGGTGACCCCTCTGCTCATTTGCCCCTCAATGGCATAAAAATAAATAAATAAAATTTCACTCCACTCGCACTGCATACAAAGCGGCGAATGAACGCGATCCGTGCGACACCGCGTTTTTATACGATGCATAATTTATACTCATGCACACAGACAACGACAACAGCAACGTAAGCTGATTGGTTGCGTACACAGTAAATATTGTAAATATAGAATAAGAAATGTTATTGGTTAATCCATATATTGTGCGGTAAACTAACTCCATTACTTAAAGGTCAAAAATGTAAATATAACTAGCATACTTTTAATCAAATATAAGTCGATTCCAACAATTCCCTGGTGTTTCACTTCAGTAGCTACGGTTCAAGGACTAACCAGTCTGGCCGGCTAACATAATAGGCACCTTTCCTTGCCCCTAGTATTATCTACTTAGCTACGGTTCGACGGCTCATACAGCTTGGCCGGCTAAGTAGATATCCTCACCTCAATCAGCCAGCTGGCACAGACGTAGGAAAAGTATTTTAACAAATTATCAGGTCAGCTACCCCAACAGCTGACCCCGAAAGTTGTTTATGATTTGCAATAGTTACATCATATCGAACGCATGGGTTCCGTTGGTTGTTTGGTTTCCCATTTACTAACTTTTTATACCTTACTTAGACGTAAATCATATTAAAACTCAAATTAACTGGAGGTTGCTTGGAAACTTTTAATTTTTTAATTCTTGAAGAATATTGATTTTATCGAATACCGTTTATCCACGCTCTTGGATTATGCCTGTGGCTCTCTTGTTATCTGTATCAGATATTTTTATTCAAGTTGTGCTTCAGGTGATCATATAGGTACGTATAATGCTAATACATACAAAAATGTATTTGTACGATTATACCTTAAAAATATAGAATATCGCCTTGATGGGCGCCACTGAAGAGATCACAATTCGAAAAAGAAGTCATCAACATGTATGCACCGTTGTCGACGGTAGGTTTAATAGCAGGACGTCATCGCTGGATGGATAGCAGATACTCTTCAGATATTATAGGCAAAGCTATTGGAGTTTGGGTATATTTTATATTAACTAGTCCATTTGCTCTTATGAAGAACCATTACAGACAAACTGATGATGATGAGAAATAACCTACCTACAAAATAATAAATTAACGTGTTGCAATTCTATTATTTTAGCATAGTTTCTAATCAGTATATGCTCGATACAATGTAATATATTATTACATGGGAAGAATAAGAGAACTCGAAGATTAACGTCATTGCATCGGGGACAGCAACATTTTGCTAATGGTGGTACTGGTGATAGCAGTTGACATAAGGCTTAGGTCAACATAGATAAATTCCCTGACTAGTGTGAGCTATTATTTATTCACTTTCCTTTCGATCCACCCTTTCCCTTTCAATATATTTCTAATTTTCCCATGTAATTGCCAAAGTGACGGCCATAGGCTTGCCCCTTAAATGAGGCTTAATAATAGTCAGCAAAATGTGGAACTTAATTTCGCCTCTGTCTACCCCTTCGGGAATACAAGCATGAGTGTATGTATGTATGTTTGTAAAGTCTGTAATACTTTTTTAAAAAGATTTGAGCTGAATTCTGTATTTACATTGATACTTGTTTAATAAATGTATCAATTATACGATAGTAAACGGTCATAACAAACAATTTTTTAGGACCTGTTGGTATTTCATGTACGGCGTCGTAAACTTGAACCTTTCATATTCCGGGATAAAAGTAACCTATGCGTTATTCTAGACTATAATCTATCTCAGCAAAAATTTTACACAGATGCGTTCAGCCTTGATTGAGTAACTAACGTACTGAGACTGTTGAGGCTATACCATCCGGTATGACCTCCGGTAACCTCATAGACTCGGTGAAACACAGGCATTGCTTTTCGACCGGTTTCTTTAACGTTTATTAAAGCAGATGAAGAAAATCAGTACCTTTACATAAGTACCGAGTATCAGAAGCTTAAGTCGTAATTATATAGAATTTTCAAGCCCACTAAAGAGATTAGATATCCAACTATCACCTTATTATGCTTACGCAGTGATGGCTCTCCGTTAAAAAATAATCATACCACAAATTTATAACTATTATTATATTTCCTCTAGTCTATTTGTAACGTAAATCGTATAGTTCAAAGCCCATTTAAACTGTCTATTTGTAACGTATATTGTGACGTAAATCGCTTTTTAAATTCACTTGATAGTGCCTTTCCCCCTTAAAGCAATGCAAAAATATTATCTTGATGGGCGATCTGAACTAAAACATCAAATTGGATAACCATGACCCTGATGCCATTGTCACGGCGCCGTAACCTTGCTAGACGAAATAGAATAGAATGCATCATTGCAGTTGCCTCATCGAGTTGCAGACCAAATTCATTACCTTTATTTTTTTCTATTAATTGGGAATTGAGATCCTCGTCCATTTCATGGATTCTTCCACTGATAGTGTTGTTAGATAAGGGTACTTTGGAAATTATTCCGCGATAGTATGATGTTTTTTGCGTTTCGCAACCCTGTATGCCACCTTAAATGATGCTAACAGTGTGTTCTTAGATAGTGAACCTTGTTGAGTAATAGATACGTTTTTTGTGTTTTATAAATTCTGTGATTTCCTATTAAAAAAAATCAAGCGATTTTTCAACCTAAAATTGTTTCGAGATGTGGCTCTAACTTACTTGGAAGCATACTTCCGGGTGATAGAATTTTCAAACAAAGCACACTCTGCAGTCTTTTTCATTGTTTAATTCTATTAAAGTAAAACCAAAGTTCAAATTACTATCATCGTCTTTGAGTAAATTCCGCTTTTTTGCTTCCTATCTAAATGTTTTTTCATTATCACTTGAACTACTGCCTTGTATAAAAGTCAGTCCATTTTGTATCAAACTTTTCAAGAAAGTAATAATAAGACCAAAGCGAAGCGGCACAATCAAAGTAAAACATGCAAAACTGTCCTCTTGCGCGCACGGCTTGCTCGTAAATTAACTATTGCGAGGGTGTCGTCGTGCGAAGAGTGAGTGACCAGTGACGACGGGCATAGCGAGCGCGTCAAACTAATTGACATATTTATTTTGTAATTAGTAATTAGAATATTTTATTATTGTTTGCTTAATTTTTTTTTTTATTGTATTTTTAAAGTACAGAGGCACCGTGAGGTTGTTAAGCCCAGGTCTAGATCACTTGTTTGTTATAAAACTACGACATTAGTCTTTTATTCAACCATAACATATCAGTTGAGTGTTATGTTATAGCTCCCTTTAAATCACATTAGCAAAACAAAAAAATATACTATATTTACACAAACTGACGACGAAGATGGCATCAAGGATGAGAGAGAACCTATCAACTGGGAAGGAATCAACACTCTTTTTCATCAAAACTGTAGTCGATGCCATCGTGAAGCCTCTAAAGTTCATTTTTAATACAAAAAGGCAGGCACTCAAATAGTCGATCACTGTTTCTATCCATAAGGCAGGAGACAAAGGTATGATTTCAAATTTCAGGCCTATTTCTCTTTTACCCACATTTTCAAAATTACTTGAGAAACTAATAAAAACAAGGGTTAAAAACTACTTAGCAACACTTAATTTTCTCTCACCTAATCAATTCGGGTCTAGGAAAAACATATCCACTACCGATGCCTTACATAAACTAACACAATATCTCGTTGAAAACCTGGATAAAGGTAAAAAATACACTTTTTATGAACATACCAAAGGCCTTCGACACCCTTTCAGTCCCGATCATTCGTTACAAACTATCGATATACTGCTGAAACTTCTTCGAGTCTATCAGACCAATCGAAAACAGATTCTTAAAAATAATAATAGCTACAACCGTGAAGAAACTATAACTTTTCGTGTTCCTCAAGGTAGTGTGATTGGGCCTACGCTATTCTTAACGTATATTTATGACCTCTGCAATCTGTACTGACCCAGAGGCCAAATGATAACATTTTGAAACTTCTATAGTAGTTTTCTTTTGTTGCTGAATAAAGTTTATTATTATTGATTATTTACTTTATTTCAGTTAAAATACATATACATTACATTTTTAAATATAAAAAAACAAAGAAAATATATTCATAAATATAAACATAGTGTGCCACCGGTATCGGGTACAGGGACCAAGCTACCGGTGGTTACAGCTCCAGAGACAGGAACCTCCTCACAATGCGTGCCGTATCAAGAAGGACTGCCTTCTGCATGAGGCACTTTACCCAGCTGTGTAACGTGAGCTTATGATGTTGATCGAGGCTCTTGGAAATCAACCCATGAGCTGATATACTATCGGAACAATGATTGCAGATTGATTATCGACCACGGCATGTGGGAATTCTGCAATCATTGTGCTAAATCCAAAATTATGGGCTAAATCCAAATATTTTATTTGTTTTTTATTATTATTTATTTTATATTCATTTAAGGAGGATTTCATTTAAGGAGGTTACATATCACCTCATTGCTTCCACCTTGTATAAACGTACCTCTTGTCCCATTGAAAAGCACGATTCTGAGAACATCGGTCTACTCGGATTTTAATTCTACGTATGCGGTTAGCCCATGCATAAACTTTCTGCGTCAGAAAGACAATGCGCTCTGTAACACGTGCTGCATAATCACTGATATCAGTTCCTGAAAAACCCCGAATCACAAAAAGCATTACTCTCGGGCGCGTATTAACCCATTTTAAACAGATAAGCTTGCAAATAAGTGCCCTCTCCTCAGTGATACGTTGCTCAATCATGTATTGCCACCCCGGAACACAAATCTTTTATCGAGGAGTAGTCTTAACTCGTGGGAATTTAACACCAGCTACTCGACAAGCTGTAACCGCCGCACAATAAAGAATTGAATGCTTATCCCTGAGGATTTCACTATTTTCTAAATAAATAGATAGTAAAGAGTCCAGAGCACACAATAGCGCTTCATTTTGTTTATGCATCGGCAAACGCGGTAAACGTGGTCAACCATCAAAACTCGCGTGCCGTTATTACGAATAGCACCTTCCAAAGCGTTCCTTACTTTATCATTATATTGAGTAGTTACAGTTAAAGCAGTATAATCCTCCCCTCCCTCAACAGGACTAGATGGTAGCAGTCCAGAGTCAACAAGAGTCTCCATTTGTGATTGGGACAATTTGTGATTTTATTATTATTACATTATTTGCTTACCAACGTGTCGTGAACATCTTAAATAGCTTGTTTTAAAAAATATTGTTTAATTTCCATTGCCTTCTTTTTCTTGTAATGTAGGGGGACAGACGAACAGACGGGTCATCTGATGGTAAGTGACAATCGCCGGCCATCCAGAAATGAACATAGTTTTTGAACTTATGTAACTTATAGAGATGTTGTATATATGTATAGTGTAAGCATTTCATAGCCGTGTGGTCCTCTTTAGATTGAACTGTTATCTATGTTATCCGATAGTAGGTATGTATAGGCTTGCCCCCTATTACGTAAGTGGGACTAAATTGTAATTTGTTAAGAGTGGGCGCTTGTTACGCGTCTGCTTACCCCTTCGGGGATACAGGCGTGAGGGTATGTCATTACATAAAAATAATTACTACGTCGAGGTTTCTTTTCAGCAAATTATCAGTCCAGGTTAGTTTTTTATATAGTAACAAGTATTATTTTTTACTGAATTGCCGTCTTGGTATAGATAAAGAAAAAACATAAAACAACAAGACGAAGAAAGAAAGAAAGATAAACGGCGAAGTACATTGTGCTCAAATCAACAAAAACAATCACTCCATGTGCTCACTCAGTCCCCTCTACAAAAACAACCACAACATTGTTTCTTTGAAGAGTGTTTACATTAGAAAAACAAAAAAGAACCATAAAACACTTCCATACGAGATTAATTTCTGAAAATATTATATTTCCTTACTAGATGTCACTATATATAATCTTTTCATTTAACTATCTGTATAAAATTCGATCCTTAGAGTAGATAGACTGTAGCTATTTATAGAAATGAGTTTGGAAATAGCAATCCAACATTATCATTATTAAAAAATATATTATTTCATATTGAATTCATTAAGTCAATTTCATACTACTAGATGGTGCTGTGATCCTATTATTAAACTAAACAAAAAAAAAACAAAAACTCATTTAAAGTATGTTATCTGTGTTTTACAACAATATTATTAAAAAGCAAGTCGCAAATGATTTCATTAAAAGACATATTCAGGTAATATAGTTACAAGACTTTGTCATAAAATAGTATTCAATGAATGCACTAGTATTTTTACTATAGTGTATATCTACTATGACTAAGTTTAATTATTGTTATGATAGACGAGATCATTACTACATTTAAAATTATTTTGTATTAATTAAATGATGTTTAGAATAACGTCCTCTTGTGATTAGTTTAGATAATAAAACTGTTTGTTTAATTTTTTTTGCACTATACGTACATCTCATAGTTATTTTTTTTTATATTTACAGAATCATAGTAATATATTTATTGTTTAAACTGGAGATATCGAGCACAAGAAAGTAACAGATTATCTGATTGAAAATAATATTTTTTTTTTTATAAAGAATCTTTGTATCTTCGTTAATTACAGTAAAAATAGCTATTAGCTATTTTTATATATAGTTAATATAAAGCTATACATGATAATCAGTAAGTTACTTTTTTTTTTAATTATCAAATATCAAGAGCACGCACTACAATTTACAATACGTTAGACTATTTTAATATTTTGCGTAAAATGGAGTGTTATTCCGTTATTTGTGGTTGTCCGTCTTAACGCCGTGGGATCTATGGTTGCAATTGTGTCACTCGGAGATTGTTTACTATTTTCGGAATTAATGAAAGTTTGTTGTGATTATATTTAATTATAAGTGTGTTTTATCAATGGACTATCACCTATGGACTGCAGTGCAACTGATTTGGATGTTAATCAAATAAAGTTTGTGCGACATGTTATCGTGTCATATTTGGAGGTGTTTACGTGATGTTTCAAAATGTTTCGTGCTTTTTAAGTGCTAATATTTAATGTGTGCTAGATGTAACAGTGCTATTTATGCAGAATATTCATTGGTATGTACTTTTTACATTAATTACTGATTACAAGGGAAAGTAACATGATATGTAAAAGAATGCAGGTTGTCACTTATTCGAAGTACAAACGTAATTGTTGCCTTTAGCTATATATCTTTTTATTCATGAATATAATTAATATTCTATATTGTGGTCGTAATTTATGTAGTAACTTAGTTAATCCTCCTGAAATATCTATATTTACCACGCACTATTTAGCAGCTTGTAAACATAACCTACAAATTGAATCCAATGTTTAGTATCACTGATATAAAAGTATGTACAATGGATGATCTCCGTTGAAAGCTGCAGTACATTCTTAAAAGTGTACTTCTATTAATAGAGCGTTACAAACAGATTTTTACAGCTATGCAGAAAACTATATAATTTTACTATGTCATACAAAGTAAAATAACAGCTTAATTTCAGTATTTGCAGTGTGAATATTTTTAATGATGTGGTGAAAACCTAAACACAGTTAAGCAATTATGGTATAGGTCTGAAGTATTACAGGGTTTTTGTTGAGTTTTAGTTTACAGTGATTAGTGTATACATTTATTGTAAGTAAATATCTATGACCTTTCAAATATGATAAATTAACCAATTTTTAATAATACTTATATATCAAAAAAATAAGTTTATACAACAATAGATCTTCCCAAATAATTCATATTGTCTTGGTAGTTATATGTGGAGTAGGGGATATCCTGTGACTAAAATGATTGTAATGTTTTACAATTTATATTTTATACATAGCATGTTAAGATATATTTCTTTTGTCTGTGTATGCAAAAGAAAATAAACACTACAATAGTTATAGTAAATTAATAGTAAAATATGTGTCATTCATTCAAATACATGTCTAGACTTTACATGTATAGAAAAAAAATGTAACTGCATTTTTTTAACTTTGTCCTATTGGGAAGCTGTTTGTTGTACATTTGTTGTCAGAAATCTTATTTTGCTATATTATTAATCCTTTAAACAGCATAACCAGTTTTATAGGATAATTGGTAAAATTTGTGATCAAGTAAAAGATCCTTTCTTTAAAAAATCTATAATGGGTCACCATAACTGTAGTGAACTATAACAGTATGGTTATGAAGTTAACTATTATTTGTCATTTTATCTGTGTTAGTTGTTAGTCTTCAACTTAAACTGTCACTTGAACTTAGAACTGAGCATGTTTTATTTATATATTTTTATTTATAATTGGGAATATTTCTGATAGACAATTAATTTACATTCTTAGTGGTTTAGATGTAATTTAGCAATTTCCACTGTTACTACCACAGAAGCAGCAAACAATAGTATACAGCCAATAATCATTTATTATATAGATCTAGTAAATTCTTTATTCTAGTCACATATAAATTAATATTTTTTCACTAAGATGCTGATAGCCCATGTAACAATATGGTATGGAGCAGTACAGGATATCATATATTAAGTTTATAGTTAATTTAAAAACAATTTTTAAAAAATATGTACACCTCAAGATTTCTGTTATTTAAGCACTTGCTAAGTATACTTAGTAGTTGCATGTGTATAATAATGTTAAACAATAACAAAAGGCAGGTGGAATTGGAGGGTTATTAAGTTAATATAGCTATGCTGGTTACTTTTTTATATACACTGTTGATATTTATGTTATTGCCACCATATACATCTGAAATATTACAGTTGGGAGGATTAATGATGAAAAGATCATGAGCAAATGAATAAAGGTTATTGCTTTATTATATGTATGTATCTAAGCAGACAAGTCTGTGAGACTGTTTTGGTAAAAATATTGGGAAGTAAAAAACTTCTTAATTGGAATTGAGAAAATATATTATTGAGATCAGCAAATACTTCTTGTCATATCTTTTGTGTTACTTATTTGATTATGTGGGTATGTTGTTATTAATACCTATAAGTTGCTATTTTATTATTATTAATGGTTATGAGTTGCTGATGCCACTTCAACCATTTCCAGACTTTACAGGAATCTAATAAAGGGAACAAAAACAGTTCAAACAAAACACTAATGCATGTGTTTCATTGGCTATATATAACCAACATCTAATGTATTTGTGTTATTGCTAGACTCTAACTATTTAAATATTCATTTTCAGTAATGGGAGCATTAAACAGCAATATAAAGGGTGATCTTCATTTTATTCAGACAAAAAGTGGTCATCTTCAGTTAATCTATGAACCATATATATTTGTGACAGACAGTGTACGTAGCGGAAGGACTTTTTGGAGGTGTATGGACTATGGAAAACGTTGTCGAGCAAGAATAACGTCAAAAAATAATGTATTAAAAATTACAAATCCTGTCCACAATCATATTGAAAACCATATGCAAAAGATTACTCGTAAATACGAATTAGGTGAAGTTGTCACATGTCCCACGGTTTAGCAATTGTTTTCTGGCATTTTATAAGTTGCAAGTAGTTGCAAGTATTTCTCTAGTATGAAGTGCTACCATACTTGTTTTATTTATGTTAAAGTTGTAAAATAATTAACGAATATTAACAAGTTTAGGAATAGTTCTAGTATGCTTGAATATATTTCCGAAAACAATAATTTTTAATTTTTGAAGAGTAATGTTAGGTTTATGATATTAAGTATGCTTAGTTTTCACTTATTGCATGCATGAACGAAAGTGATCAAGTTAGGTCGAATGAAATCGTCGTAAGTTCTATGTAATGTGATCAATATTTCAATTGTCTAGTTTGGCTAAACATTGTGATCAAATATCTTGTAAGGGATTTTAAGAGTTAAATAAATACTTCAAATCAGATTTTTCTAATATCTATTTTCTTAATGTTCATTCCTAATTTCTACATACATTTTTGTCTATATTTACATGAATATCAAATTATTAATTTAATATTGTTGAACAATAACTCAGATACTGTACTGATGAATGCAACAGGAGTTGGCGAAGTGCAGGTGTGTTATACGGTAACCCGGCGAGGTGCGCCGTCACTAGTGGTTGCTGGCCACGGTTATGTGGCGCGCAAAAGACGTGGGCCACGAGTCTACTGGTCATGTCGTAGTCGCTCGCATGGTTGCCCGGCGCGGGCTCTCACAGCGCACGGCCGACTTAAAGCGCGTGCTGGGAATCACACGCACCCACCACACGCCCTCACCGTCGATGAACACGTGCGAATTGAAAGCCTTATAGAAACTATAGCAGCCAATAATTGATATATAATAAAGATAAATATATATATATTCGTTTTTTTTTTATCCGTGCATGCTGCGCCTAACGTCATTAAATCTTCTGACTCTTTAATATTATTATCCCTTTTTACCATTTACGTCATTATATACTAACTCTTGTAGTGTTGAACTGTTTTTGGTTAAAAAATGCATGCTGTTATTAATGATAGTTTCGGATAGTTATGGTAGCGGTGTTTTACAGTGGAATTCGTGATATCAAACCGTGGCCGGCGCCATATGCGGCTTGGTGGGTTCTCATTTTATGCGGAGAAGGTGTTTCCAGAGAAGAATAAGGTTCGCTGGAGGTGTACACGACGGACATGTCGAGCATATGCACACACCCTGCATGATCGCATTTTCGCGATCAGTAACGTACATTCGCATGAACCACCCGCCGCTCTGCCAGGGTCGAGTCGCAACTTTACACACGCCTCGATCGCCGCGCAAGCTAAGGCTCTTCTCGACGAGTAATGCAATGCTCTAAACCTCTTCTCCTGCCCTAAACTAATAACGCATCGCTATTACTAATCACCAATTCAAATTCACCTTGTCGTTGTGCGATTGAAATCAAAAAGTGGTGGATCGCTTAATACACTGCTGAACGCGGATATAGCGACATATTTTATTATCGTGGCACTGGGTATGTTTAATGGAGCATGAGGGCGGGATCACGTTGGACTGATAGTGGATCATAAATAATTAAGTAGCCAGTATTCTGTGTGAGACCATGTGCACAATTGGAGGATTGCTAACTCATCTTATTTTTGTCATATATGGTTGTCGAAACTATCTAGTCATGAAACTTTATAACGATCTCATTATAAGTATTATGTATACATTATTAATGGTATATGTATATTAACAAGCTTTGATTATACATATATGTATTACTAATGTTATAAAAACTATATTCCAGGTTGCCCTTTTTTTATAACGAAAGGCGTAATGTTTTCAGAATCATAACTTTAATCTGGTTGTAATTCCCGATATTCGGTAGTAGGTTCTAATGTGATATAGAAACGTCAGTTTAACGTTAATTTTAGTTGTAAAATAAAGTGTATATCAATGACATCGTAGTATAGTTAAATTAACCTATAGTCGAATTTAGGCGATAGTGGCTGCATTGACTGCACTATCCGCTAATCTAAAATTTGTAAAGCATATTAAGTAAAGAGAAACTAATTTGACCAGCTGTAAGTTGCGATACTTATTTATGGATCCGAACAGATAAGCATTTCCGGATCTGCAATGCATTTTTTTGTAACTTAATTCAGTGTAATTATGTAGTTCAAAATAGCTTTATATTAAATAATAGATTATTTGAGACTAAAGCGTTATTCTAATAACATAATCCATCAATCAATTGAGCCTTTAATCGTCCATTACACGTAAGTTGCGAATGAGTTTAACATATTAGGATTATCTTAATATATTTATCTGGGCTCTTATAAAATATATTTATGTTGATAAAGAAAATGAAAGTGAGACGGGTACGCATATAACATTTTTGGTTACGATAATTCACGATTAATGTTACAACAGACGGTAAAACTTATGGGTTATGGATGTCTTATGGCGTTTGCAGCGGCATTGGTGCGACAGCATCTTCTGCTGCTGGGGAGCGTTTCCTCGTTGGTATCGGGACGTAGCATAGTCAATAGATTTTGACACAATTTACGTCAAAGTCTAGCATCGAAAGCCTGTAATGAGTTACAGCGCATTTGAGGCTTTCTTCAGTCTGCAGTCGCGGAGGAGCCGATTGATGATTGAAATAGAAAAGATTTGACAATACTGACTGATCTAGGTAAAACCAGAAAAACGTCCAGACTACATAATTTACCAAGAGCGGTATCTGAGAGGTCATAATAACTTTATGTTTATCGTTATTACCACGTCATAAATGCAATAAATAAATTGTAAGGTATTTATTTAATTTCATTTAAGAAATACCGATATTGAAAATTATGTACGTAATATTAGATTTTATTAGTTCTTCTCATTGAAGTAATGAAGGGATAATTGTGTGCTTTTACAGTGTTGTTACTAACAATAATAATATTATTTCCATATTTATGACGAATTATTGTAACCCCGCTAACGGTTTTGGTAACTCTGAAGCCTGATCTTTGCATGTTGCTAAGTGCTACTTTTGTGTATGTACTAAGTATATTTGATATGATTTTAATCATTTGATTGTTTCGGTAGAAAAGCACGTGCGTCTGTGTGTGGGGCCTGGCGGTCGTCCAAGACTGTGGGTGCGGGGCCGCAGCTTCTACGCGGCACACACTATGCGCTCAGGCGTCGTGCGCTGGCGGTGCACGATGGGTGGTTGCGGTTGCAAAGCGTACACTCAAAAAGGAACATTACACAAACTAGTGGGAGATCACAACCATGCCGGCCGTTGTGGTCGCCGGCAACCCCCGAAACTTCTGAATTCCTTGTCAGCACCGCCTTCTATTTCATCTTCCACTTCTTCGCCTCCAACGCCTTTAATACTTCCTCGTTTGCCGAATCTTGACTTCGATAAATTTGATCCAAATGCCTGGGTCGTGCGTTACTAGTGTAGAAATTAAAAAGTGTTATGCTTTAGTCGCATATCAAGTAGCAATCTGTTCCGATGTTTAATAAGCTTGAAAACATTTCTACCGTATTTCGATGGAACTTGAACGACATATGACCTTTTAAAACGATACAAGGAGAATATGTGAGACTTATGCATTTCTCGTTATTTTGATTGGAACGTGTCATTCCACAGGTAAATCTATAGTAGAAAATAAAAAAAAAATAGGAAGTAGATAATTTAATTATACAGCATCATGATATTTCCTAGAAGTATGAATCAATTTCTTTTTACTATTGGAACACCTCTTGAACTATGCACTTCCAACCGACATATCAAAATCTCGTGATTTGCAAGTTACATTCAATTCTAGTACTCTTTTTTCATTCACTCTATTTGTTTTTGCAAACACAAAACTAGATACAACAATTAAAATGACGGTCTAAAGTGGCGCTAGGGAGTAAATCTCAATGTACCGGTGAACAAGTGACAAAAAAAATTAATATGTGTAGCATTTTGTTGTTCTACGTTGAAATACCTCATAGGAAATAAAAATATATACCTAGTGTAAATATGATGTATGTATAATTGAATTATTGTATAGTCTGCTGTGGCTCGAGTCTGGTGTTCCCTATTTATTTTCCTATAATTGTTACTATTTGTAATGTTTTAATTACGTTTGTTACATAAATGAAGAATGCTCATATATAAATTAATGCCAAAGTGTTATGTGCCAAATGTTTTCGCTCATAATATTGTTTCTCATAGAGAAAGTCTTTTAGAAGTATGTATGTGCTCTCTTTGTAGCGATTACTTAGTAATGTAGTCCTTTGAAGCAAAGTTGTCTATGTATCGTAATAATTGTAAATGTGCTAAATATACTATATGAAAAAGAACAGTGTTTTATTTTACACAAATTAATATATATTTACTACAATTAAAATTTTTGCCTCCTTTTTACGCATAGCCATATTATCAATATTAGCTAATTTATAAGTTAATTATGTAGTTACTAAGAAAATACACATGGTTCCCCCTAAAATGGAATTCTGAAAGATTTTCAAAAACCGGAAACATTTTATGTGGAACTTGATCTGGTTTTTATTTAGTATTCGAATGAGTCATTAACTAATCCTTTCTATTGCAGCACGCTTCATTCGCGCAGGAAAAGGGAGGCTACTACTCCATCGCGGTTATACCTTCCGTTTGAAAAACAATTTGGCTCACGGCAGGAAGCAGTGGTACTGTTCCTCACGCTTAACATCGCGTTGCCTCGCCGATGTGAACACCGAAGGACCAGAGGGGCACGAGCGCATAGTGCGCTCACGGTATGCACATAATCACGCGCCGCCTAACGTTCGGCGCTTTGCAGATGGCCGATATGTGGTACGCACACCGCATCAGAGCGGGCACCGCGCCCCAGCTCCACTTGACCCACACCATCAACTGTTACAACTGCAGCACGCACTCGCTCTATACGCCGCTACAGCGCATGCCACCGCCACCGCTAGCGCGTCTGCTGCGGTTTCCGCTACTACGGGCACTCCCTCGCAGCAGTCTCCCAATGCGCTGCCTCCTCCCCCTCAGCACACCAATGCTGCTAAA
Organism: Tyria jacobaeae; assembly: GCA_947561695.1. NCBI lineage: Eukaryota > Metazoa > Arthropoda > Insecta > Lepidoptera > Erebidae > Tyria > Tyria jacobaeae. The sequence goes on from OX387218.1 coordinate 16,509,873, forward strand.
CCGTTGTTAGTTGACACCCCTTGCAACGAGGAGGATTAAACGAACACAGCTTTATGGCAAACATCGATCGATTTTACTATAATAACGATTTCACGATTTATGATAAGCGATTTTGAAAATGGATGAGTAATGAGTACTCGATATTTTCTGACCGCCTTTTGGCGAATGTAGCATAATTTATAGTAGGTTAACATTTAAGCAAGCTATGAGGGGATAAGGTGTTGTAAACTTAAGGTTTATCGATGGCTATTGTTGGTTATTAAATATCGGTAATGTGAATGTACGTCAACATATAAGTAGCTGTTGTGGTATATTGAATGTTTTGACGACCAGTGACGGGAATACGGAGACAACCAGTAATACGAGTGAATACGTCGTGTCGTATAGGTTAAGCGATCTCGTTGAGATCAGTAAGTTATCAGTATAGGTGTGGGCTATTTATCGAATCCAATAGGGCTAGTTATATATGTAAGAACCTTCTGAATGTATAACGGTGTCAGCTCGTATTGGTGTAAAGTCAAGACAGGTGGTTATAATCCGGATCAAGGCCGCTTTTAGCGTTTGATTTAATGTTTACGACCCGTGCAGAATCTATAAGGTTATAGGCTAGAAGCTAGGCGGACATATGCACGATATTCACAGGCTGGTCATCAAGCAGGGCAGGGTTGTGCGCAATGCGAACGCAGCCGAGTCAGCTGTCGACCCGAGTGTAACGGTAAGGTTGGGGGCCTTTCCTTGGCTCTCGACGACGTGTCGGTGACTGATTTAGAAGAAACTCGTTCGAAATAAAGCAATAAGACGTCCCCTGGACTGTACTTAGGATTACTTAATTTATTTTGAGAATTATAAACTTTACACTTTTCAGATACTTATTGCTACTTGACATTTAAATGTCCGCCTCTTTAATCTATAAGAACTTACAGTAGAAATAGCAAAAGCATTTTATGCTTGTGCGGCACCTGCGAATAGCAGTTTGCAGTCGGCATTTTGCTTCTTAGGATTGATTTGAAGTACTTAGGCTCAATCATCTACCTCTTCACTTTTATACGGGTTTTACATATTAGTTTAATTATACAATGTTTATATACAAGAATGAATACTCAGAAGCTTTACTCGTGTAAGGTGTTAGTCGTACGCGTTTAGGTTAAGTTAGAGTAACGGCAGCGCGCCGGGGCGGCATGCCGCGCAGGGTCCGGCGCGTCGCGTCACTACCTCTAGTAATTATCGGAACTCAACTACCTCTTTACTTAGTTTTACTTAAGTACCTACTTATACGCATGCTAATCGTTCACTGTTTTGACGACCTATGATTAATTCATCTTATTTAGAAAATGTTGTCTGAATATATTTTATGAATTTGTTTTAACTTTGTTTCTCGTCGAAACCTTAATATAATAGGAACGATGATTCGCTTTGTATGTATGACTCTGATTTAAGTACAAATTTTTACTAATTTTAATTGTTATTTAAACTTAGCTCTACGGGGTCTTAGAATGTGTGTGGTTTTACTTAATTATGTCAACTTTATTTAAGTGTTATAATAGATTGTGTCGAACTTTGAACATTGATATACTAACAATGAATCAGAACTAAGTTTTTAGGCTTTCAGACGGTATAGTCGCCATGTCTGTGCTGTATGGATTCGGAACGATTTTGACTGGTATCTGATCGTCTGAAAGCAGCTATACAATATCGTCGACTTGTAGCATGCGAGGGTTCTTTGTTGATCGTTTGGCACGCTCTATCGTACCTGAACTGTCATTAAGCCAAATAATATGGGCGATATGCTATACGTTATTATTATGAAACCGTGGCGATAGTTAGTACGTAGTTGTAATTATAAAAATTTAATATTGGTAATTTTAATATGTGTATAATATTTTTTAGAGCAATGACAATATACGTCAATTATATAAGATACGATTTATGAGTCGATATGAATAATTGATAACGTAAGGAGATTTACATCTTTTCTCTGTAAAAATTGTTTATAACGTTTATTCAATATTTACGTCGCTTATTCTCCTTCAAAGCGGCAATTAAGCCAATTTCGGTCTTTAGTACATGTTCGGATGTTTCGATCGACGGTTGAGTCAAGTGCTTTTCTATGTTTGCTCATGTTGTTAATATTATGAATCTCGTAGGTAGTGCATGATAACGATGTGTTGATTGTTGAGCGCTACCGCCACGGCTTCATCTCACAAGAAATATCACCGGACTCTCCGATCACGATATGACTGTTTACCACAATCACTGTTAACTACTCATATACAATTCTTATATAATTAACATTGTAATTTTATACTTATACTATTATATAATAGGGGTTTAGTTCGTGTACGGGAAATGTTTTTGTGAAATCATATTAAATTGTACTTATAAATAACCGCTCGTTTTATTTCAACCCGATTCTCCCTATCTACCAATATTGATATTAACTGTTTTGTAGTTATGGGTACAGGTTGTTTATATTATATTTATATATATACAGTTATCTGACCTATACTTCTCCCACAGGTATTAAATTTTTGAAATCGAGACGTGGGAAAGTGATAATGATGGTGAACACCTTCCCTTTCTGCGAAGAATCAAAATTGAGAGACAAAGTGATATGGCGGTGTACTTCTAAGAAGACCAACTGCAAGGCGAGGATACATATGCTCGGCGCGAATGTGGTAGCAGTTAAGGGCATGCACAATCACCCTCCGCGTGCTCTCGGCCTGCCTGCTCGAAGACCCAACGCGCGCAAACAAACCGACGCCACTTCAAGCCCTGTCACCGCGCCGACACCTATCACCATCACCAACATCGATGCCTTAACCATACAATCTACAGAGCTTGAGTGACCTAAAACCTATATATTTTTATATTGCACTGGCCTTAAAAACATTTGTTGTTCAAGCAATTTAGACATTAATTTAATAGTTTAGAATAAGACCTTCAATTTAAGTCGTTAGTAGTATCCTTGTTGATGTTTCTTGTGCAGAAAAAAATATATCATTCCATTTTTTTATATCCTCATGCCTAACAGCTACGTGGTGCTTTGGATTGTAATTCTTCATCTATATTTTTTTTTACTATATGTAATAAGAAATTAATAGTAAGGAAATGAACTATCATTTTACTTGATACGCTGTAATGAATTATAGTGCGAGCATCTACTGATGGTAATGTCAAACCAATTTGTATGATGTATTTAATCGTTAAATATACTTTACACGCACTATCAACGCCACCTGGTGATAAGATTTGATCATTATCTAGAATAAGGTTTTATTAATTAATTTTTATGTACTTACAATAAGGTTATAAACTCAAGTATTTATTACGTGTTGATGTTTGGCGTACGTATATGTTAAATATATCCTAAATTAAGTGAAAAAGTGCCTTGTGTGTAACAACGGGACCAATTTATTGTCAATTAATAGAATTGATGTACTGAACATTCCCTATTGAAAATTTAGCTGTGCTTTATATTTACTGTAGTTTTGATACAAGGTATGTTTATATATACCGATATAAAAGACATCGTTAAATTTATCGAGAGTATTACTTCTTAAGATTTGAATAATTAAAGTTTATATTTATGACATTGTGTTTGTATTTTCTTCATTTAATGACATTCAATATGTTTATATCTTGTTATACAGGTCGGTAGATAAAAATATAAATAAAGATTTTCAGTTTAATTTATTGCTTTCTGACTATACATTATATTGCTCTACGGTTTCCTTGAATTACGTTTATGGTAAAAAGATGCAAATTTTTTTATACGTTAGCCAAAACAGGAGTGTAATGTTTTTAGTTGTTTATTTATGTATATATTGCGACTCTTGAATTGCAAGTGTCCATGGAAGGCGGTAATCGCTTACCATTAGGTGACCCTTCTTCTCTATTGCCCCTTTCCCATAAAAAAATAGTCTCATTATTCCCCCAGACTTACTTCTTAATGCCTTAGCAGATTTGGGCTGTCTTTGAAATCCTTTCATCGTACCGAATATAAATAAATCTTTGACAAAAGTTAGATTTAAAAATACATAATTCCTTTTTGTGCAGAATATTCTGTTATTTATTTTTTAATAAGTATTTTGTTACGATTCGTTTGTTTCGTATAAGTTTCAAAGATGTATACTTTTAGATATACTTACCTGTAGTAAGCTTTCTTTTCTCTTTAAGTCCCGAATTCTTATTTACGCGATAGCATCGCATGAGTATCCCAACTAGTAGCAGTTCTTCCTTTGTGTCATATATATGTTGTTTCTCTGGTTTAATCCCTCATCGTGTACTAGATTTAGTTCCACACCTAAATTTATGTAGAAACCCCAGCAGATTGCAGAAATTTTATCGTTTAGTTAGTGGGATTGGGCTAGGCTTACTGAGCCATTTCATCATATTAGTTGTATGAGGGTACACCGTGCTCAATCAGACAATCTGCCGATTCTTATCATTTTTTTTTCTGTTATTGATGTTCCCAAATAAATTGAAATGGTCTTGAGGCGGATTATTGCTAATAAATCTATGTACGATAATATTTATAAAGCAACGCTGTCTAATCTGTCAGTGGAATAGAATTATGATATTAATAATATGGGAAAAGCAGCCACTTAGACCATGGAGCTAGGTACTGATTGCAAAATAAACACTAGCGACGTATAGGATTTCCGTATTGTATAGATCCTCTTATTTTACTGAGTCAGATATGATTAGTAATATATATTAATATAAGCCTCTTTAGATAAAATTATTTCAATGTGTCTAATTGTATCTGAGCTTCATCAGGTTCTAAAGAGGAGGCGCGATTCAGGTTTGGCCAAAGCTCTCGCCAGGAGGTTCCTAAGATTTCAACCGGGAAATTTACCTTTGTCAAAGAACGAGAATTTCCGAATGGAAAGACCCGATGGAAGTGTTCCCATGCAAATGGAACGTGCCCTGCAAATATATATACCATAGATACCGATGTTGTACTCTTCTATGATAAACATGACCACGAATAATTTTATTATTTTGCATTAACTGAAATTATATGCCATAATTTAGTAGGATTGCACTAATAAAAAACCGGTATTAAATTTAGAATATGGATAGACTTATTTCGGTTGGCTATATATGGAATATGCTTGATATATTTACAACTATCTATTTTTTTATTGTAAAATGCTTGAATAGCATTTTTTCAGCAATCTTTTTTTTTAATAAAGCTATTATTGATCTTTTAAAGCGTTTTGTTGGCAAACATTACATAGAAAATAAATTAACATATTTTCGCGTTACACTGAGTATCTGTTTTGAATAACGATTTTGGTGATTTGTCGTTTAATAATGTTTGTAGAAAAGACATCTGCTGCGTATATTCCGACTGGCCGAGGAAAGAAGAACTTGATAGTCGACGGGTATTCGTTTTCAGAGAATGTACCAACTTACTGGGGATGTTCAAGTCGTAAACGCACGGGGTGTAAAGCAACAGCTCGCACTAACAAGAAGGGCGAGGTTATCAGTTACGACAATATTCATAATCATGAGAAACCCAAGTTTTATAGCAAAACAACTAAAAGAATGATTACAATTTGAACAGTGCGATGGTCTTTATAATTATATGAATTATATATTGTGTTATAATAAAATTATGTCAAATGTTAGTTTTTATTGTGTGTCCTATAAATAATATTTTGAGAAAATGTGGTCTTTAATTCTCTTGCCCTGTACCCACTGAAGGAGACTAATATATATTAATTATATTAGTTTTTATAGATAGTACTTAGCAGAAGTCATTTCAGAGTAAATTTTTACATATATACACTTACAGAGTCACATATTTTGGCGCTATGTTTTGGCGATCGTAATTTATTCCCAGTGACGGAATGATGGTGAAGCCTATTGCTGTCAACCGGGTAATATATATATACTGTTTAATAAATTACAGTCCAATCTTGAATCTACCTTATTTTTTATAATTTTTTTATTACAAATCAATAAATACTTAATCTTATACTCCACTTAGTTGTAGGTAATGCACTGCCATTCATTGCCTTTATTATATGTGCGATTTTTTTTCACATAATTTGCACTAACATACTCGTAGCTCTTTCTTGGCATGGTGGTTTCATGGTCACAATTACTAATCGCATTAATTCAACTATTGGTTATATAATTACCGCGCATAAACGTAACATACATACCTATTTATTTTTTTTAACTTCTATACATAGTTTGAAATGTATCATCTTCTTAATGATCATAAATGTCCTTAATGTTTATTGATTGATGGTTTTCACTTATCTATCGGACGGAAAGGTCAGACAGTTAAAATTACAATTAGTATACAGAAATTTTGATTTTAGGTGCTTGGTACTAACTGTTTTAGACGACCAGACTAGTCCAGCACAGTCCGACCACCTTACCCTTCTAACATAACTTAGCTTTGATGGGTCAGGTAGAAGTGTTGAGAAGCAGAGCTACCCACTAATCGTCGTACATTATTAGATACCGTAAAAAGTTAAAGGTTGCAATCACTGTTTTTTGCAACTAAATCTTCTGTTGGTAAAACGATTATTTTTTAATGATAATTTTAAGAAATCGTAAATTCGAAACATTTAATTTAAAAATATTTTGTTTGTTGCCTGAGTTCAGATTGTTATTATTGACCAACGGAATCAACTGGAGTTTAAAATGATGGGTCGTTCGTCGTATTGGCCCGGTTGTGTTAAAAATGAAGTCGTCGTAATGGCCCACATTGATTTTCCAAATTTATTAGAGTAATCAAATCATTGATCAATCAAATCAAATTTAAGATACTTGCATTATGCTTATGTATTAAATTGCAATTTAAAAGGACTCCTTTATGTTTTTTTTTGTTATTTATTTTCATTTCAATATATAAACTCAAGTCTTTGACTGTACGAAAACAAAATTCTCTATATTTTATTCAAATAGTCATTTGGGCTCGCGGACCCAAAGTTGAGGGACCAAAGCGACGAAAGACCCAAAATGATGGATAACTTTTTCTTTACTTTTAGTTTTCTTTATTTTATTACAAACAGACAATCTTCTTCTCTACCAGTTATCCTATTGCCTGGTCTAAAGGTGCCCAATAAATTCTAAATAAAGGCTCTAAATAAATCGACAGCAAGTATGTAATTCATACTTAAATTTACCACTCATGTTGACAGAGAGTAGTTAGTAGCTAGTAGTTTTAATATGGAATTCATTACATTTGTGAATAGTTTCTTTTACTTACTGATATGGTATGTATTATTTTTTCCGTGTATTGGATCTTGAGTTAATCTTGGATGCGTTACTGCGCACTTTTGTGTATTGATAATATAATCTGTGTTAACTAGACATTATCTTGTTCAAAAATTAATGTAATGTTTACTTTTACAGAGGCATTCTTTTTACCGTCTCGAGCTGGCAAGATGGTTTTGATATTCAGAAACAATAAATTTTGGGTTAACAATCAGTACCGGGATAAATTGAACTGGGCCTGCCGTGATAAGGATTCCAAGGGTTGCCTGTGCAGAGTTCAGACTACTATGGAAGGACGTTTTATCCGGGTGAAAGGCGACCACACTCACAAACCAAATTTTACGGCTGATAATTTCATTTCCGGTAGCTTAGTTCAAAATTCGTCAGTAGTGGCAGGCAAAGTTGAAAACCACTTGTAAGCAAGAATATACGAATGAAACGAAATATACTAGGGCTTTTTCATCTTAATTAGTTACTATTATTAACTTTGGGTAAGCCAGAAAAATATGTTTTATTTTGTATAACCGTCTTATCCAATGGTTTCATGTGGCCGAGACTTACTACATTTTATTGCTATATGCACTTTTTGCCCTTGATTAATATTTGGCCACTTGTTTATCCTTATAGCTTTAGTGGCTGTGAAAAATCATGACAAAGTCCTGGTGATATTTTTTTTTCTGTACATTCCTTTAGTGTTTAGAAATTCGCGTGGAAAGGAAAAAATATATATTTTTACCTATATATAGTATTTGATCAAATTGTGTGAAGGTTTTGGTTTTATTTATTAAAACTTCTCATAAGTATTGTTTTTTTCTGTAGGTACTTTTATAACTTAGCGTTAAATATCTTAGTTTGTATTGCTGTATTTGTTTTTTTTTTCTTCAGACATATTCTTTGTTATGACTACTTCCTATAATTTGTACCTATTTATTAGGATTAGGAAAATTCATTTATAATTTGAATCAAAGAAAGTTTATTTCATATTCTAGAAAAAATAATCCTAAAGCATTGTTCTTCTGAGTGCAGCTGTTCCTTATCTTCATCAAATCAATTCCTTAAATCTTCAAGTTATAGCTGTCTCGTTACCGTACTCAATATTTAAATCCTAGTCTTACTAAGTGAGACGATATCCAGAAAATAATTTTCTTTTTTATACCTAATTTTAAAATGGCTCTGTCTACCAGATTTTGAGTGCACGTTTATATGCTATTTTCATAGTAGAGTTTACACCACAAATATAATTTGGTTGTTAGCCTGTTATGAAACCTTAAAGGTTATTTTTTGCTTCTTAACACGGCTACCTTTTTTTACCCACGACGGAACGAGGACGGTATATGTGGTTTTTCTCCAAAATTACTTATCCGATTTTGATGCAGTTTCCAGTTATGGGTTCGGGTTTCATAATTGCACGTTCTTAGATAGTGTTACGTTGACAACTCACCAGGGGGCACTGCAGTAAACATTTGTTTGTGCAAATCAGAACTACTAGTCCGGTTTTGATGTAGTTTGTGGTTGATTAGTGAGGGTTCTTAAATAGATTTTACCCTTTTTCAATTACTTTTAACCGTCATGGTTTTTTAAAAAAAAAAATATTTTGCTTTTCTTGTGTACGAGGAAAAAACTGTTGAGAACAACGTTGAGAAGTGTGTGGCCGCCTTTGAAACCGAAAATCGTGGCTAGTCCACAGATTTTGTGCTAGTACGGCTTTCTAAGATACAAAATAAATATTTATACATCTTATAGCTAGGGTCTCCTTTGTCCCTCCCTATACTGTCGATATAGTCATAGAAAGAGGAAATGATGAACTTCAGTGATACTTATTTATGCTATATTTGTTATAATGCCAACATCTTAATAATCAATACAATTTCCGTAACAATCTTGTGATGTGTATTCTCAATTGTTGATATTATTATTCTAACATTGGTAAAATATGTTCACTTGCTATTACTAGTTAAATGTATATAAGTTTGAATTTATTTAAGTGGCGTGAATAAATAAGTTATTTTTGTAAATTTTCGTTTTAATTGTACTGTCAATGAATCCTTAATGTACCTACTGATTTGCTAGCGGAAATATGTTTGCAGTGTACTGGAGTGTGTCTAAGTACGGCAATCCCGTTCTTGTGGTAGAAGGTTGGCGGTTCAGGCGTGCCGGAAAGGCAGTCGGCAGCCGGTCTACCTGGATTTGCATCAAATCAGACACTGGCTGCAGATGCTATGCCGTTACAATAAATAATCGCATTGTAGGCATGGGACACCAACACGAACACAACACTAGGACGCGGAAGCGGCAAGTGCGCCCGCAACGTCGTAAACGTAAACATCGTGTCAACGGCACATTGAAAAAGTAATACTAATACTCTACCCTTACTTGTCTTTACATCCTTCCATAAAATATAAGATGCGTGTTGCTGACATCCTTCTATTTAGGTCTAGTCTAATTTTATACTTAAAGTGTTCTATACAATTTAATCTAATGTGGTTGAGAATACCAAAAAATAAAAATTCTAAGTCGGATGTCATTTCCTAAGGAAAAAAAATATTGATAGAGTTATTAGATATTACAGTTCTTTTATTTTATTTTGTATCATACTTACCAGTCCTGAATTAAGAAGTTTAGTTCTTGGAATCTGTTTGTGATGTTTTGTGTAAAATAGGTAATTATGTACATTGTAAAGTAGCGTTTTCTAAGGAAATATTTTTTTTATAAATGTAGTTACTTGATATTATAGTTGTTTCATTTTGTATAAGAAAATCATACGTACCAGTCCTCAATTAAGAAGTTTAGTTTCTGTGATCTGTAATGTTTTGTAAAAAATACCTATTTTATAAATAATCCGGTCTACTCATGATGCTTGGTATAAAGTTGTTTTACTGTAGTGCATACTAACGGTAAAGTGATTAGTTGCAGGCACTGGAAACACAGAACCGCCGCCAACCCTGGGTCTACCATTTCCGTTTCCTTGCTTTCCTGGACAATTTCGTTACTGTTTGAGCAAGAGGGGAAAACCAGCTATAGAAGTGGGTGCGCACAGATTTTGTTTCAATGGTCGCGCAGCCAGCGGTAAAGTGTGGTGGCGTTGTTCCCGTAACCCTCGCTGTAGGGCTGCTGTCCACACATTTGGACTGCGTGTCGTTCAAATGAACAGCGCTCATACTTGTGGAGTGAGAGCTACGCCACTTACTCCTATGTTTTAGACACATAGCGTCGATAGCTAACGACATTCGACGAAAAGTCAATTTACACGTCATCGAATCGACCACCGGCTTACAATATGATGTTGGGTTATGGCACAGATAATGATCTCAGTTCGGAATTGAAGGGAAAGTAGTGACCTGGAGAGTATTAATAATATAAATGTATTAATCAAGTGTTTGATTTATTGAATGATATTTGTATGGATTTATGTATCGTTCGTTTGGAAAGTCAAATTGCTCTTGTGCCTTTCTGCCGGTGGTTAAGAACCTGAATTGTATACGCCTTTTGTCGATTGGGTACATTATGTATGCGCAATCGAGATTTCGCAAACTATAGTTTGCCCCTTTACTCTCTTACTCTCCAAAGAGATTATTATGATATATAACCTGTACTGTATTCAGTAGATACATTTACTTAGTAGATATTTTTGCGCTGTGTAAAGTATACGATTATTTTATAAGTTCTAGTATGACCGTCTAAGTTCAACGAGTTAAGACTGACCTTTTTGCGGTCTTTGTGTGTGTGACCTCTACCATTCTTAATGCTTTTGAGAAGTTTTGGTAAACTTTAATAGTTCATTAAACGTCAATAGTATTATTGCTTCCTCAAGTCCTTTTTTCGTTTCAAGGCTGAAAGATAACGCCCGCCTAAGAATAACTCGTAAGACCGCGACGGTCACATTGTAGTTTACCTGTACAAAGTGATAGTTCTCTTATGATATCTTAAGTATTTTTATACATTATTTTTTACATTTATTTTTTTACAATTTTATTCGACAGTTTGTACATAAATTTACCAATTGTTGGGTGACGGAGTGGGCGTTGTGCTTGCTCCGTAGAAGTCGGTTTTGGTTGCGACTATGCGAATGTAACAGTTATGTTGTCGAGTACGCTTAAACCTTTGATGCGAACGGAACGTTAAGAAGTCATTGTATACGATTAGGAATGTAATATAACAACTTGTTAAAGTAGAAAACTGCATTTATTGAAAATTGACTAAAGAATAATACTCATGTATACGTTGTAGTTGTAAGTTTTTCTTAAGTGAGAAATTATTATATTTTAAGATTTTATAATTTAAACCTTTACATTACCAAGTATTTGGGAGTACTTAAGAGTTCCTTTGGTGTCTGCTGTACTTTCAGCAAATGTTTTAAGGTAACCTGAAAGTTAACCATGCACTAGTTAGGTACTTACAAAGTGTATACGATTATGTTAACCTCAAAAGTATTATTTTAAAGTATTATTTTTATTGTGATAAGAGTACATATTTTATTGTATTATTACGTTTAGTCGTGAAAGTATTATGGAATAAAGGTAGCTGCGGCAGTTGTCGGTCAAAGAATGTTTATGCTGTGTAGCTCGTAGAAAGGAGACGCGTCTCTTGTGTATTGGTACAAAGAAACGATTATATTGCGCTGAACTAATATATGGTTTTTATTTGTATCTTTCTGTATGCATTTCTGTTCTCATTATAGCCCATAGAAACAACCAATTTAATAAACAATAAAATTGTAAGGCCGCACGTTCAAAGTTTTCAAAGCGTAACACTTTACGGATACACACTCTACCAACTACCGGAGGCGGCAGCGCGCCGAATATTAAATATTGTTCGTTTCTCGTAGAGTTGACTACAAAGACTAGTTGTGTTAAGTTTACTGCGACTGATATAGAATTACCCACTTGTAGGAATATTCTTATGAAAAAATAAAACTTATGCTGTGATTTTACACAGCATTATCGCAATAGCAATCAACACCAATTCATATAAATAATAACATATTGATGTACTATGTAAGTATTCAGGAATACGTGTGCTTTTTACTGACCACTATAAATAACAAGATCACGACAAACCAAGTAGTGTTTTTTTCAAAATTCACGCAATAATTAGCCATCTAGAAATGTCTACCACATACCTAAGTATGCCAAACCATCTAGATTGCAAATAAAAGAAAGCTTATAGAAAAGGACCCAGAAATATTTATCGTGCTTACGCAAATTTTACAATTATTTAATTATAAATGAAACGAGAGCAGAAACATTGGAGAAAAGGAAAATGATCACTCAATTAAGGTATACTTCCTAAATATTTATATTGATTATACACATTTACTAAAATAACTATGTTCTTTATTTTTGGTAGTAACGTAGCAATGACTAACAATAAGCTGGTTTCAGGATGGTTCTACATTCGCTCTGCGCGCGGAGGCTTGCACTTGGTAGCTGATGGACACATCTTTTACGAGGATGGAGGCTCTCATCCTCGACGCGTCACATGGAGGTGTGCTCGTTCTTACCAGAAAGCTGAAAGGTGTCAAGTCGCCTTATGTTTGAGAGACGGTCGTCTAGTTTATTTTCGTGGTTCACATAACCATCCTGCAACTTACAATCCAGCGAAACATGAATCTAGGCGTTTCCAAGTGGATCCAATGGGCAAGTACAAGATTGTAGCTAGTCCCGCGCCAAGGGCCGCCAGTGTTATTGCTGCCCCTACACCGCTCGTGCCACCAGCGCCCCACGCGGCGCTGTTACTCTAGGCCTGGCGCGACCTCCTTGTACGCGGCCTACTCGATGGTAGGCATTGACTGCATATGAGGAGTGTCGCATATATATGTGTTAAACGTGCTCAAGTGAGATATGCACGTAAAATTGCTACTTTCTGTTACGGGGTAACGAAATTCAATTTTAAAAGGACTGTTAGAATTTGTTAGAGATACTTTGTAAGTTTTCAAAAGACGCCTTATTTTTTTTAACGTAGATATGCCAAAGGTCATTTGTGTAATGCGGTTATATTTATTTACTTAAGTTCCGTAAACGTGTATTGTTTAGTTTACATAAGCGATAGGCGCGATTGGAATAGCTCGTTAGCAGCGTAGGGAGCTACATTCCAGTTATTGGAATAATTTTCTCTTAATGAATTTAAAGTACACATAGCGTTGTCATAGTTACTCGAGGGACATTGCGACGCGGATATCTATTATATCAATCTTCTACTAAACGTAGGTAGAACGAGGTTTCCTTCGGTTTTGTGTGATATCAAAATAAACATTTGTTTACATTTTGGAGCATGTTTAATGTAGGTACTTGATATATATACACCTATATGTATGTATATTACTAATGGAATCAATAAACAGGTGGCTATAGACGCTTTAAGGTCGCCTTGTAATGCCATAGTAACTATTTATTAGAAAACCAATCAATGATTATAATATTATAAAAACATTGTATAATGTGAATGTGCAATATTCTCTTACCGAAATGTTTAGAAATTATGTATACAAACTGTATAGCTTTAATAATAGTGTAGCCGTCTTGTTGATGCTTTTTTATAAAAATTCTATTTATTAACCGCAGTGTAATATGCGGAACGACTGATAGACGATGTAGGAAATACTCCAATATTTGTATTAGCCTGTAGAGTAGAACATAGAAGTAATATACCAGCTTATGAACATGAAATTATATACGAGCATAGTTTTTATATTAGAAACTTATACGACCATAATATATTGTAGATATTTATATAGTAGCGTGCGCGCTCGTAGAGCACTGTAATCGGTTTACCGTAGTATCGTATCTTGTATCTACAACATATAATTATTGATGTTATTGTTATTTCTATACCTAACTATTGCATTTTCTGAAGACTTAGTACATAATTGTACTGGTGTTCCAAAACTCGAAGTCAAGCGGGTACGGGGCTCTTGATAATATTTTTTTATGGAAAGATAAGTGGCAATTGTTGTACCATTTTAAGATATTAATGAAATGGGCACCTTTTTAAATAAGGTTTCAAAGTTTACTTACAAAACGTTTCAAACCATGGCTAAATTAATTAAATTTCATTTTTAGTAGTAAACTCACAATAGTAATTGTGAGATTTTTTTAATAAACGGTATAGTTATTTAGGATTCCACTAAAAAAACACTGAAAAACTTGAACATTTGTGATAACAGTACCTTAATATGTTTGTGATCTATGCTGGAGGTTTTCAACTTTTTCAAAAATATTCCTATTATCACTTTACCAAGTAATACGGAAGTTTCATTTTATTTTTACCAGAACTGGCTCAACCGAGCCTATCGCCCCGTTTCCGCTTGACGTTGAGTTTGGGACACGCTGTATATCTATTATTGATGTTTCATATACCAAAGTATGTTAAGTCCTGTTTAAATGTAAAGTTATTTGAATTGTTTGATATTGTTGTTATGAGTTGTTTATTAAGTTAATTTATTTGCTAAAAACATTTTTATATTTATAAAGTTGTATACCATGATGATATTCTTTTTATTTTTACTGTTCCTGAAGGGTTGTGTTGATTTAATGATTTAAACGCAGTTAAGGTAACGGTACCTAATGAAACACTTAATGTGTTCTATAATAAAGAAATCTCATCATCTCACGTGTAAACTTTAAAAAAATACAATAATAACTAATACATTTGTTTTGTTATTTTTATATCGTTTATTTATAAACAAAATAATAAAAAAACAATATTATATTGAACTTTTTATGTAAATATGTGGTTGGTTTTTATGTATAACGTGTATTTGTTTAAATGGTAAGTATTTCTAGAAAATATTATTTTTTGAAATAGTCATTATAAGTAGATGAGTTAAAATATAAGTTGATTGCAAAAGCTTTTGTATAAATTGTTGGGCAGTATTATTGTCAACGAGCGCGTATGATGAAAACGACGGGCCGCTGCTGAAAGTTGGAGGATTCGCGTACAAACTGGACGGACGTTACAAGGACAAGCGACGATGGGTGTGCGCGCGTGGTTGTGGTGGCAGACTTCATACTATAGGTAAAAGAATCGTATTCTCAGAGTTTAGACATTTTTGCAGAACCAACAACATTACGATCTGAAGGATGTATTGTATGTTCTTTTATAACTTGGTACATAAAACTGTTTGTAATACTCACTCCAAGCAATTCTGTTATTTAGTTGTAAACTGTTTTATGTAATTTAATTCGTTGCCTTATTGGTGACATATGGCTCAAAATTGCTTGTTTTCATGCTGTGCTCTTGACTTTTTTGTGCTAGATTAATATGACTGATAAACAGCAAACATAAACCCTATTTCAAAATTTTTAAAAGTGTGTGTAATAGGTGTATTATATTGTATTGTATTGTATTTTACCCCTTCCTAGACATTTGATATGTAATGAAATTGTAATTATTTGTAGAATTAAGTCGTTAGCAATTTATACATAATCCATATTTCTACTTCTTATCATGTATATACTTATGTTTGCATGTAAGATGAAACTCTTACCTTAATAACCGACCTCAGGATGTCATTTTATTTTACAACTTTGTTAATAAGCTTAAATGTCGTTATTAAAAGACCGTATTTTACAACTAAAAGCTCTATTAAATGTATACCAATGTTTAGTTTTTTGGTGTCAGCCGTTACAAAGGTAATTGTTACTTGTTCCTTACGACCCGCGATTGGATTTATTATTTTAAAACTAACAATGAATTCGTTTACAGTGAAAGTAATACATTCGCAGTCAGGCTATCCTAAGCTGTCCTTGCATGGTTACACATATCGACCGCACAACGCGTACAGGAATCAGCCCAGAATATTATGGTATTGTGCGTCGAGAAACAAGTTCCAATGTACGGCAACTTTAAGGACTTACAACGGCGAGGTGATCGCCGTCGCAGGTGTGCATAACCATGACCGCTGACTAGTGGAAGCGCGGGCAGTCAGGCCGCCCACGCCACTTGCTCGTGCGCCTGGAAAGCACTACTTGTCGCCGCATCTTGCGCGGATGTTTCAATTGTATGGAGACCGGCTCGCATTAACTAATAAATATCATACAAAATAATAAGTAGGATTTTCGTTACTAACCTATTTAGACCAGTTTTTATCTGAATTTTAATATTTTCGTAACACTATATTTTTTAAGGTTTTATTCAATCTGATTATTACTTGTAATTAACATAAGTATGTTAGTACTCAGTCAATGACTCAAAGTTATGATGGTTAAAATGTATATTTATTTTATATAATAAATATAGTTAGCTGATTATTAGATAATAGTAAAGTATCATTTTTAAATTACGTCATAAAACATCACACATACAGAATCATAATCAAATAATTTCTGAATTTCGTGAACGTTAAATTCAAATTTAGCCACAAAATACTATGATTTTTTACTTAGGTACGAATTCATGACACAATAGAATCGGAAGGAGTTCTCAAGAAAATAAAAAGAAAGGTTTTTTGGTAAATGTTTTAGTTAATATAAAAAAATAACGATATATTGGTGTAGTGAATCAACGCCGACCGGTTATGATTGATTTTGAATGAAGTATTTCGTAATTCGCTTTTAATTCTTGTCGCATACCTACTACATATATCGATGAAATAAATTCGAGATTTCAGAATTTCCAAACGTTGAATCATTGGTGTACAAAAAATCGGAAACGAATCAGTTGACTTAACCAACCTAGTCGTGTAGAGTACGCGAAATATATGTATAAATATATTTTATAATGTGATAATTGAATTGGCAATATATTTTTTTAATAATATCAGATATAATATCACCGATGGCATTGTTTTCATTACAATCATAAAGGGATTTAAATTTGTTGTGCAAATAATCGCACGTGCATATAAATAAATCACTTAAATAATAATATGATTCATGGTTATTTTTATAAATAACCTGAAATTAAGTATTGACTTCTATTTTGTACAGCTTTAATCTTTGTGAGCAATGTTATATGTATAAATATTGATTAAATATGATACACACCAAAGCCTGTTATTCACCTGTAGGTGCAGGAAATGTAGTTTTATCACGTAACTTGAATGCTTAGAGAGTAGTATACTCGTAGAAGAAGTTGCGCTTGAGGCGACGATATTCGAATGACCATACATTTCTGTGATGCATATGCGATTACACGTAATGAATGGTTCTTGAGGATTTAGTGATAATTAGATGGTATTTATTTCGGTTGTTGGTGTGGAAACATCATTAACCGAATGTGGGTGGTCACATGTTGAGTATTTGACGCAGTGCCGGCAGTGTACGTGCCATCGCGAACGGGCAAGTCGCTGCTTCTGCACGACGGGTACACATTCTACCTCAAGAATCTCCAAGCGCACGGAAGGAAGCAATGGTACTGTTCTTCTCGAGACATGGCTGGTTGCCGTGCTGACGTCATTACGGCGCCTGCTCGAGCTGGCGCTGGCGATGTTTTGTTCCTTGTTCGAGGAAGGCACATACATCAACCGCCAAGCTACTATTTCACCCCTGATGGCAAGTATGTCCGGAAGAAAGACGTATACCATAGGTACAGATAGCACCATTAGGTAATCTATACATTTTTTTTGTTATTTCTATTTTTTACTGTATTGCATTTTTTTATTATTTTGGCTTATTTTATGGTCTGTAAGAATAAATATATAATTGAAGAGTTCCTAAAATTATAAATATTTCATACTTTTTTTTTTATTGTACTTAATGCGTTAACGTTGGTAAATATATATGTAGATCAGTAATTTTTATGTTTTTTTTGTAATTATGATGTACTTAAAAATCAAGTAAAAGTTAATGAGAATGGTAATATACATTTATAACATTTTTTTATAAATTGTTTCCTAAATTGGAGTACTTGTCCAGTATTTAAAATTTTGAAGAAGAAAGACTGCATAATATTTTTATTAAATTGTTGTACGATTCGTAATGTCGGAATGTTAAAGATTAATGTATCCCGGTTGTTGGGTAATATTTTTGCAGTGTTAATTTTTCTAAAAAATTGTATAGGTAGCTTTGTTTTCGGAGAGGTCTTAGTTTATATTTTTAATGCTTGAAAACAATAATTATTGTAATAAGTGCCTCTTCATGTGATAACGCTTAAATAACGAAAGGTTAAGAGAACTATTCTGTGGTTTCTGCTTGTTTGCATTGCGTAGGTTTTAGTTTAAAAATGTTTGTTAATATACATATATGACAAACAAAGATATATTTCTTTAATGATAAAATATCGTTTTTATTAGAATTACTAGAATCTCATTTGCTTTATGACACGCATTTACGCACGCGTTTTAATTGTTTAGGAATAAATAAATCTAATTCGTATGTCGTTGGCTTTTCATGTCTGTTGTATTTATTATTGAACTTTATATTAAATGTTATTGAACGAGCAGTTTCACAAACAGTACAATAATAGGAGTTTGGTATTTTATGTATGTTAAAGTCGCACTCGCAGATTATTTTTGAAGTTTAAGATTCACTACGCACTGGTGATGTTATATCAGCCAATCACACTCACATCTAACTTCATTCTGAATGCCAGAACGAACTAAAGGTGCCTATACAAAACCATGAGCATAGTACACAACTGCCTCAAGTCTGAAAGCTGTTACATTTTATAAGCAAACATAGAAGTGATGTTGCGTGAATGAGCCATATGAAAAGGCGCTTATAATTTTACTTTCAATATTCGTATGATATGACAATATAATACCTTTAAGTAACGAAATACTCTGTAAAAGACTAGAAAGTTTTATTAAAGAGTATGAATGAATGATCAGTGTTTCCGTGTACCCTGTAAACGCGACTGGGGCATGAGGGGAGGGGAGGCGTGGGTGTTCAGTAGTACGGTACTACGCCCTAACCGTTCCTACGTAAATGTATGTTAACATTTGTTTGTATACAATATCCCTCTTACAATTTCATGGATTTGTTTACTTATTTAGACTTCCTAGTCAGTCATCAGAAGTATAAATCTGGTATTAAATAAACTACATCATTAACCGATTTTGAAGAGAATATATTCTCATTTTCAACGACTTTTAATTTGTGTGTATGTTACGTGATATCTGTCTAAATGGTAAAGGTTTATATTTAATAAATAGTTTATATATTCAGAGTAATCTAATATAACATTAAATGAAATGCTAAGCCAACCCTAGGGCGACAAAGTACATACCTGTGAAAGTTTCAAGTGATTTGATGTATCTTTTTAAAATATCTTATACATTTATAAAACATTTTCCATTTCTAAATTAATTAGTAGATTTATCATAAATTTTACTATTCGACACCTAATACAATAGACATACAAAAGTAAACCCATATAAAAAGTAAAGTAAAATAAAACATGAATGATATTAGACTCGCCGACATTAATATCGTTGCAATATTGGATATATTCGAGAGGACATGAATTGCGCAGTTGTGACGGATCAATACCTACAAAGTTATGAAAGAAGAAAGTTCCGCAGGGCACGGGGAATCGCATGGGCGTGCCCTCCATCTCCCGCTATAGCCTAGTTACGCCCTGTATGCCCTAATTTGACGTACTACTACCCCACCCGCCACGGCTGTGCCTGTGTGTGAGTAAACATTTCTGCGTAGTACGCCTGCCATGACGTAGCGTGTTTTGAAACTTTATAGATTTGCGCTTTCTACTTAACCGTATTTCTTGTGGGAAAGTAATGGTTACAACTAAGACATTAATTAAGAATTAGATGTGTATAGCGGTGCGTCAATTTTAGGTTTTTCTAAAAATTTGCGTGAGGTTTCTATAATGAGGTTAATTTACATTAACGGATGTGCAGGCACAGTATGGGTTGGGTTTGAAGGCAGTTTACAGGGTCGCGGGACGCGTTAGATTCCGCGTAGGTCCCGTGGCACGCGATCCCACGATGCCGCGAGACATGCGCGCCGCGCCACTCACATCCTGGTGATGGGGCCCCAATCGATAATGCCCCAGAATCTTATTCCGAGTGCCCCTCTCCTCTCCTCTCCCAGCCTTAGGCTTATCATGCCCCTCAAATTATAACATTCAATTGTAGTAATAAGGTCGTTTTTACATTCCCGCTTCCGCTAATGTTTCCGTGATGGTTAATAGTCGCTATAAAGAATCTTTTGAAGAAAACGTTGTTTCTTTGTGTTTTAGATATTTTAGAACAGAAAAGTGGCTCTCGTTTCTCTATATGCGTATGAATTATTAATGTAATATTTACTTTTGAGGAATCTAAGGGAAATATTGAATTTGTAAGTGTATAATGTAGAATTATAAGTTGGAACAGGTCGGAGTTTTACTGTTTACCTTACATTCTTATTATTGCAAACAAATCGTTTATTAAAGATGATGTTTGTTTAGTGTCGGAGATTGTTTAGTTAGTTTGATTGGTGGTTGTAGCTGGAGTCTGGGAGACGGCATCTTGGTGCATAAGGATCAGCTGGCCGGCGTGGCGCTGCCGTAGCGTGTCCTGGATTCACGCGCCCACCTGCTATGTCACTATTCACAACAGACACTTGTGCGACTGTCTCCTCCGAAGATGTTTACCGCAATTATAACAATATGTAGTTTTACAATTATATATCCCTTACAAAGTCGACATACAATTACCTCAATGTAGTCAACCCAATGTACAATAGACGATTTTTTTTAACTCAGTTGTTTGTAAGTTGTTTTATAATATTAAATGTTGACGTTAAAAGGGCCAAAGTTAATGTACCTAGTTCTTAGACATCTACATGATACAGGCTCTATGGGAAAAGCAACTTGTGTGCCTGTGATACAGTGAATTTTTACATGCTGCCTAATTGAACTTAACACTTTAGGCAACTATATTTGTTCTTGTT
Organism: Tyria jacobaeae; assembly: GCA_947561695.1. Taxonomy (NCBI): domain Eukaryota; kingdom Metazoa; phylum Arthropoda; class Insecta; order Lepidoptera; family Erebidae; genus Tyria; species Tyria jacobaeae. Next base: position 16,530,944 of record OX387218.1, read on the forward strand.
ATTCGTCATCGAAAAATAAGATATGATTCTTACGTCGCCGCTATTTGAAACACGTGGTCTTAGGTCAACGGATTATCTGAATACGTACTCTGTGTATGTATAAATACCTATACAAATAAAGTTCAAATTAGGTATGAGTATAATAATATATTGCTGTTAATGTTCAGTGCAATTTGATCACAAGTTGGGATTAGAATAAGATGTAAAATGATGCTCTATAATGGCGCACGAGGCTACAGCTAAGCCCCTTGCATGCCCTTAGTTCAATGTTCTATTTTGAGTAAATACCTGATGGCGCAATACAAGGTTGTAGTGCGTAGAATAATCCAGTAGGTACGCTTACGCGGCTATCAATGAAAATATTTCTGAACATTTTATAGCTTCAATACGCAGGGCTTCGAACCTGTTTCTTAGTTACGCAACCTTCTAACACGTTATACAGATGTGTCGGTAACATTTATTATATATTTTTTCTAACTTTGTACTTGAGTTCTAAAACCGGATCTCCTTTTAACTTTTTTGGGTTTTGAAATCTGAAATAATGTTACCTACATTCCGACTGTTTCGAGAATACTCTTTGCTTTTGCTTATCTCTGCAAATAATAAATGTCAGACCTTTAATGCCCCACGGGTAATATTAGTCAGATTTACGCCATTAAGTGTATCACCTAAATTACTAAATTTTGCTTCAAAATATTAGAATAGTGTTACACATTCTATTTTGTATTCGTTTATGGCAACACACAGTTAAATTAGCTAGCTAGCTAATAAGTTGGTACTATAGGTGTAATAATTCCCTAAAGCTTGAGAAACCTGTTTGAATAAATGGAATGTGATGTACAAACATCTAGAATACTCTCTTATTTACTGTGAATGAAATATGTCCATTCTAAGCAAACTGTCCCGCTTACAAATTAAAGTTAACTAATTCAAGTAGAAGGTGATTCACCAGAATTTACAGATCAATGTTTTTATAGCGATCCTTCTTTTTATTGTATTGAAAATATTAATATACGGTGTTATTAGTATAAAAGTGTTTCTTTTACTAATTCTCTCTTCAAAAAAACAAAAACTAAATATGTTATTTGTTATTAAAAGGTGTTCATTACTTGAAAACGACGCGTGGAGGCCGACTATTGTACTACATGGGCAACACTTTCTTCATAAATTCTAGAAACAGACACGACAAGAACCGCCTGCTGTGGTACTGTTCGTCTAGGAAATCACGAAGCTGTCCCGCCTCGGTGCTTACATACAACGACATAATTATTGGACAGACGTCAGTTCATACGCACCCACCGAAAGTTTCTAAAACCAATGCAATGTTGACTGAACATTGAGAACATTGCATCGTTTCAATATACGTATTTGAACGTATGTAAACTATTATAACACTCGATGTAAATAGCTTGACAGAGCACGTACCGTTGAAGAAATCAGATACAATTACGAGATATTGTGAGAGACCGAGCGCACCCCGCCGTTCATCAATGCTATCTTAATGCCAAATTTGTTAACAAATTTCCTCTCATTACGGACGAAATCGTAAAACTTTATTACTTATGAGTCCAAAAGTCATATATAACAATGATTTATATTGAATCATTAGTCAGTTTTGTATTATAGTGTAATAAATATATTATGTTATATAAAAGTAATTGTTCGCTCCCTTATTATAGGTCAGCAAGCGATGACCTGTCTCATGATAATAAAATGAACCAGATATTATCTAAGTAAACTTAATAGGATTCTAAATTGTACAATTTAAAAATATAGATTTATGTAGGTACAATGTCCATATACGATGGGGTGTGTCACCAAATGTTATTTACAAGTCAAAATGGTTACTAAACAGGTTCTTAAAATTTATCTCTCCAAATTAAAGCTTAATAATAAAAGCAAAACTCGGAGAAATCTTTCCATTCGTAATAATACTATCCCGACGGATTCATTGGTGCCTCTTTGTACAGATTTCTACCTGCTCTTTCTGGGAAATAAAAAAAGAATGTCTAGACGTCCTGCCTTTTGATGCTTTTTCTATTTAAACATGTTTTTGTGGAATACTTATTGCTTTCAATGTTCTAGCTCCAGGTGCAGGTAGAGACCGGTATTTAATTGTTGCTAACGAATTGTGATGGTTTTTATGTTCTTTTGACTGTTACCGTATTCCCGTTCATTCGTATTATCTTCCCGTTCAAGATACTAATAATACTGCATACGCTTTCGCTCGGTTATAACTTATTCACACGTATGTAATAGGGGACAAGCCAACTGCCGTCAACTACCCGGTTAAATCTTTGGATGTTAAATGGGTAAATTATTGTGAGAATATTGCAAATTGATATTGTACTGGGGAGTGTAGTAGATCTGGGTCGCATACCCACAACTAAATCTGAATGATGTCTCTAAGTCCGAGCTGAAAGCCCTCTAACGACTACAAAAATACAAGAAAGTGCAATAAAAACAGCGTAGAGTTAAGGAAAATTACCCTTACCCTTAAATAAAACCTGCCGATTTAGGAATATTATATTCTAGTAGTGATATAGAATAAATTGATTTAACCTATTTACAAATCATTCATCAATCACCATCATTAATATATACCTTTATCACGCGACGAACAATCTTTACTTGTTATCCCTATGGATGCACAAAGTATAACCCTAAGGGAATATAAGTATATTATTTTTTGTTATAAACGAAATATTTGTATGGTTAATAGTTTGCCCATTTCTGAGCTTCCGGGTTCACCTTTTTTTAAAATTCGTAATGCTCACCATTGTAAGGTACATTTTCAGAAATAATTGCATTGCATTGTGTGACCGAGTGAGTGAGGTTACCGGATGCCCAACCCAATTTCCCTTCCCCTCTTTTCCCTCCTTCCTTTCCCCTACCCTAAACGGTGGACAGTACTATTGGGGCTCTTGAGTTGTAAGTGTTCATGGGTTGCGGAAGTCTGCTCGTTTGTCCCGCTATACTTTAAAAAAAAGCAATCAAGTTAACATAAGTCTGTTACAGTATCAGTGCATTGTACTACTACTACTATTACTGAAGCAAACGACTCTCACAGTGTTTATTTGGTTATCTGGGGCACATCATATCTAATGCATTAGGAATTTATGACCATTGAATGCACTCAATGTTCATAAATTCCCACATTTGTATACCTTCGAGATATCGCCTTTACTGAGAAATATTTTTTAGAAAGTACACCTAGACGAGTATTTCTTCTTGATAAGGGCAAACGCTGACGCTATTCAATTACAAGTACTGTTGGTAAGGTTAATAGCGTTGATTCTCCGAGTAGTGCTTGAAAATAACTTCAAAGCGATTTCGTCATGACCCTATTGCCCGTCCAACTGGTAAACACCTGAAGAGTACCACACAGGTATTCTGCGTACCGTTACGGTGAACAAACTGGACAGCAGCCACTTGCTTAGCTTCAATTGAAATGTTAACTTGATTACATTTTTTTTCTGTGGGAACAGTGATGACTAGCCTCTAAATCAGAAGTGCGATTTTGGTCTCTATGTCTTACACACTAGCGACTTGTCGAATCACAAACATATTTTTGGCTATCTGATTCGAGTTTAATGGCCTAAAGCTGTTAACTAAGGTCAGCTGCAGACTCATTTACAAATATTAATAAAAAGCATCGTACTGCCGATTCATGGGTTTTTTCTTAAGTTTTATTGTTTATATTATTCCCTGTCCTTTATTTACTTTAAATCGTTCTTATTTCATTTCAGTATTTATACTTATGATAAAAACATTTTCTTTGATTTTGATTAATACTTAAAGGAGAAAGAAGCTGCTTCGTAATAATACGTATGTAGACATAAATGCGATATATTTTCCAGGTGGCATTGGTTGCTAGGCAAGCAGGGGCGCGCAAACATTTTGTCCATATTAGGGAGTGAGGGGTACGATGCTACCGATATCCGTTTATGAGGCTGTTTATCATAAATACAAGTAACGAGCGTGTATAGACACTATCATCGATATCAAATGAGAAATCGTGGCATAAAACTACGTACTTTTAAATTGTGACCTCAAATTATCTCGTCAAACGTGTACTGAGAATATTATGTTTTACTTTTTCATTTACTTAATCAGCATCTAATACAAGATATAGATATTGATTTAGCAGATGTGAAGTAGGTTTATTAAGACTCGCTTCGAGATAGCAACGGGACAGCATATTGCTAGATTTATTCTGACATTATGAAGAAAACAATAAATAATGTATCATGGAAATAGCGTAGACGTGTGTATCGTTCCGTGAGAATGACCGTGTGCCATTATAGTCGGCACTAGTTCGCACACCGTTACATTATTGTCTCATCGTAATTATTGCGCTGACTTTCATATGCCGTCTTAACTATATTGGTAAGGAATTATTAATATATATAAATGTGTGAAATTAATAAACTGCACAATAGGTGATATCTACTTGTACTTATTTTTATATATTTTATATTATTTCTAGGCGCACTTGGTTTTGATTTAGTTCACATCAGGTCTTTTGGCTTTCGGATTTTTATATTCCTCTCCGCATTGATGAAATGTAATCAAACTTATCATCAAAATGTCTATTACTATCACAAACAGGTCAAAGAAAGGTTGCGGTTCACCAAATTCCATTATAGAAACTACAGAGTTGCATCTGTGACGGTCGTTAAGTGAAGCATTAAGGTATGATGATAATCTTTCTAACGGTACATTTTTTCAACTTATTTCTCGCTTTGCAACCGATATGTTGCTCACGTAAACGTACTTAAAAGATTGTCATGCTAACGTTAACAAAATTCTAGCTATGAAATACATTCTATACTACAGAAATCGTGATGAAACTTGATTCTACTTCCTATAACCGGGACAAGTTTGGAATGAAAAGGATTGCACACTACTAGCGCTCTTGGATTCTTTGCGGTATAATCTTAAAACAATAACATATCAAATTCTAATCATTCCAGCTGTGAAACAACTTATAAGGTTTTTGTGTAGATGGCGTTACTGCTCGAAGCCCTTAAGATTCAGAGGCGGAGTCATCTCGAGTGCTTACTAATTTAAGATTTTATGTTGCAATAATCATTTTGAAGTTTATCATGTATCAGTTTTTGTATTTCTTATTATAAGATAATAGCTATAAAAATAAAAAATAGCAACTACTACTAATACTCACAGTAATAATTAAAGTTTAACTCTGAAACTTCTTCCAAGGGAAAGATAATAAAATAAATGTAGTTTCTTTTAGCTACCGACAGATGGCAGTGGGAGTAACAAAATCTGGTAGGTACACGATGTCTTTATACGTATGCAATTTATGGTAGTATTTCCAAAACTCAATATTAACGTTTTGGGCGTATCATTGTTGCAGTTTTTGACATTCTTAAATACTTTCATTTAAATTGTTAAATATATTTTTTTCATAATTAACGGGAAAATCAGTAAAATATCTAACGAAAATATTTCCTTACATACCTATACATAATAGTCACCTGTGCTCTGCCTTCACTTACAATATTACAATATTACAATATCTCCATTGTTATATCCTTAACATTGCAGGTGCACTCTTCGTTATGTCCCGGCGTGGTAACCCCATGATTATCTATGAAGGTATGAACTTCATTAGGGAGAGGTCTCGAGGGCTTAGAACAAGATGGGTGTGTGGCAGAAAACGACGGCTGCAGTGCATAGCAACATTAACCACATTTGATGGAGTACTTGTCAAGAAATATGGTTATCATAATCATAGCTAGCGATTAATTTTCTGCTTCCTAATTAATGCCTTTTATAATTTTCCTGTGTAAGTTTTAGGTGTATTCAATCTAAACACCCTGGAGTGACTTGGTATACAGCCTTCACACGTATTCGACGTTGTATAGATATTAAAATGCTAAATAAATTAAATTTAAATTGGTTATTACATTGGTTAGGGGAATAACTAATGTACCTAAGTAAAAAAGCGTATTTAGTGTGAAAGAAATTGAGTGGTTAACTAGGCCTTGAAAAGTGGCTTTAAGCTACGGAGAGGTAAAACCAAGATATTTATTGCAATATGTAGCCTGAATACAAATTGTTGTTTGCTGTTGTTTTGAAACTCATAAGAGTAAAAAGACCTGTTGAAATATATATTTATTGCGACAGTGACAGGTTTTTCCCCGAAATAACATTATTACCTTTATTCATTTAAAAACTTATGTGTTAGAGGTTGCTCCCATTTAAATTTGAAGAAAATATTCCACCCGTAAAGTGGAAAATGGAAAATTATTACAATTTATCACGTTAGGCGCATTGAAGTCTTTTACACGATACAGTCGTGATACTTTTATCAAAAGTTAATTTTCATATCTTACGAAGTGAAGTCTTTACCATAGGGTTCATCTTTCGGATCTTTCGTTCATGTTTTGGAACGGCGTAATTTAACATTGCTGATACAATCTGCATTTGCTCTGGGCTACTTCTACTATTGTTAAAGACAAACTTCATAAAGGAGGCTTTTAGAAACCCGGCGCACCGTACAGGGTGTTCGCCAGGTAAAATAAAGGGTATGTTAACGAAAGGATATGTCTCGCTCGACAGCGCTGCGCTGCAACATAGGGCTTTAAATATTAAATTAGTAAAGTTGCCGAAGCCAGTCGTCGACAAGTTTGTAACCGTTCCACGCGATTGAAAACTTGTCGTGGGCGCCTAGGCTTCTAGTAAAATTCGTGTAGTAATTAATAGTTGCACTCTATAGTTACGGTCGAGTTACATACAATTAATTTGATCCATAGAAAGTTGGTGTGAAATGATACATACCTGAAGAGGACCGGACTCACAGTCCTTACATCTACTAGCCTTCTTCATGTTGTCGTAAATGTTGCTACCGAGTAACACTTTAAATTATTACGTCTATCTCTCGGGAACAGTATTATTTTTTAAGTGAAAGGACCCTAACTCTCTATGTCTGTTTTTGTATCACTGGCAATTTGCATACAAATTTTCACGATGATCGGTTCAGTAGCTAAAACTGATAGCATAATAAACAAACAAAATGATAAATTTACCTTCGCATTCATATAGGTAGGATAAGGAGGAAATCATCCGTCCTATCGTATCTAAGCTCTAAGTAAGTTAAAAAAATATCGGATATCGTGACAGCGAGGAAGAAATGCTGTGAACAAAATTAAATTAAACACTAACAGTATTTCGCTAATTAACCAATAATTTCCATTATTGGTTTAATATAAAAAAAAAACATCTGTAATATCTTCCTCTCATCGAATTTCATGATATCAGAATACTATTCTTATATAACTAAAACTAAATTCAAATAAAAAAAATCAAACGATTAATTTTAAATTTCAATTGAACTTAAAATTCACACTCACGTAAATACTTATATGGCTGTGCAGCTTTATGCTAGAAAATCTGCCGAACTTTATAAAATTCCGGAGCTTTGCAATGTCAATAACTGTCATAACGTCGTTGGCAAACGTTACTGCCTTTTCAATATCTAATTGATTTTGCTTCAAAAAATGAAACTGAATTTAATTGTTTATTCTTTGTATAGCATTGAATAGTATTTGTGGTTTGGTACCGGTTTATTACAATAGTATTTGAAGATATATTCCATATATAAGGTAGAAAATAATTATGAAAAATGAAAAATACAGCTTATTACAAATTATCATGACGGGTGCATTAAAGTCGGTGTACTTGTTCAAAAATAAATTATTTATTTCTAGTTTGTTTAACCAGGCAGAAGGCAAGGGGAGAATGTACATAGATTGACTGCTTCTTCTCTGTTCCGAGAGCTCATACTTATCAGTCAACTTGATTTGGGGATCAGTTAATGACTAACAGGCTATTGTCATAGAAACAAAAAAGCCGGTTATATTATTAAACTTTCCGCACTCGAATACTGCTAGATACCGATCATTTTATCGAAGTAATAAAAGTACTAGTACGAAGTACATTCAAGTGAAAATTGAACTATAGTGAGTAACCACCTATCTCATTACTCACTTAAGTACGTAACATACGTTATACATAATTATGTATATTCATAATGTCCAGTTTAAAGATTTCTTTAGAAATAAGGTCTTTTTAAATAACGTTGACAAGTGATGACATGTCTATCATAAAAAATGTGGCAAACTATAAATATGTTTGTGAATATCGTTAAAAAGACTGATTTAAGTGTTGAACAAACTATATGTACTTATTTAGAACTCTAAACGAGTAAGTGTAATGTGGAGTGTTTTGTTATAAAGTGTTCAGTCTAACTTAAAACGTTTAGAAATTATAATCTATGTACAATTTGCTTTAAATATTTTTATATTATTTTTGAAATTAGATTGTATTTGTTGCTTCTAATAAAAAAGGGCTTTTAATTAAAAAATGATAAAAAGTAGTAATGACAAATTCTAGTATAAATTCAATGAACTAAATCATATATAATTCAATGATTTAAATCACTAAATTTATTACAATCTTGTCAATAACTAAGTTAGTTTATTGATTATAAAATTGTAATATTTATAAAATCATTATTTTTTACTTTAAGCCTGCCTGCCATACACTGAATGCCGGAAATAATAATACGAATATTCTTGTTACTAAGACACGATGTTCAAACTAGGTAAATACTTGTTTTTTAATTGTATCTTTACACTTGTTTGATGTTCTAGAAATTTTATATAATAAAATACGTATAATTTTTTAACGTAAAATTTTCTGTTTCTAAATTATCTTTGTTGAAGGGTGTTTAATAATTTATATGCAAAATAATTTGCTTTATTTCATTTGTAGCAGATGCTCAAACTGTTGATAATTGTATGATACAATCATATAGTTAGTATACACATAATACGTTTTATATAAATAAAATGTTTAATTGTTGTTAATGTTTATATACTTAAATATATAATTTGTGTAAAAGAATAACACCGAATAAATGAATTAGATTACTGAATAAAATTTGAATGATTATATCGGTATGAATAATATCAATGTTTCTTCCTGCTGCTTCTTTTTTTTCATTCATCAGTTATTTTGTTATTTCTTCTTGCAGATGTTACTAGGTGTTGTGCTTTACCAGAAGAGAGAGAATTTCTCGTGAGGCCCTACTCTTTTTACGATCTGGAGATAGCATTACACCACTGTTCAAGCGACTAAACGCATGGCAGCCTTATCCAAAACTCTATATATGTATCATGCCTTAAAATGCCTTATTTTAAAAATATTATTCATAAAGTAATTCCTACCAAATGGCTCACTAAACAGTGAAGAGTTTTTAAGTGAGATTGCCATGACGTCCTGATATTATGATAATACTCAAAGCAATTCCTACTGTCATGCACTTTCATATCAAGCAAGGGTTGATTAATAAAACATGATGTAATGTAATCGTTATTACTATAGTTAATATAAAAATATTAAAACCGATTTTACTACAGAACATATTTAGTAATCTAAGATATACATACAAACGAGTGATCGTACTAAGGCTTCTTCTTGGCGCTGATGTAGGCAGTAGTGTTCCCGGGAAATCTTTTGCCTGTATGTATAATAAACAATAGTAGTAAGAAGATTGAGCGATCAATGTAGTCAAGCGATCCTAGTCTTGGTTCAAAACCTATTTTATCATCTACTTATACAAAATTATATTTTGTTTGGTAGACTGTTGTTAGTATATACATATGTAGAGCAAACATATATATTACAAAAAAAGCTAGTGAATTGAATTATAAATCATTGATAGTAGTAGTTAATATTATTAATAGTTAATATTATAAATATTTTTATTTTTTAAAACATTAGTGCCAATATAAAGTTTTTGTTTTGACATCGCTTTAACTATGCGATTAAAGAAAATATCAACTTTTGAGACAGTTGGACTATGTATGTACACAAAATTTTAATTTCTGTGGAGAATGTGATGAACACCTTAAAAATATATG